>OY804551.1:5000-605000 GCA_963680865.1 Spergularia marina | reverse complement strand
AGGATTAGGCCGGAGGTGGCTGCTGGGGTGGGGGAGGGGGGAGGAGGGGAAAAATGGGGATTAATAATATTAATTAATTTACTTAATTATTTTATCTTAGTCAAACTAATCAAATGGTTCAGATTCATTTAGAGTAATTAGAGGACTATGAATGGGGAGTCCCTATTAATGTTCTCTTTACAATGGCTAGGATTTGTTGCCATTAAAACTCACTACATTTGGATCTAATAATATTGACATACACCGTACGTATTGACATACATGCATGAAATCAGTCCAATATATATTAATGAATAAAGATAAAATGTAGTGTATTTAGGAGATGAGAAAATCATCCAAGTTAAGATGTAGTGTATTAATGAATAATCTTGTTAAGAAAAGGGGAAAAACAAAATTAAGTGTTTCTCGATGTGGTTGTGGGTGGTTTAAGGAATTAAGGTGGGTCGAAGGGAGTGGTGATGGACTGATGGGTGTTTTAGTGGTGGCCGAAGCAATGTAGGTGGTCTTACCAAGTTACCAAGGCCAAATGAATATATAACGCGAACTTTTTTATATAAGGTGGTTGTTTCCAAGTTGAGAACGTATAAGGTGGTTTTATGCAAAATGACCTTTTTTTTTTTTTTTTTACAATTACATATTAGCCCGTTCTTCCTTGGTGTTACGATGTTGAAGGTACGGTTCTGCAACGTTGTTGATAAAGATAAGCGATCACGAAGGAACAAAGAGATTGATTTTTATAGCGAAGACTGATTTGATGTCGGTGCATGTAACTGTATTCATAATCGACCTCATGAAGAGAAGAACAAACGATTTTGGATTTGGGAGGGATCCATTAACACAATAGTTTTACAATGAAGTGTATGAATACACATCAATAATCAGAGAATATACAAAGAAATACGAACAAACAAAACATAATAAAACGAATATGAATCTTCAAAATTTACAATAGATACGATTAGGCGTGTGTACAATGTGTACAATGTGGAATCTTACATGGCAAGATTAAGATGGGAATAAAGGGGTGAAGAACAATCCTAAGGAAGTAGTTTTTGCTAGGTTGAGGTCATTAACATTGAGAAAAATTTGTTGCTCGTACCTCGTAGCAAATTGCTACCAAAAAACGGGAGCTGAATATATGAAAATCCAAATTCTAGTGATAAGATATGATAATCTATCTTGTTACCGTCAAAAAAAAAAATCTATCTTGTTGCCTTAGAATTGGCGCCTAACGCAAGAGTACTTAATAATCCATTCTTTCTTGGTGTTACGACGTTGAAGATTCTACAACAACGTTGACGAAAATAAGCGATACATGAAGGGACAATAACATTTATATTTACCGTATAAGTTTATAGCGAAGACTAAGGGACAAAAAGATTAATCTTTATAGCGAAGACTAAGTTGATATCGGTGTATGTAAATGTATTCACAATCGACCTTGCCTCATGCTCATTCTTTGCCTGATGGTAGATAGTAATATATAAGAAAAATTAATTAGTTTACATGGACTCGTGTTGATAAGATGAAATATTGGGTAAAAATAGGGCGATACTAGTAATTAGGTGGGTGACAAATAACTCTTCACACAAAGAGATGTACTACTTTATAAATGAATTTATCTTTATTCTACCCTATTTTAATTATTTAATTAAGAAAAATCATCATAGTCTCTCTCCTACCATACATCCCCTCCATTTACAATTGACAACACTAGTGAACTCCCAACTCCAAAAAGAAACATTACCATTCCTCTCTCAAGACAAAACAAGCAATATTACTAGAAATAGAAATAAAAAGGGCACCGGCATTGAAAGGCGAGGGAAAAAACAAATACAGTAAAAAAGGATCGTTGAAAGGCGGAACAAAGCCCATGGACGAGCAGAAGTGAGTATTTGTTACCAATTTACCATAGTGGGTTCCTTGCTAAAAAAACAAAAAAAAAATTACACCACTTGTTAATTTATTGTGTTCTTTTCTTTTGATGCTTTAAGTCTCCTTCCAAACGTGTTACTCCACTTGTTAATTTATTGTGTTCTTTTCTTTTGATGCTTTTAAGTCTGCTTCCAAACGCGTAGCAATATTTTTATAACTTGTTCACATAGGTCTTTTAACGTACTCCTCCGATTCAAAAAGATTTTCCTATTACATTTTGCAGTTTTGAGTTGATAAGTTTAGGACTACTTGTAGACTAAATAAAAGACTTGTTTGCCTTCAAATCAAGTAGGGTTGATAGAGTGCGATGCAGAATGAAGTATTTACAAATTTTTGCAGCAAGTAAACGATTCATTTGGTCTAAAAATGGCTCCCAACACGACACCCCAAAACTGCAAAAAGAAACAGGAAAATCTCTTTGGGTAGGAGGGAGTATACAATACCTGGGACGGTTATACATGACGATTCATGTTAGAGAACCCGTATCAGTTACGAGGATGTTTTGTAGTCTATCTTTTATGTCAATTGAGATGAAATCAGTATAAAAGTTAGTCTATATTTTATGACGATTCATGTGTGTTGTCTTTTTTTAGGATTGCTGAAATTCTTAGTAGACTAGCAAAGGCGGAAAGTGAAATTGAGGTTTGGAAAAGTGGGAATTGTAATCCCCCCACTGTGGTGGTGATTACAAGACTAGCATTATTTGTTTATTTAATATACTGGTTTATATATAGTTCAGGAGTATTACGTGAATTGAACTTGTTCTAAAAAGTTGCATGTAATAAATCACTAAAATCACACTTCAGACGGTTTGTGAAAGAAAAATTGGTGGGAGGTTGGAGGAAGAGAAAGTGGGATATAAAAAAGAGAACAAAGTCTCATAAAAGACGGTCTCTCAATAATTTTTGGAGTTATTGAGAGACCATTATGTGTTACAAAGTGAGAAACCTCTCCATTATAACCAAGGTCCTTCAATTCACAGTCGTCCAAAGCCTCACGGAATTCCTCCGTCCATTTCCCGCGGATGCCAAGGAGGAACCCAACGTTTCTCCTCATCGTATAAAATCTAGTTGAAATCCGGGCTACCAGCCATGGCAATGGAGACGCACTCTTGATATCCCGCAACAATTCCCACGGCACATACCCGTCATCCCTATCCGCCAATCCTCTATCCGCCAATCCGTAAAAAGCTGTCAGCCGCCACTTCATAGAACAGAACAAACCCTCCACCTCGATGTGATGTGCAGATAGACCAATCAGCTCCACCCTCACGCCCTCCCTCCACAACACCACCAGCCCCCCACTTCTTCCCATTGAATTAGCATAAACCCCATCATACCAGCTCAACCTCTCTATAACTCTAGCCATCTCTTCCCCACTTAACTTGGTTCCCACTAAAATCACCATATCCGGCCCTTCTCTCTTCACTAGGTTTTTGAGCCCACCAATTGACGGGGAGCTACCCAAACCCCGACAATTGTAACAGAGTATACTCATTGGACCCGGCGGGGCTGCTCTCCTGCAACCTCCGCCGATGAAATGATTTTACCAGACTTGTTGCCATTCTTCGACCTCCTCTCCCCACTACCCCCGCCCCCCCAACTTGTCAAACTTCCGCTTCAGAACATCCTTACCACTCGACACTTCCTCCTCCTCATCTAATTGCATTAGCGCAAATTCTATCGTACCATGGTGGTACTACACTTAACAAAGCATAAACACTTCGGGTGTGTTCGGCACAACTTATTTTACAAGCTTTTGGTGGTTTGACTTGGTAAAACCACTACTTTTCTGAAAATGGTGTGTTCGGCAATGTAGATGTTTTAGTAAATTTTGGAAGTTATTTTAGCTTATCTCAAACGTTAAAAAACTAACGTTTTAGTAGATGTGGTTGTTTTTGTTTCATATTTACCCCATGAATATACCCTAAAATTCAGGATTTCCCAAATTTATCTCAGCCACCTTTACAACTCTCCCAACAATCCGTTGGTATGCTGCACCTTTTTTTGTTGCTTTTCAAAACATTGTTTTTATTAGTCCAATCATGTAAATTATAATTATTTGCATTATGTTATTTATTTATTGTTGTTTATGTATAAATTTATTTGATTGTTGATAAAATATAGTTCTCGGTATCTGAGTCAGCATAGCCAATAGCGTAGCCAGAAGCACGAGTAAGATCATTAGTAGATAGAGTTATTGATCCATCGCCAGTGGCGTGAAAGGCATATCATGTTACAGATGAAGATCCGAATTGAGTGCTTGAAGTAGATCCAGTTGATTTGGCTTGAGAGCCCCTCTTTACACTTGCATATTGCTAAGGTCTACAGTCTAGACACAATTAATTTGTCTACAATGTAAAATTAAGTCAATAGTAGGAAAATTGAGATTGGAGTAGTAAAATTAATTTGTGTGAAAAAATCATGCGATGACATTATTTGTGTGAGTAGTAAAATTTTGTTAGTGTAGTAAAATCAATGCTAATAGTAGACACTTTCAAGTGTTTACATTGTACACCTCTAGCATTGTCTTGTACACTTTAGGGGGTGGGGGTGAAGGGGCTTCGGAAGTATAACACAAATCGCCGAAATCTTATCAATGTCCTTTTAAGTATTTTTGGTTAAAAAAAAAAAGAAGGTAATAAACTATCAACCTAAAAGACTAACGTATAATGAAAAAGAATGTAATAAAGAAGAGTCGTGCAACGCACGGGCTTCCAACTAATAATAATGGAATCTCGAGAGCATAATAAAAGCAATTGAATTACGAGACCATACCATAAGTTTTATGCTCAAATATCTTCCTTATAATGACGAGTTATACAAATCCAACTCAAACTGACCCGTTTAACGAACCATACAAATCCGACTAAACGAGTCTATTGAAAGTGGCATGACCTCGTAGGGGTGATATTAAACTTGTCCGAATCCGAATGAATCACCAAGTAGTACTCCAAATTGAGCTTATTATTGTTCGTTTATCCTCCCCTCAAAAATCCCCAAATCAGCGTGTTTAACACACCTCCCTCTTCCACCGCCGTAAACATTAGAAAACCCTAAATTCAGCCACTAAAACGCTAATTCTTCAGGAACTCCATGGCTGATGATGATGCGAAAAAGGCAGCAGACTTACAGGCACTGATGAAATCTAATTTTGGAAAGAAGCATGATACCAGTAACTGTGAAAGAGCTTTGCAATTCATCGTTCCGTTGTTTGCTAAATATGAAGGCACCAAATTGTATCGCAGCAGGCGTGTACCTGATGCTGGTTGCTGCGAGCATCTCGCTATTCTTAATGAATGGAGGGCAATCATGATGGCACGACTTGGAACAGATGCCGCTTGTAATAAGTTTTTTTAATCAAATTCATATTTGTTTAATCCTTATTATCAAATTGTATTATTTAATTGTAACTCATTTTGTTTTTCTTTTCTTTTCTTGCAGTTGTATTCTCTGCAGCAGATGATGCCTACTTAGGTCACTCCACACCCCATCTGGAGAATCGTGAAGACCTAGCCTTTATCCTAGCGTAAACAAAACTAAACTATCCTGTTACTGTTACTGTTACTGTTATTGTTACTGTTATTGTTATTGTTATTGTTATTCTTATTCTTATTCTTATTGTTTTATTGTGATTGTTATTCTTATTCTTATTCTTATTGTTTTATTGTGATTGTTATTCTGATTGTTGTTTTGATTGCTATTCTTATTGTTACTGTAGCGAGGGATATAAAGGTAGAGGTGACCTCAAGAAGGCTATCAATATATTGAGTGAAGCTTGTAACCACTCAGAGGTATCTCTGGACTGGAAGAACGAACATGCACCAACACTTGATAAATGGAAAGCTGAAAAGGCTGCCCTGGATCAAAGGATCGTTGATGAAGAAGCCGCAAGGGATCGAATTATGGAGGAGTTGCTAGCCACGGATGCTGCGGAGAAGAAGAAGAAAAAGGTTTTAAAACAACAAGATGTATCAACCAGCAAAACAAAAGTTGCTGAAGAAAGACAACCAGCAAAACAAGCCGCGGAGAAGGAGAAGGAAAAGGAATTAAAACAAGAAGAAGAAGCATTGAAGCCATTGGAAGGCGGTGCAACAGTTGCTGAAGAAAGACAACCAGCAAAACAAGCCGTGGAGAAGGAACAAGAAGCTTCTGACGAGAGTTTAGATGACAAGAATGAATTTGTTGCATGGTATAGGTTTTCGTATGTGGATGGAAGTCTTAATCACGACTGTGAAAGGGCTATTATGTCCACCTTGGGGATGGACAGACAAGTTTCTCTAGTAGTACCCATTGATCGTCAGTTAGAGAAGTTTCAGGATTTGGCAGATTTGTGTGCTCAACATGAGAGTCTACTGACGGTGTTTCAACCCGCATGTTCTGTCAAAGGCGGTGGCTTTCGTTTAGTCACTGAGAGGGTTAGGTCTGTGGATAATTATTTCATGGACAAGTTTAGGGATTTTTTTGCATCTCTACAAGCACCTGTTACCACAGACATGTGGTGGAAATATATTGAAGAGGATTTTCAGAGGATTTTTAGGTTAGTTTTAAAATATATTGATTTTCTTTAAAGTTGCTCTTACTTATGCTTTGTTGTCCTTTACTAGTATATGTACATAATACGTAAAAGTTGGGTAAACCGATACCTTTGAGTTTCTAATACTATATGTTTTCTGGTTTTGATTTATCGCACATTCAGGGATGTAATTCAGGGCTTGTTGTACCTCCAATACAATCACCGTCGTTCCTGTGGTAATTTAAGTTTTAGCACCTATGTGACGGATAGTGGTCAAGGCCGTTGTTTGCCATCCATGGATGATGAGAAGGCGAAAAATGCTGAAGAAGAGGTGAAAGAGCTGAAAATGCTGATGAGGCATATTCTTGTTTTGCCATTCGCTGATGAGCTGAAGCATGAAGATGGAAATCTGTCGTTCAAGTTGCCCTTCGAGTTGATCCATTTTTTTGAACTCAAATATCAATCGTAAGTTATTTTTTACTTCTGTTTTTGTTGTCCACCGACCAACTTTTTCATAAAGCTACATATTAATAGAAATAGATATTCAAACAACATTGCATTTGATCATACCAAAAAGATATTCAACCAACATTGCATTTGATCATACCAAAAAGAAAAAAAAACCGATCATCAAACAAGTAAACAATACACATATTAACATTATACAAACTAATACTATGAGACGGTCTCATACGATCAAACAAATACGAGAATTACCACTAAACATTACAATCATCATACAACATTATACAATCATATCATTTCAACAATAAAATCATTTCAACATTATACAAAACAATCTCATTAATTATCAAAAACCCAAATCTCAATCAATTATTTCCCAAACAAAAATGTACAACCACATCAAATCATTAAAAACAATCATAAATACAAATCTCAATCAATAATAATAATAATAATACCAACAATAATAATCCATTAAATAAAAAACAAAAATGATGAGGAAATTATTATAATTAGAATTAAAAAAGAAACCTTGGAGACAATCACAATTCTCGGCTTCTTTGCGGACAACATCAAGAACAGAATCAATAAGCTCAGCGCCCTCAGTATAATGACCTTTAGCCCAATTATTACCAGCACCCGATTGCCCGAACACAAAGTTATCGGGTCGGAATATTTGACCAAGTGGGCCGGATCTGATGCTGTCCATGGTACCGGGTTCAAGATCCATGAGGACAGCACGTGGCACGTAACGACCACCGGCAGCCTCGTTAAAGTAGACATTGATCCGCTCCAACTGAAGCTCCTCCGACCCGCCTGTGAATTGACCCGTTTTATCAACGCCGTGTTCGTCACAGATCACCTCCCAAAACTTTGATCCGATTTGATTCCCACATTGCCCTCCTTGTATATGCAATATTTCCCTCATCTTTTTCTTTTTCTTTTTCTTTTTTTTTTATGAAATGAGATGAAAACAAAATTAATGAAATGAACAAGGAAGAAAAAAGTGGGAGAAAATAAGGGAAGAAAATGAGAGATATAATGTGAGTTTTTTTTTTTTTAGAGTTGTACAGAGAAAGACAGTTGGCAAATCGGGGTATTTTTTTTTATTTAATTAAATTAAATTTGGGAGGTAAATAATTTGAGAATATAAATGGAGAGGCGGGATATTTTTGAAGAGTAACCGCCAAAGGTGGAGAGCAGAGAAAACTTTGGCCGTTGTATTGTATGGGTTGGCCCACCCACGTCTCTCTTTAATTTTTACTCTCACGGAGTTTTACGGGTTCGTATACATAACCGAACTCGAAGAAATTAAGTACATCAAGTGATACAATCTGATCTAGCTCAGGTCAAAGTTTTAAGTGCCCTCGAACTAATTAATCCAACAAAACCCGATTAAAGAACGTCATAATCTGCCAAAGCCGGGTTATGTTCAATTAACCGTACCATAAGAAGTGTCTGACATGATTAATTGTTGGAGTAACTAAATTGATTAACTTTCTTTTTCTACCAAATGATGCATAAATTGTTAACAGCTACTTCAAACACGTTAACTAGAGGCTAAATATTACGAGTGCTCCATACTAGTGGCCTACCAAGCGGAGCCTTATAAGTGAAGTTGAATTACAGATTTGTGAGTACAAATAATGAGGTTGAAAGTTTGGATCTACCATGCACCGAAGAGTGTAAAAATAAATAATAAGAGCAATAATGTAATGGGGTGAGATGAGAAGAGATGAATGATTGGAGAAAACCGTGATCTGACTGAATAATATAATTCCCATGGGCTTTGTTTGTTTTTGGTGGAAATTTCTCGCTAACTTGTCCCATGCATCGTTTTCGGACTGTCCATGGATGACCCATGTTACATACTCACGATTGTGATATCAATCCTAATTATACTAGTAATATATAGTCTACTCTTAAACTCTGCGATCCACAGGTCTCATTGCCGACGATAATATTATAACTCCGTGACCAAATAGTCTTAATGATTCGATAATATTACATTCAATATATAACTTCCAACTTTATACGTCTATATAAGTACTTCCAAGATAACGTCGTCAAAAGTTTCAACCATGTGTTCAATGTTTCGACTATGTGTTTACAGATTTATTGATGGGACAAAAGCATAACGATTGAGAGGTTAAAAAAAAAAAAAAAAAAAAACGGATCTACTCCGGGAACACGAGGACAAAAAAGGTGTGGTCTTGCCGGAATGCAGTGCATGTCAATATCAGTAATGAGTACTAAGCTGGTCCTATATATTTCCTACCTGATGAAAGCGACCATTGGAAAGCCATTTTAGAGAGAATCAGAAGCACAAGAAATGTAGCCAACAACCAAGAAAGAAATCACATTTACATCTTTACAACAGGCACATGATTTCTTAACCAAATAGAGTAATATCCTAACTCACATAAGGAAGCATCTTCACCAAATCCATAAGACCAGAATGATACAAATTACAACGGCGTTACTTGTACATGGCCAACTTCAAACACCTTCTACCCGGGATAAGATTGCAGCCCTCGTCAAAGGCAAACCCTGTTAACGTTGTTGGGTAGCTTCACTGCAATACTTTTTGAAGTTGGCAGACTCTTCCACCAGAAAATCACTGAAGCAAGGAAAATCACGTGCAAAATATGGTTACAAGATTGTAGGCAAATACCGAGAAAGGTAGACAAGGAGAGTATGAAGGAACATTACAAGATCCGCGAAGCCATTTCTGATAGTTCCCATCTAGGACTCCATGGGTATTCAGACAAAGGGGGCGATTTGATTGGAGCTCTTTGTGCATTGAAATACTGCAGGAGGAGAAATACACGTCAAAGTTTAGACCAAAATACCAGAAGTATGTACCTCCCGTTTTAACTTAGTGTGACAGGCGGCTACAGATGACACACTTTAAAAACCAAAATTAGGAACAGGTACCTGCGAGCTTTGTAATAACAGTGTAGGCTGTTGCTTGGGGAAATGCACAGGAATGGTGAAGTGCACCTGCAACAGAAGAACAATACTGGTTGCAGTTAGAGAATCCAGCTCTGACATCGCTGTTGATAAAATAAAATTAAAAAAAAAAAAAGGGAAAGGCCATAGATCCCAAGATCAATTTTTGTGTGCCATTAAGATGATGGAGGAAACAAAAGAAAAGATAGGAGTAGATCAAAAAATCAGTTTGGGTGTGCTATTAAGATGATGAAGAGTATTGCACTATCCATTTCTAGTAATACAACAAGAACAACACATTTTATGCTTTGTTGAAAGTTGAAACTGTTGGCCATAAAACAAATTTGACGTAAACATACCAAAAAGGTGAACACGCCATTAGCGACGAGAGCTGTCGCCTTCCTGCCAAATATCTGAGAAGAAACAAAGAAAGTTAACAAATTCTGGAAACTAGTTCAAACAAACTAGCTTAAACAACTACAGAAAAGCACATACTGCATCAGCTTCTAATGGCCTCCCAAAGAAAGTAGCCAGTGCCTCAATAAATCTTTTCCTAACTCCAATAAGTGAGACGGCCTCTGAGATCTAATGTAAGAAAATCAGCACCAGTCAATTGATATACCATGGACTACAGTGAGGGAGCTGTACAGTCAAAACTCAAAAGTGGGTAAAGCGAAATATAAAAGGGCAATACCTGCATCTGCAGTGCTTCTTCCAGGATAGGAAGATATTCAGCCATGCACCTAAAGGATTCAGATAGTAAAGAGGCATGCAGCATGTGAGTATAACTGAATTCCGACAAAAATATGGGGGTCCATAATAATGCATAATTAAGCTGTTTTTGTCTTCAAAATTGAACAAGCTTACATTCCATCCAACCAAGTCGGAAGTTTGACATCATCAACAGAAAATAAAGATTTCAACTCCTGAGTTGAGACCAATTTCAAACGTGGCGGTGAAGGAGCTGTTTGGTACTTTCTGCCAATTGGATAGATTACCTATAATGATAAGATAATAAGAAGACTGAGCTAACATGAGACTGTCTGTTACAAACTTGTTACACTTATAAAAGACTTTCTAGCTATCAAAAGGCAAATCCCATGGTCTAACCTAACCAGACCAGATGACTGTACCTTAACCCTGAAATATGCTAAAAAAAACTTGATGACTTTGTCATTTCCATTATATAAATCAGTCCACTCCACTTAAAAAAAAAAAGTGATATTCATCTGTAAAGAGAACATTCACAACCATTTACAAGTCAAAGACTTATTGATATGCACGCACCTGTAGATGAACTTTTTGCGGGTGTGTCCAGGGGTAAGCCGGAACTATATTATTTAGGGCAGTGTCCAACAATGGTACTGCAAATTTAACCTCCTCCGGCTATGCTAAAGATCAAAGAAAGTGAAGAGCACCAGTATTATGATACTATAGATTGGAAACCCGACCTAGCACAAGATGAGGGCAACAATAAACAAGTATGTTGTAGTAACATTACCTTCTCCACATTCGAACTCAAAGACATTTCAATCCCCTGGAAAGTTAGGAGGATGGCAGAGTCATTAGTCTGTCTGCAGTAACTAACAAGAGATATGACCACTATAACCATGAATTTGAAAACCAGTACAGATTCAAATCATCAAAACTAGCTGTTCATGAAATTTGCACTCCAGGAAAAGGGGGAAAGACAGGTCTTATTCCTATTTTAGAACTAGATTCACTGCCACTGCAGCAATAATGTCATAGATGTGGATAATTAATCCCATTGGTGAAATTCACTTGTTTCTATGTTAGTGCATGGTCCACAATTGAGCCTTAACCCTCTGTTTGTTGTAAATGGACGCCCAATTGGTGGTACTTCGTCACCAAAATCATAAAATGTCAATGACACGTGGGAATAACAATGAATTAGAAATGGCTTTCGCAATTTCATAAAGAGCAAGTGTCCTAACTATAAGAGGGCAGCCCGCTGCACATTGGCGTCCCCGCTAAGTGACGGTCGGGGAAGGGTCCCAACACAAGGGTGTAAGGTGAGGAACAGAAAGTAGGCAAGGTGAGAGAATTTAATGGATCAAATGGAATCATACGACCAGAGTACCTTAAGTTACCTAATGCAAGAAGAGATACATAGAAAAATTAAGTTTGACATTTACCCATCAATGGTCAAAATGTATCGCCCTCAGAGACCCCAGAGATGAACTCTCGCACGATCCCAGAACATCAATCATACAATGCAGCCATGAAGTCATGAATAGACCTAATATAGCAGCAGACAAATCTTCTAGATAACTGCAGCTAAAGTCTACTCTAACCATCAGCAATTTATCCCTCAAGTCCAACAAAAGTCATGTCATCTTGTTTGACCTTTCTTTATGACAAGACTCTGTCCCATTAATATGTCGCAAGTTACAATCCTAGAACTTATAACTTATAAGGGGCAGGGGAAGACCGGTGCACATTGACGCCCACACAAGGGGAGGGTCTGGGGAAGGGAACACCACAAGAGGCTGCTCCCAGGAATTGAACCTGTGTCCTATCGATCACAAAGCAGCATTTAAACCAGTGCCCACAAGGCAAATGTTTTTATAAAAGAAAGATAAATGTTATAAAATGTTCTACTTAACAAAAATATAAGTGTAATATGTTTAAAAATATATTTAAAAAATTTGAGAGAAGGATATATTGTCTTACAAAAGAGAGAGTACTATTGTTTCACAAACCAAATTTGATTGCTTAGCACTTTGGCCCCTTTTTTGTCACCGTGGCTCAAGCTACAACTGAATGATTTGCAACAAAAGGTGGTTATCATCAGCCCTCACAGATGCAGACCTTCTCCTGAAGCTTATAAGGAACTTGGTGATGATGTTCCTAGCAAGCCAACCACAAATAAAGCTACACCGTACAATGCTCAATCAGAGGCTCTACCTCACCAACTTACACCACAAATAAAGAGCATTCTAAAACTATTAAGAAAATGTGTAGGCAGTTCTTACAGGGTACTCTAATAATAATAGGAGGATCATCTATATGGATTGGTCCAAGGTTAGGAAATCTAACAATGAGGGAGGGAATTCACATAAGAGAAATACTTTGATGGAATAAAATTCTCTTGCTGAAATGGATTTGGAGACTACATATACAGTCTAGGTGTAATATCCTTACAGCAAAGTGAAAACATGATTTTGGGAATTGTTGACGTGTGACAATCAGTATTCAATAGCCCAAAGATAACATACAACCACTGTCATTAGAACATGTATACCCACACCTCATAGCTTAAATATCTCAAAGAATCCTAAAAGGATGAATGGAAGGCAACAGAATATCTTTCCAAAACTCTTGCTGCAATTTTCATAAGCCCCAAAAACTAGCCTTTCAAACATGAGGCATATTACTGCCAGGGGAATATTAGCACATGTTTGATTGAAGGTAACTATACATGTAATCCAAATGAATGTATTTCAAAGAGAAAAGAAGAGAATTGAAGGAAGAGGGAAGGCCTGTATAATGGAAGTGTAACTGAATACGTCTGAAGATGAAATGGTTTCTACATAGGTCGAACGTTGAGCAACTGCTATTATCAAAAAGAGTCATCAATTTCCCTCTTTTACTTGCACTACCTCTCTTTGATTACCTATGTACACACTTAGTCAATCTCTGAGTCTTAGTTTCACACCTAGTCTTCTTAAATTTGAACAGAGAAAGCGAGGACCCCCCACGTAGCACATTGAGCATTAACTAGTACATTATCATGAATGCCATTCATGTCTTATGTAAGAGTTAATTTTAACACTACAAATGAACTAATACAGTTTTCTGGTTCTGACTACGTTGGCAAAGAGTCTGCTATTGCGCTCTGCCTAGATAGTGTGGATGGCGTTGAGGACTGAGGAGTGTATATCTAATCCACTAATTTTGCCGATCCTTAATTGAGTATGCTTAAGTTTGGCTGAAGCTTTTATAAGGTATCATAGACGACCCCCACTTGGAGTTTATTGTGTATTGTCCATTTTAGTCATTTGCGTTTTGGCCGTATCTGCCTCCCTTATGGTTGTAGGCTATAATCCAGGATGATCATAGACTGTAAATGTCAAATCCATTTCACCAAGAGAAATTTATTCCATCAAAGTATATATGAAATCCCCCCTCATCGTTAGGCTTGCTAACCTTGGTTTAATCCATATAGATGATCCTCCTATTATCATCAGAGTGGCACGTAAGAACTGCCTACACATTTTGTTAGTAGCTTTACCAATGCTCTTTGGAGAAGTAAACTAGCATACCCGACATGATCAACGCCACATTGCCACATATGACAGACTGAAGGAACTGAACCTTTACTAGCATTAGAGAGGTCATTTGTGGACCAATGCTGCAGCTCACTCTTAATCTTGGACAAAAGGGCCTGAGACATTTTGTTAGAGAGCCTTCCTGAATTTAATGGAATGCCAAGGTATTATAAGGGCAATTTACCGTCAATAGAAGCCATACTTTAGGATTTCTTCTTTCAGAGTACTATTTACCCTTCAGTATTTACCCTTCAGAGTACTAGTTTCATCTTTCCTTACGAGTCTCTATAGCTTAAGATTCCAGCATCAATGTGAGATATTGGTTTCAGTTGTCATTCTTTTTGCACAACTGTATGCTTGATCACACGAAATCGTATATGGTTACAATCTGAGGGATTTTCAATCCTTTTCTGCTTTGTAATGAGCCTATATAGTGTCTTTCTGCTTTTTAGACAAGAACGGGATGTATTGTCATGGTTATAGTGTAGGCTGTTGGTTTTGACGTGCCGCCTAGGCCCCCCAAAATATCCCGGACAACCTTTTGAAAGTGACGGGAAAACATTGGGTTACTTTGAGATCTTTAATGCATCTGTTGATGCTACACATGTATTACAGGAGGGTTGTTAAGTGTTGTTTTTCACATCAAATGTTGGGTAGAGCGTTTCTTTGAAAATGTGAATTTTTTACTTGTTATTGTTGTTTGCCATCTCCTCCATATCCCTAAGGCATCTCGTAAGGAGTCTAGAGGAACTGAAAAAGTCCATCCTTTCAGTTTTGGAGATTTAGCCCACAAGAACGTTTGGTACGATCTAGGTTCCTGCTGTAGTGCTGTCCCAGTGCCCCAAGGTTTATGCTTCTGAGGTTTAATGAAGATGAAGAGTGTAGCTTGTGATATATGCTCTGAGGTTCTATGTAGATTTTTTCTTCCATGGGGTGCGACATCTTAGAAATTGACATAATGATACATTCTAAAGAAGAATAGGAAAGCAAATGAGGTTTGGCAAATATATTATGTAAAAGATATGACGTTTTATTCTTCAAAAGAAACGTCTAGTAACCCCTTGATGAACTCGTGATTTTGGGTACATGTTTGGGTTAGTTGTCTTTTAGTGGCTTGTAAGAGGGACAGTCGTTCAACTTTTAAAATGGTGTAGTTGTTTAGCTAAATCTGGTTGGGACACTTCATCTGTTCACTTTGTGGATGATTGACACTCGTTTCGACAAGCACACCAATTTGTTAAGTTTATGGTTTTAGGTTATTTTTGGTTGGGTGTAGTCACCGCTACAGTGAAATGAGATCCCATTATTTGAGATAAAATAGGAAATGAAAGAGAGGTAGTGCAAGTAAAAGAGGGAAATTGATGACTCTTTTTGATAATAGCAGTTGCTCAACGTTCGACCTATGTAGAAACCATTTCATCTTCAGACGTATTCAGTTACACTTCCATTATACAGGCCTTCCCTCTTCCTTCAATTCTCTTCTTTTCTCTTTGAAATACATTCATTTGGATTACATGTATAGTTACCTTCAATCAAACATGTGCTAATATTCCCCTGGCAGTAATATGCCTCATGTTTGAAAGGCTAGTTTTTGGGGCTTATGAAAATTGCAGCAAGAGTTTTGGAAAGATATTCTGTTGCCTTCCATTCATCCTTTTAGGATTCTTTGAGATATTTAAGCTATGAGGTGTGGGTATACATGTTCTAATGACAGTGGTTGTATGTTATCTTTGGGCTATTGAATACTGATTGTCACACGTCAACAATTCCCAAAATCATGTTTTCACTTTGCTGTAAGGATATTACACCTAGACTGTATATGTAGTCTCCAAATCCATTTCAGCAAGAGAATTTTATTCCATCAAAGTATTTCTCTTATGTGAATTCCCTCCCTCATTGTTAGATTTCCTAACCTTGGACCAATCCATATAGATGATCCTCCTATTATTATTAGAGTACCCTGTAAGAACTGCCTACACATTTTCTTAATAGTTTTAGAATGCTCTTTGTGAGAAGTAAACTAGCATACTGAAAATTATCAACGCCAAATATGACAGACTGAGGAGCTGAAGCTTACTAGCATAAGAGAGGTAAGTTGTAGACCAATGCCTCAGCTTACTCTTAATCTTGGACAAAAGGGCATGAAGCATCTCGCTAGAGAGCCAATGAAATGCCAAGGATTTATAAGGGCAATTTGCCTTCAGTATAACCCATACCTTAGGATTTCTTCTTTGAGAGCACTATTGACCTCTCCAAAATCACTATTTGTCTTGGCTGGGTAGAACCACGAAACTTCGGCAATTATTTGAAGTGTCTTTGACTGCTTGCACATAAGGAGTGTTTCCCTTAACAAACTCCAAAGTCATCTGCAAAGATGAGATTTTTTTTTGTTTGTTTTGAAAAGATTTGCATAGATGAGATGACTCAAGTTCCATGTGCTACATTGGGTGATAAGTGACCTAGGGATCACCCTGTCCCAACCCCTTTATCGTGACTAGAGAAATACCATGAATTTAACGGAGAATTTAGTGGTGGTAATACATGTAATGACTCTGCTGCCAAAATCTTGAGGAAGACCCAAAGGAGGCACAAGACTAGAGAGGAACTCCCAACTGACTAAATCAAAGCTTTCTTTGATGTCTACTTTGATTTGGCATCGGCAAGAAATGTGCTTGCTTCTAAATCCTGTCACCAGCTCTGGAATTAACGTTTAGGTGTCAAAAATAGCTACGTCTTTTGTGAAAGATGCTTGTTCGGGGCCAACAGTATCATTCATTACATTACCCAATCTATTGGCCAAGATTTTACTAATAGCATGAAATGGGTCTGAAATACATCACTGAGTTAGGAGTACTACTCTTTAAAATAAGAGTGATTATAGTAGTATCGACCTCCCTAAGAAGCTTGCCAGTGTTGAATAAACTTCTAATTGTACCACAACATTCTCCATCAATAATCTGCATGGATATTGAGTTATTGACTAAGTGTGAAACTACACAGATTGCTAGGAAGACTAGGTGCGAAACTATGACTCAAAGATTGACTAAGTGTGTACAGATGTTTATCTACTTCTATTACATATCTCTGTTCAAATTTAGGATAGTTTATGTGGTGGCATCAAGTGGAGAGAATGTGTTTGAGTGGAGGAAAAGTTTATTTTATTGTGTTCTTCAATCTGGCAGTAGTACTTAGCTTTTATAGAAAATTGACATGTTCACTTTGGTTTTGGTCAGGGGCATACCTCTATCTTTGTTTCTTGATCACCCTTACTTTAAGACCATTGGTGATCGTATCAATTTTGCACGCAATCTCAATAGAGTTTCCAAGAGAGATAATTGGAAAGGTTTCTTTCTCCAGAAACTCCAAATTTTAACGCGTGGTTCTTATAAAGATTGTTGGGAAAAATTGGATGGGTTGTATTATCAAATTTGGCTCAAAGGTGAGGAAGAGAAGAAAGATGAGGATGCGAAGGGTGAGGTTTTGGAGAAACACACTATGGCACAACTACCATCTTCTGCCTACAAAGTCAAGCCTTACAGAGATGAATACGACGTTATTAGGCTTGTAGGGGCTGTGTATACCCATGTCAATGACCTTGAATATCGTACAGATAATCATGGAGTGGTATGTGTCTGAAACTTTGGTGTTGAATTTTTTTAACTATGTTGTCTGTCCATTTATTTAGGATTTGTATTTCACTCTACTGCCTTTATATAGCTAGTTGGGTTATGAATTTCGTTTAATCTACAGGTTATCTATGCTGCATTAGCTGATGAGGATATTGAAGAGGATTTGAATCGTTTCTTTCCTGATTATTACACCATTATGTTTGAAACTGTGTGTCTCTGTGTCCAGAATCGGTGAGTAAATTGAACTATATTTCTATACGTTAAAATTCTGTTTTTAACGCATCTAACATTAATTGTGCTCATCTTTTGCCTCATCTTCTGCCCTTAGATATATTAGAGTCGCCAGCTTGAAGGAGATTTCGAGTTTTCCTTGTGGTTGTAATGGTAAGTATTCCTTCATTTTTGTGGGAGAGAACTTTCTCTTCTTTTACCTGAGTTAACAATACAAATGAGGTCTAATGTTTTTTTTTTTTTTATCAAATGGGGATCCTCAAACGATAAAAGAAAAGGAAGAAAACATACGATCCCCAATCTATAAAAACCCAAAACATTGATCCTCATTTGTATAGTTAACTCCCCATTCCTCTTTATCTCTTAACTTTTTCTTCACTGTAACTAATTTCTTGTTTTGAACGCTGAACAGTTTTGAGGAAGTCATCTACGGAGCAGTACACTGTCAGACGTGGCGGAGTAACAAGATGAATTTCAAGTTCATGGCTTCCATTGTGGATCGTTTATCTGGGCTATCTAGAGCGTATTATCAGTACATTAGTCCAAACCATTATAAATTCCAAGGATTATGTCATGATTTTAATGTTTAGAGGATAATGTTAAGTATATGTCGAGGTATAACTTGAGTAATATTGTGTGTCTATGAATCTCAAGGGAAATCGTGCTCTAAAAACAAGCATATGGATCTGAAAGCTGTCGGTTATTTTCATATCTGCACAAAAATGTTGCGAGTAGTTTAGAGAGATGAGGATGATAACAAAAAGGTGGGAATTGTAGTAGTCCCATACTTAGCACATAGCCACCTTCACATGTCTTTTCTTTCCATCTTTCTCCCAACTCATAATTTCGTCGTATGGTATTCCTGTCCACTATGTTTCCTCTACTCAACATATTAAGCAGCTTTAATTCTATGCAAGCATGGCCGCTGTAACTGGTGGTCTTTTCTCCTCTGCCGTCACCACCACCACCAAATGCGCTTTGGAGTCTGATGATCTCCTCCACCCCGCCTCTCCTTCACTCCTCGCCTTCTCCTGATCCCACCGCTGCCGAGCACCTCTTGTCCACTGCTGCTCCCTCGCCCCTAGGTGTGCTAGTTTTGGCCGCCTCTTCCGCTCGCTCATCCACCATTTCCGCCGCAAGTTGTATGTTCTCTGATCTATCTCTGTACAAATGTAATAGGTGCATTTCTTACTTGTTATTACGACATACATGTTATTCTGATAATTCTAATTCTTATGATGAATTGAACCAACAATTATGTTGCAAATCTTACAATACATTTTTGAATCATGGTCAAAGTTGGAGAATTTCTGCAACAAGTTGAATTAATACAACGACAACATTCCTAACAATGAAAACACAAAGACTATTTACGGATGACCCACAATGAATATTGTCATACGATAAGTGCAAACAATTTTGTGAGTCATTTTGTCTTATTCTATAGATCCCAAAGCGAAAGAGTAGTTAGTATTCGGCTCCATTGGTAACAAGTTGGAGCAATAAAGTTGAAATATAGGGGCTATCTGTGCTTTCTTACTTGTGATTGCTACATGTTTAAGGATTTCCAGTAAAAAATGAAACAGTATAGGCATAAAAAAATGAGCATAATCTGCACCTCTTTGGATAACAGTAGTAGTCACAAGATATTCAATCACTTCATTCCTACCATATGAGAGTATTAAACAAGAGATACCCGTTTCCCACAGAACAGAATTTGTACCCTCTGAATAAAGCTACTACTTTTTCCAATGTACAGTAGATACACCAAAAACTGAGAATAAGAATTGGAATATTATAAAAAGCCTTCTGAATCTGCCATATTTTGATTGCTCTAAACAGAGCACTTGCCCAAAGCGCATTCTAGCAATATCCATATACCAAATCCTCACAAACTCCAGGAAATATTCAGAGATCTTATTAAGAACCTCGAACCTAGTTAGTCCAAATTGAACAAAAGTAATCGAAACTTCAAGCTTCCGCGGAAAAGATGACAATTCCGTGGAGCCTCCCTCCGGGAATTTCGAACCACTCTCCCCTAGTGGTTAAACAACTAAACTGCAAGTATCACTATACAAAGGATTCCTCAAAGTCTCTTTACCGTTCCTCTACACTAGCTGCAATAATTGAGCTACTGATGCTCAAATCAACAGCAACAAGTATTCCTTTCAACAGCATAATTGTGATTTATTCCTATCAACGACATAATTGTGATTTATTCCTATCAACAGCATTTTCAAAAACATCAAAGAACGCCATATTCAACAACTACTAAAACCCATTGTGAGTCACATTATGGTAGAAAATGCAATCCCCAAGGTTAAAAATACACTTCCTACTTCTAAAATGCACTGCCGGCATCTAAAACTGTGAGTACGTACAAAAAGAGCTCAAAACATAAAAGGCACAGGCAAAGAGCTCATAACATGACATGGCTCTCATGTCGAGTTGCCAGGTTGACCAAATCAACAACAACAATCGATTACCATTATTATTGGAAATCTCTCGAATTTTTTCTTTAGCAAGAAAGCTACTAAATATGTACTTTATTGAAGTGAACTACACTTTCTACGTCTAAAATGCAAAAAAAAAAAAAAAAAAAAAAAAAAAAAAAAAAAAAAAAAACAAAAAAACTACACTTTCTACGTCTAAAATGCAAGTCCTACGTTTAAAATGCACATCCTACGTCTAAAATGCAGTTCAACTAGGCAACATGCACTTTGACATAGTAAAATGCACTTCCTACATCTAAAACGTACTTTATATGTCTAAAACAAGTTCCCACATATAAAATGCACTTCCTACATCTAAAATGCACTTCATATGTCTAAAACAACTTCCCACGTCTAAAATGCACTTCGACTCGGCAAAATGCACTTTGAATCGACAAAATGCACTTTAAATCAGGAAAGTGCACCTTGACTCGGCAAAATGCACCTTGACTCGGGAAAGTGCACTTTGACTCGGCAAAATGCACTTTGACTCGGCAAAATGCACTTTTGAACGGCAAAATGCACTTTTGAATGGACAAAATGCACTTTGACTCGGGAAAGTGCACTTTGACTCGAGGAAGTGCACTTTGACTCGAGGAAGTGCAGAAAGCAATCTAATCTAATCTAATATGGTTACACGTAGTGTATATATTATATAAGTCGAGTACAACTTTTCGTAGGCTGGTGTTTGAGCCTACCTCTACTTAGTTTCAGTTAATTGAGGGTAATGCCGTAATGGTGCTGCAGGAGAGCAGGGTCATTTGCTTTTGCATACGTTTATTTGTAAATGGTAGTACATAGCATCATCATACGATCATAAGATGTGATAGGAATACTTCAATTGCTTACTGTTTTAATGCTTTAGTCTCATCAGATTCCCTCGATCCAGCTTATGTTTGCTTGTATAAACTCTGTTTTAACTTTTGAGGGAGTTTCAACTATTGAAAGCTCGTGCCGTCGTGATCACTGATCATACATCAGAGGAGGAAATTGAAGCTGCGGGATGGCAGACAAACGGTGCTCTAGTAAAGTTGCCGGCTCAAAAACATGGGGACGGCAAGGAAATATTTGAACAACTTCACAATAAGAACAAAAATATATAGGTACTACAAGTTTTACTTAAAAGGGCCATTACGAGTCTATTCTGACGAAAAACGGAAGTTAAAATAAGCAAACACTGAAGTAAATAATACACCACTCCTTATATTAACATAACATACGCCCTCAAAGCAAAAGATACCCCAAGCATGTTGGCCAAATGTCATGGCAGCCATTCAAGAACCTATATTGGAGGCACCCGACGATCAATTGCTTGCCTCCTGCAAGAAAAAAGATTTAACACTTTCAGATGGAGGGTAAAAAAGAAACGAAAACAATGCAGATAACCATCATAAATAATATGACCATTCTCGCATTCTAGTGTTCATAAATTTGGACCAGGGTTACAGTCGAATCAATTGTCTCGAGCAATAGGTTCAAATCCATTCTAATACAGCTTGGTTCTACTGCGATTAGATAGTTACATCAACACTTCTAACACAGGCTTTTATTACACAACACAAAACATCCCAGACTTCCAAGCAATACCATCTAAAGCAATTTGAGATGGAAGATGCTATGTTGCTCATGAGTTAGATAATTTGATATATGCGTAAAGTAGTACTATAATGAGCTTCAACGGCTCAAAGTTCGGCCAAAGGGTATAGCAAAACGAGACATCTTGATTTTTCAACTAGAGAAATTGCAACTTCATGAAAACCAACCAAACCAAGGTACTATACAGAATGAAGATGGTGAACATATACAGGCACTGGCATAAAGGTTGTCCTAGAAGGAGATAACACAGATGACAGTACGTGGAAGACAACACCAGAAATTTGCTTAGAGAAAACGCAAAGCTATCTAGAGAGACCCATCCACTATATGTGTGTGGCCCATGGCTATACAATTATCAATATGGTCTTTAAGAGATGGAGGCTAAACCATCCACAAACAAGGGTAAGGGAACTCAACCGTCTATCTGAATTTTAAATATTTCATAATCATGCCACACAAACAACAAGGCCAGCTAAGGAACTACTCATATACAACAGTCGTAGCTGAAGAAGTTATTGGTACAAAATCGAGTAAAACAAAAGGGTAAGAAATCATCACTGGGAGTTTTCAATAAAAACAAGACATTCCCTTCGATTCTCCCTCGCCAAAAAAAAAAAAAAAAAAAAGAAAAAAGATGAAGAAAAAAATAGAAGAAAACAAGACATTTTCAGGATGAGATCAATTTGCATGAATGAGTTCACCATGGTAAACTTGTCAATAGAAACTAAAGGAGAACATACAAGCCAACAGGACCAAAAGACTGGGCATTAAAGTCGAGACAAGAAGGAAATATGAACGACCTGAAAGATGTTACAAAAGAAGATTCCCAAGTAAATACAACACATACATAGAAGTACAAATAGTTGTGTCTAGCTTTTCCCCCTTGCAATTAAGAACCTTTCTGCTGCCCTTCATGGGTTTATGTTCTGTTGGAGTGTATTACCAAGTTTCACATTTCTGTTACTCTCATTCGTGAAAAAGTGGGCAATAAAAGAGAATCAGATTTCGGGAGTATACTAGGAAAGATGATATTTGTTTCTCTAATTTGTTTCCTCGCATGGCCTATCCAACGCACCAATTTCTGCTATCTATTCTCACTGAGAGAACTCACATGTTCCACCTTTGAGAAGAATTCATTCATGGGTCCTAAAGTAACCCTCACTTCCTGAAGGGAGTTTTCTTGCCAGTGGGGGGGGGGGGGGGGGGGGGATCTAGTCTGCTGTAAAGGAAGCCTACAGTTCAGTAGCCCTCAAGGCATGAGTATTTCGATGGCTTGTGGTACACCTACTACTGCCGTATAAAGCCATGATGAATTACTCATTTCCATTATCTCTTTGGCAACAGTTGACTGCATTGAATCCGTCCCCCGCCCCAACACACTTTGTTGAGCAATATTGAGGACTCCCTATCGTTTGTCAAATTCAGTAATAATGAAATTAATTGAGGACTGACTCCCTATTTTCTTCTTAAAAACAATATTCTGTTGGCCACTTGCAAATTACAATCGATATCCTACTTTATTTTGTGCCCCCAAGAAATTATCCATGCAAGATTCAAGGGAGAATAAGATATGTTGACAAGCACAGATAAAAAAAGAGCAAACGTAGCACAAATTTAGTTGAGCTTAATTAAAATGGGTAAGACATCACATAATGATTCAAGAGTGAACCTGGAGGTGGAGGTGGAGGAAGGCTGAAACCCTGTTGGTCTTAGGAAGATGATGGCATTGGATATCAACGGGAGTGCAGACGATGTCTCCATTGTCAGGGCGGCGTACAGCTTTGAACTTGATGAAAATAGTAGCAGCGGTGGTGCTGGTTTTATCGGTAGGGGACCAAGAAGCCATCCAGAAATGGCCGTCACCAGCATAAAACATAGCATCATAAGGATACTTAGTTGCATCCACACGAAATCCAGTACTGTATTCAAAGAGTCTGGTGGACCAACAAAGCTTGAGCTGTGTGGCCTTGTCAACATCGTAGGCACAAAGAAACTTCCGGGCCTCCGAGTCATGAATGTACAAGACACCGTCGACGAGAACGACGTTATGATTGCTCCAGTAAGGCACACAACAAAGACGCTTCCATTGAGCACCAGGTTCAGCTTCAGGGTAGAAAGCGTAGAGTTGACCAGCTTGAGAGTGGTGCACAGAGAGGTGCACAAGTAAGCGGGAGTTGGAAGGGTCAGGGATAACTCCTCCACCCGAAAGACGGGATCCGACAAGCTCATCAGGCAACGGCGACAACTCTTTCCAGATTCCGAGACTAGGATCATAAACCTCAGGAGTGTCGAGGAGGTAACCGAACTCATACAGCTTTCCGAAAAGAGAAGCACAGCAAGGAATGAAGCGATTCTTGATAGGAAGATGAATCTGCTCCCAATCAAATAATTGTTTCTGCAAATCCAATCGAAACCCGCTTTTGTAGTACAAATCGTCATTGGATTTATCACCCAATGGTTCACATAATATATCATCATCTCTGTCTGGCAGACCGCCCAGAAGATAAACCACTGGACCATCCGAATCCAACAACATAACACCATCTGCAATGCGATTCAACATTGAAGGAAAGCAATCTGTTTTGATCTTACCTCCACTCAGATCCAACTCGTGAAATCGTACACGCCGGCAGTATACGCCATCCTTGTCGTAGTGTTTCTTCTCTTCCACGCTCACTGTGCGAATCACAATCACCTCTCTTCCTCCTTCCATTCTTTTTTTTTTTTTATCTCCTCTTTTCTTTGTCTGCGCCTGCCTCTCTATAACTCATTCTAGGGGTTTTTTTTTTTTATATATATATAATGTGGTTACAGAGGAGTGGCCAAGCTAATGCCACGGCACGACCCGCACGAGAGGACCTGTAATAATGTGGGCTTGGATTTCATACGGCTGAAGATGGGTCTTGGAATTCCAAGTCCAGGCCTCATACACCAACTCAGCATGAAAGTGGAACCAATTCACAAGATCATCTATATCCATATCATGATTGCTAAACATAACATTTTTTATACTAATGTAACCTATGTAAATACCCATATTATCCTTATATCTCTCAAATTTACATTTTTTACCCCCTTCTAATTCTCTTCTTGATCTTCATCACCTGTATGCGTTCCTCTTGATATATCACACTTCATTTCTAATTAATTTCATCCATAGGTGGTCTATTTCTTCGTCTATTTTTATTCGTCAACCATGGTAATTTTCATCAAATCAAAGTTATTGCCTTTTGTTGTGTGCTACTCTTGCATTAATTTTAATTTGTAGAAAACATCTTATCGAAATTCTCATTCATTCGCTAAATTAAAATTAGATTTGCACAAGTTAATTAATTAGATCAATGGACCGAAATTGAAAAGGTTAGGATTAATTGTATTCTTTTACAATTATGATTGGGATCATATCTAATGTCAACTGGTCAAGTATTTGTGAAACTGATGAACACATTATTTTTAGGTTACGTTTAGCAACCCCCATCTATATAGAACTACTAGGATGGAGGCCCGTGCGTTGCACGGGTCACATAACAATGTTACTATTAAACAAAATTAAATTAAAATTGTAATATACATTACCCAAAGTACTACAATTTTTAAGATATAATCGCACAAGTTATTGATTAAAGCTACGTTTAGAGTTAAACTATATAGAACATGTTTGTGTCAAAGTTGTTAATTTGACATATTCTATGACCATGTTATTCCTAAATAAGCTTCTTTACTTGGAGGTACCAATGATGTGCCTCATTCTACTGTTTGACTGTAACTAACAAACAAATGCCAAAATATACTTTAATCTCTACTTGTTCACCGAAATTATCAATACAAAACCATAAAATCAAAATGCATCACACGCAGTAGCAAAAAGTATACAACAAAGCAAATTAAAAGAAATTTGCATCATCCATTTAGTTCTGTGGACTTAGATCTTATGTAGCCAATGAAGGTAGGACTCCCAAGACCTACGGCTAATCCATAGCAAAACAAATTATCTCATTCAAGCTTAGAACTATAACGTGGTAGCACTGGTAGCTGTCGGACCATTGTTGCATGACTTACTCTAGTGTATGAATTTTGCGTCTTATAGGATTTGATTGTCTACCTAAATATGAAGTAAGAGATCGAGATAACACATTATTTAATTATAAGTAGAGTCCTACCTAAATTCCTATTGAATATACGTTCAATATAATATTACCAAGAGTCTCTAAAAGAGCTCGGTCGTTGTGAAAGCTAAAAAAAAGCCTCCTTTAGTAGTACCTATACTTATCTATTAATAGTCTACCATTCAAAGCTTACGTGGCGGGTATTTGTAGCATTCGCAGGAAAAAAAAAGCCAGCTGTCATCTTCATATTGCACTCATTCTCCTTGGCAGTTTGGCCTTCGAAGAGAACTTCATACGCTGCTTTCAAAGGTATATAAATCCCAGACTTTTGGCCTTCCATCTTCCCTTGCCTTTATCTTCCCCTTCGGCTCCCTGTCTTCCATTGTACTCTTTGCTATTCCTCTCCCCTTATCGATTAATTGAAACAAGCTACTCATATTTAAACACTTCCATTCCCTTTCACTTCCCCTTTCCCTTTCCCTTCGTCTTCCCTTACCCCATATTGTTCTTGCTTGCTTTTTGTATTGTATTGATCATAGTGTGATGATTTAGTATCAATTTTAGAATCAGTTTTTTTTTTTAATTACTTCTAATTGTTGATTTCCATACTGATTTTTGGTAATTCATTTGGATTATTTATTGCAGATGAGAGATTGGGGGAGCAAATCGAAGTACATGAAATTTAGCTTCAAAGTATGAGGAAAGATTCTATTCAGCACAATTCGAATTCTGTACTTTTTCTTTGATAATTCCATGTCTTATTTGTTCTCTTGGGTTCAATTCTCCCTCTTTCCATTACATTTTATTTCGAATCAGTGCAAAATGAATTATTGTATCCGGGTGATGAAAGTTTGGATTTTTGGTGGTAGTGGGGGCGGAATCTGGAGAAGGCGACTGCTTTTTTAGTGGTAGTAGCCTCTCGGCGTTTTACTCTAGGCTTCCTTCAACGTTTCAACCTCTCGACTTCCTTCAACGGTTCAACCTCTCACCTTCTGGTTTTTAAATTTCAAAAGATGAAACTACTGAGTCGTTTCATAACCTACCAGGGTCTTTTTAAAGTTTTCTTTGCTCCCTGCGAAATTATTCTAGATAATTTATTGCTCCTTTTTTTTTTATGTAATTTTGTTTATAGATTGTGCCTTATATCGTTCTACTAGGTTATTGCTCAATGCTCATATAGTTTTTCCCTGATCTTATATTAATTTGCTCCTATATTGATTTGTTTATATTCTAATTTGGTTAGAAATTTAACTCTTTGTATTGCTGATCATACTTTGTTTCGTCCTCTACAGATTTGGTCAATTTTGCAATCGGAGTGTGTGATGTTTTTTTTTTGGTGGGTATGTGATGTTTTTTTTGTGTGGGTATGTTATGTTTCATTTATTTGTCGGTTTGGTGGTATAAACCCTTTGTGTGGACGTCAACCTATTGCTTAGACTTTTGGTCGAGATGGTTCTTTAACGTTGGGTCCGCGGCTTGAAAACAGTTGGTAAATAGTTTTGGGGGTCTGTGGGGTATATCGTCAATTCGTCAGGGATGGTGAATTGGGGTCTCTGGAGTAAATGTGATGTACAATTAAGTGTAAGTTCTGAGCTTATGATGGAAGGCTGATTAGAGAGGAAGGGAGATGTGGCATTGTGAATTTGAGATGTTTTTGAATGATTGGAGGGTAGCGATTATTGATTTGAGCCTGCATTTGAGTATGTTTAGTTGAGATAGGTGGAATATTGACGGATGACGAGGATGAAGAAGTCGTCTAGGGTAACCTGGTCCGCTGTAGTTTGGGAGATTTGAGCAATCCTGCGCACTTTGTTGTGTAAAGGATGACATCCTATGTCATATACCCTTTTTGGGTATGGGGTTAGCTTATTAGGCGTGTCACTTGGGTAGAAACAAGATATGCCGAGCATCTATTAGAGTTTCGTCCTGTCTGCATTCATTTCTTAAGGTTAAGAGTTTAAGACTTGATGAGTTGAAGTTGCTGAGCTACCTTCAGCCATTTTTCAGAGTATATGATTGAAAAGGTTGAAACTTTGTAACGAACAAAGGCATAGAATAGTATGGCTGGTTTATCTGGAGTTGAGAAGTCTGAATTTCGTATTTACAAGGGCTTGATAACAAGAGTGTCAGGGAAGCAATGAAATTCAGGTTCTTTTTTCGAGGAAAAAGTAGAAAAATTGTAGTTTTAGACCGATAGTAGACGAAAGAATAGCAAGACAGACCTTATACGGTTATACCTTTTTTTTAAATAATGATAAAATAGTTCCTGGATCTTTGCGCGCTCAATAATTATCTCATGATTGATTCGGTTCCTGTACAAAATTATTTTGATAATTAAGGTATTGTTGCTGTCAATTTAATTGAATTTTGTGCTGGTGAAGGATAATCGGCAAACGAATATGTTTGTAGTGATTATTATTTCAATGAGTTAAAGTGGTGTTGGTGGATACGAGTACTCTACTTATGAGTAAAATCAGGTGCGGACTTGATTATCAAGTATTTTTCAAATCAATAATTTATTTTACCAAATTGCAAGTGATAAGATCTCTAATATACATGCCTTTGTCATTCTTAGCATACTTCTTTCAGCACATCAAAATTTTCTTTTTCATTTCGGGTTATCTTCTCAACAAAGCCGGGTTTGAACAGGTTTTCAAGTCTGGTATTTATTCTATTTCTAAGAATGGTGTCTTTGTTGGTAAAGCTTTTGCATGTGATGGTATGTTTAAGTTGAATGTTGAAATGAACAAATCTATTACTAATTCGGTTTATGTTGTGACATGTGTTAATGTTTGGCATGCTCGCTTATGTCATGTAAATAGTAAGTAAATCAAAGACATGAGCCACATAGGTTTGATACCCAAATTAGATAATAAATTTGAACAATGCGAAATATGTAGTATGACCAAAATTACCAAGAAACCTCATCCTAAAGTAGAAAGGAGTTCTCAATTATTAGAACTTATACATACGGACATATGTGAATTTGAAGGAATTTTGACAGAAGGTGGACAAAGGAATTTTATAACTTTCATAGATGACTACTCTAGGTTCACCTATGTATATTTGATGAGAAAGAAGAGTGATGCCTTTGATAGGTTAACTACTTTTATAAAAGAGGATGAAAATCAATTTGAGAGACGAATTAAATGTTTTCGTAGTGATAGAGGTACCGAGTATGCTACTCTAGGTCTTATTGATCATATCAAGTCCTTAGGGATAGTGCATGAAGTAACTCCACCCTATTCCTCTGAGTCAAACGGTGTTGCCGAACGTAAAAATAGGACTCTTATTGATGTGACTAATGCTATGTTAGTAAATTTGGGTGCTCCTAAAAATCTTTGGGGGGAAGCTATTTTGACTGGTAATTATGTGCTAAATAGAGTTCCTCGTAAGAAAACTTTGTTGACACCTTTTGAGTTATGGAAGGGTAGAAAGTCTAATGTTAGTTATTTTCGTGTCTGGGGTTGCTTAGCTTATGTACGTAAAACTGATCCCAAAATTCCCAAGTTGGGGATTAAGGCCACTAGATGTGCTTTTTATGGGTTATTGTTACAATTGTAAAGCTTATAGATTTCTAGACATGGAGCATAATGTTATAATCGAATCTCTAGATGCTATTTTTCATGAAGATAAATTTCCTTTTGGAAATAGTGGGGGTGTGGAGAAACCAATTAGTAGTCAATTAGCCTCATCACCCAGTACATCTAGATCTAATGATATGTTAGCAGGCGGATCTCCTAGGAGGAGTAAAAGAGCTAGAGTAGAGAAGGACTTTGGTCCTGACTTATATCGTTACGAAGAGGAGGATATTTTACAAGGCTTTATTTGTATGATCGAAAACGAACCAAATTCTTTAGGTGAAGCTTTTTCTTCTCTTGATGCTAATTTCTGGAGAGAGGCCGTTAATGATGAAATGGATTCCTTGATAGCTAATAAGACTTGGGTTTTAGTAGACTTACCACCAGGGTGTAAACCCATAGGTAATAAATGGGTACTTAGAAGGAAACGTAAACCAGAAGGTACCATAGAAAAATTCAAAGCTAGACTTGTAACCAAAGGGTTTCACCAAAAGGTAGATATCGACTTTTTTGACACTTATTCTCCTGTTGCTAAGATTTCGTCTATTAGAACTTTAATTGCTGTTGCTGCTATTCATAATCTTTTAATTCATCAGATGGATGTTAAAACACCTTTTTTGAACGGTGATTTAGATGAATAAATTTACATGGATCAACCTGAGGGTTTTGTTCAACCTGGGTTAGAGAATAAAGTGTGTAAGTTGGTTAAATCTTTGTATGGGCTAAAACAAGCACCTAAACAATGGCATAAAAAAATTGATGATTGTGTTTTAGCTGACGGTTTTGTTGCCAACCATAGTGATAAATGTGTTTACTATAAAAGAGTTTGTGATGATAGTGTAGTCATGTGCTTGTATGTTGAGGATTTGCTTATTTTTGGCACTATTATGGCTATTATTGCAAAAACAAAGAGCATGCTTTGTAAACATTTCGATATGAAAGATATGGGAGAAGCAAATGTGATTCTTGGTATGAAAATACAAAGGTGCTCACAAGGTATATTTCTTGACCAATCTCATTACGTTGAAAAGGTATTAAAGAAATTTAATTATTATGATTGCAAGCCTAGATATAGCCCTCTGGATTCTCATATTCAGTTGTATCCTACCGTAAATGACTATGATGTTATTAATCAAAAGGAATATTCTAGAATAATTGGTAGTCTAAGATATGCTGCTGATACAACTCGATCTGATATTAGTTATGCGGTTGGAGTGCTAAGTCGTTTTACTTCTAGACCTAACAATGAACACTGGTTTGATATTGAACGTCTAATGGGTTATCTTAAGAACACCATGAACTATGGTATTTTATATAAAAGTCATCTTGCTATACTAGAAGGATTTTCTGATGCTGACTGGAATTCTTTAGCCGGAGACACAATGTCTACCAGTGGTTTTGCGTTTTTGTTAGGTGGTGGTGCAATTAGCTGGCGATCTAAAAAGCAAACGATAATATCACACTCCACAATGGAAGCTGAGTTGATTGCCTTATCAAATGCCAGTGATGAAGCAAATTGGATACGAAATTTGCTACATGATATTCCCATGTGGGATAGACCAGTGCCTCCTGTGTTGCTTCATTGTGATAGTATTGTAGCTATTGGTAGAGTACACAGTTTGTACTATAACGGTAAATCCAGATCCGTGAAAAGAATGCATGGAATTGTGAGAGGACATTTGTCCAATGACGCCATAAGTATTACTCATGTACGTACAGATGATAATCCTACCGATCAGTTGACAAAAGCTCTAGCTAGAGAGAAGATCGGAAAAGCATCGAAGGGATGGGACTGTTACCCAAAGATGAGTTAAGTCATGTATAAGGATACCCCATGGGAAAAACGAATCATACTATGACGGTGAGACATGCCATTTATAAATTATTATTTTGATATAAGGTCCCTCCCTATGGTGCTGGCATGTATACTTGTGGTTTTCGTGGAGGTTGAGCAAAGTGGTATTGTAGACACCCTACTTTTGCACCCATTTTAGCGCCCGATGATGAGATGGACAGTGGACACGCATTGAAAGGTATCGTTTGCCAATGGGTTCGATTTATCAGTTTAGACCCGAATTATCATGTTTAGTCAAAATAGCCTTACTTAATAGATTAGAAATTATGGGTTAATATATTGGGCTTGGTTGCTTAGACTATTCTATATTGAGTTGGGCCAAGACTGAAACATTAAATGCATGCATGACCTTTTGCATGATAATTCGATAATGCCACTCAGCCACTGGCATCGATTTTCTGTTCGGAGCACAAATTCACTCCGTGTAGAAAACTGCACAAATCCTCTAGAATTGTCATTAGCATCTTTCCTAATTATTAAACTCATCTAATCTAATTAAATATTATAAGAAGTATATGGGAGATTTATACTATTTGCTAATACCTAGGACACTTCCCACGTTAGAACTCCCACAAACTCCCTCTGATTGGTACGATTACATCACCCAAAGCTTCCTAATGCCACTTGAATACCAATCCATTCTTATATAAATAGCACTCCCCGTACCCCTTGTTTTCTTATGCATAGAAGGCACGTAACCCACTTACAATACTTCTCCGATTAGTATGCAAAAGACACGAGACCATGAACATGCACATGAGTCTCGAATAATTATTACATCTCGTGCATCCTAGCTAGAAACTCTACCTACATCTTCAATACGAAAATTGGGAAAAGAGCAACATACCTATGTCATCATCCACATAAACACATGCACCCTAACCTACGACGTCCAAACGACCGTACACTATCAAATCCAGACAAGACAACTAGGCTACGTGGAATACGAGGGTCAAGACTATACCTTGGGCTCATTGGCAAACGACACTGAGATCTGCGAATTACGACACAGGAACGTCCACCTGAGGGCCCCAATATCTTTCTCAAATCAACCTTTCAAGTATGCGTTTTAATGTTTTATCATTGCAAGTTTTGTGTCATACATACGGCAAGTTCTTAGGCCGTATAATTCAATTCATTTAATTCATGTGCCGCTTGACTTTTATTGCATGTCGAATAACGCCTTGAATTTATCTACTTTGGTTTAGCCTTTGTCGGTCATGCATGCATGTAATTAGTTCTTAAATAAGTAAAGGTTAAAGGTCTGCATGACAATTCAACTTTTTATCCATATAATCCTACGTAAATTGCCCATGTGATAACAAACATGTAATTCTATTAAATAACTTGTCACGCAATTCAATTCCAAATTTATCGCAAGTTTGTTCCAATTTGGCCTACGTGATTAATCAAATTTATATCTCGTCGCATGATTTAACTATCGCTCGCATGCTACTCGTACGTGCTTTTGTCGTTAATTACTACTTTTATATTTAACTCGGATCAATTAGTAGAGACCATCAACACGATGGGCGAGTTAGGTGCCTAACACCTTCCTAACTCGTAACCTTGCAACGAACCCCAGTCTAGGTTTGTGGGGCACCTATAAAAAATCCCGCTGGCGACTCCGTGTAATTCACACCTCTTTTCGGGAGAGCGGATCGGCAACCCAGGATGGTGCACATGGCCAAATGTGCAAACCTAAGAAGCTGTGAAACACCTAAGGTATCATGTGTGTGACGTTACCAACGTGCCCATGAGAGTTGGAGTTTCAAGGCCGTGCCACTCTAACTCTAGTACGTGGATAACCGAAACACTAATTAAGTAGAGGTTTCAAGGCCGTGCCACCTCTATTATGCATGTTATCTTGTGATATAAGTCCAAGTAAGTTTAGTAATTTTTATTAAAATAAGTGGGGGATTGTTAGATATTTTAATAAAAATATCTTAGAATTTAATTTTGGATTTGTCTAATGGGTAAGAAAAATAACTCACGTATCTTTTATCTTAAAAGGCTTTGGGAGGCATTGATATCAAATACTAGTATTTACTACTAAGAATATAAACTATAATTTATATATGGTCTTAATCTTTTCTTGGCCGTTTAAGAGGACAAATTATATCGTGCACCAAGGTGCACAATGAGTATGGTGCACCTTCTCACAATAGAGGAGTAGGGACCACACTTAAATAAATTTAAATTATTTTAAGTGTGGTCCCTACTTCTCTATTGTGAGGAGGTGCACCATACTCATTGTACACCTTGGTGCATGGTATAAGCATTGGTTTAAGAGCAACGTCTCTAGCATTTGATCTTAGTAATTGTCAAATCTGATTTGCCTCCCTCTGTAATACCTTTGACCACACTTTTAAATTTGTAACATACAAATTTAATTTGGCTTTCAATGCAAAGGATTTCAACTAACGGGGTGAATGTTATTATGGCATAAGTTAGTATCATATATATATGTGCCATTGGTTTTGCGAGTGGATTATTACGTATTTTAATCCTTTCCATTTCTTACAAAAGCTTTCCCCCTTTTATCTACTTGGACTTTATAATCAAGGTGTTTATGTGTGTAGTGCTTCTCCTCTTCGATACGCAGGTTGGAGAGTGTCAATATAGTTGGGGTTTTATCCTGGGGACGACGCGCCACTAACTCTCTGCATTATTACTGGAAGGCGTGAATCGTCTTGAGGAGAGCTGAACATTTCGCGACTCTCCCAGCTAAATTCCCAGGGACAATATTATATTATATTTCTATTTCTTTATTATTATTATTATAATAATAATTCTTATTACTTTATTTCTATTTCTTAGTTTATTTTCCAACATTCTCGCTTAGTTGTACGAGTTCCAGGTCCCTTTGATCATAGTGTGATCTATGAGTACTTGGCATTGGTAATGTATTATTATTTTTATATAGATACTCAATCGAATTCATGGGATTTTGGGTCCTAACAAAGAGGTACGATCTCTTATGATTGATTTAATCAAGTGAGGTCGTACTACGGTTTGTTAAATTATACTTTAGATCCGGAATAAAACCGAGAACCGTATTCATGTCAAATTATTAAGATGGGAGACTGTAGCGGAAGCGTACCTTGATTCATACCGAAAGGTTGTGGTGGTGGGTATGAATCTTCTGACTCTTTAACCTTCTCCTTAGGTCACACCAACTGATGATGGTGTCAGAGGGCGAGAGAAAGATATGAGTCAGGGACCATGACCCTAAACCCTACGTATATATAGGGTGTCTTATTCCTTAATCGGCCCATCATTGAATAAGGAATAACCGACTGGTCTCTACACATATTGAGTCCATACTCTAATTAGATGTCATAAGCCCGATAACTTAATAATATACCAGATCACTTTATGGGCTAACCTTAAAATGGCCTAATACACACATATTATAGAAAACATGTAGGCCTACACGATTGTAATTCCAACATGGTTAGTAACTGAAATTTACAGCTTATATGAGTTATAAGCTTTATAATATGCTCATTTCTCTCTTATATGCTCAAATCAAAGATCTGACTCATTAGAATGATGTGCTTATATTAGTCGGAGCTCCACATTTCTTGAATTTACCTATCTGAATTTGGATGAGAATGGTCACTGATTGCCGTTGACAAACATGTACTTCACTTACTTCTAATGTGCTATACTGTTTTACGCTTACTTTACGTTATGATTAATAATAGTAACTTATTAGAGGTGTTGAGCAATTGTGCTTGCCCCATAATGGGATTTCGGCATTTTAGCTTGAAGTTGGTGACGATGGAGCCAACAAATCATCGTCTTATTGTTCAATTTCTTATTGTTCGATGTATTAGTAAGCTTATAAAGATGTATGTAGAGGTGATGATCAAGGTTGGCATATCGATCCTACTTCGGGGAATCGGGGTTATCCCGTGTTTGATTTCTCATGTTCTCATCCCCGGCCGCTACATTAGTTGTACACTTGTACCTATGTACCAAAAAAATAAATATGTAGAGCTTCCCAAGAATTTTACAAGAAGTGCAGCTTTTCCAAATGATGTGATAAATTCACGTACATTTTGACACTTTGACTTGGAAGAGTTCTGGCCATAGTGGAGAAGTATGGTCAATTGGTGATTTGGTTCTTATATGATCTTTTTTTTAGTAGGTTGTCAATATTTTGAGTTAAGTTAGTGACCTTCGACATTGATCGGCCAACATATAAGAGATCGTCCCTATTTTGTTTTTAAAATTTATACTTAGGACTTCCAAAAACCTTTTCACAGAAGATGACGTCTACAAACTTTTTAAAATGGTGAGTCGATTGAATTTGCGTGAATTTCATACCTTAAAAGCTATTTTAGCAAAGGATGGACGGATCTAAGTGCAAATGAGTCAAGGAGCTATCTACTAACATTCAAAGAAGAAAATGAAGTACAACATCAAGCAAACCATATTAAAGGTGGAGTAGGGGTAGAAGCATATCTATACTGTATTTCCACAAGAGAATACAAAGAAAAATATATCAACATACCCGTGAGTACACGGGTGCAAAAACTAGTAGAAGGATTAAAAGGCAAGAAAAACTGTTTGGGCCTGATCCTCGTGGGCCACGAGGAGCGAGCTAGGCCCACGAAAATGGTGTGGTTAATTCTTTATAAGGCCATAAGTGGATAGGATGAAAAAGGGTTTGTATGGCTAAATGGGCCACAGCAAGGGGAAGCATCGTCCATCGGCCCATTTAGCTAAACCAAGCCCATCGAAAGAGGAGACCCGCGCCTATAAATACCGCGGGACGAGCATGGAGGAAGGTAAGCCATTTTACCTACGTAAAACACGCTTATAACTACCCACTCTCAAACAGCCTCTAACTAGACCGTCGGAGGGGGTCCCCCGAGTATTCCCCCGGGGTCAGCAACGTTTGTCTCTTGTGCAGGAGAAAGGTGACCCTGATAGCTTCAGAAGCTCCTGGAATAAACAAATCGAAATTGTCCATTTTCAACCGGAACAATTTGGCGCCGTCTGTGGGGAGCGCCAGCTAAAAGTCATGGCGGATCAATCATCAAAGGTCCCAACCCAGGTTCCCGCTGGAGGAATCATTAGGGGGTCACCCTATAGCAGAAGCAGAGAAACCACGGGAAACCAGCAAGATGCCATCAGCCTGATCAACAACCCCCCGTGGCTTAGGAGTGAGGTGGTGATCGACAGGATCCCCGTCGACCGCCCTACACCCGTCACGCCTCCTACACAGGTGAGATCTAATGCTGCAGGTACTAGTAGGCGGGCGGGGAAAGAGCCGCAGGGCGAGATACCCAATCCGGACCCTGTTGTAACACCAGTTCCACCTTCACAGCCTGGCGTCAGCCCTGGAACGGGTTTCAGCCAGGCCCAGATGCAATCTGTCTTCGAAGCCCTGAAGAATGTGTTCGAGACCATGGGCACGCTTGCCAACGACGGGCAAGCTGCCGTTGGAAACACCCCGGCAGCGGGAGTGCAGCCGATCAACCTATTCGGCAGCCCTCCTGATCAAGCGGCCAGGGACCAACCGCCACCTGTCGCCACCAGCGTGGTGCACCAGAGCCATTCGGAGAGACCCCGATCTGGAACAAGACCTCCTAGGAGCTCCCACCATGCCCAAAGGAGTAAGAGTACGAGGCGGGGGCACACCTTGGGAAAGACACACACCAGGACTCGGTCAGGGGATAGTGCAGATCCCACTTACCAAGAGGGGGAGAGTTCCAGGCCCAAAAAGCCTAGACATCATCAGCGCTCTCCCTTCACCAGGGATGTCCTGGAGACGTCGGTGCCAACGTTCAAGATGCCAAGTTGTAAGTTCGACGGATCCTCAGATCCGACAGAGCACTTGAACAGTTTCGATAGCCACATGTCAATGTACCAACTGGGAGACGCAGTATGGTGCAAGGCTTTCCAAAACACCCTGACTGGAATCGCTCAAACCTGGTTCCGGGCCCTTCCTGAAGGAAGCATCTACGCCTTTAGAAGCCTAGCCAGGAAGTTCGAGGATCAATACTCCGGCAACAAGAGGAGAGAAAGGATAGCGACGGAGCTGCTCCATATCCGGCAGGAAGAGAAGGAGAGTATCAACAGCTATATCAAGAGATTTAATCAGGAATATCAACAGATACCGAACTGTTCTCAAGAGGTGGCCATATTTTCCCTCACCCACGGCCTGCTGCTAGGGCCATTTCACAGCAGGATCATCAGGAATCCTCCTTCCACGATCGCCGAGGCCAAGAGGCTGGCCAAGGGATTCATTAGAGAGGAGGAATATCACAAGGCCTTCTCTCCACAGAAAGGAGGGGAAGGCACTTCGAAGGTAAAGGCCAGGGCCCCAGAGCCTAGGGTGGAGAAGAACAGAGACAAGCGCGCCATGAGAGAGCCAAAGGGGCACAAAAAGATGGAATACCCAGGAAATATGACTATTACACACCGCTCACTGTCCATAGGGCGGAGATTTACCATATACACATGGCCGACGAGAAGTGGGAAAAGCCGCCAAAAATGGAGAACAAGCGTAGAGACAAGAGCAAATTCTGTCGGTTCCATGGAGACCATGGTCACGACACAGAGGAGTGTCGCCACCTCAAAAACCAGATCGAGGATCTGATCCGAAAGGGGCATCTCCAGCAATACAAGAAAGAGCCAGGGGCTAGGGACAATAACAATAGAGTTCCTATCCACCAAAGGCTAGGAGAAATCCATGTGGTCACCAGCGAAGGGGAGCATGGAGGCTCGATCAGGGGGCATAGGTCCGACCTTAGAAGCCTCACACATCAGATACACTATGCTGGGTCAGGGGCACCAAGAAGGTCAGAGATAATGCCAGACATGAAGCTAAACCAGGTCGACTACGACAGGGTGGTCCGACCACATAATGACCCCCTGGTCGTGGAGGCCGATATCGGTAATCATCTGGTCCACCGATGCCTGGTCGACACTGGGAGTTACTCAAATGTGCTATACCAGGCGGCATTTGAAAAGCTAGGTTTGGGCACGAGTTGCCTCAGGAAGACAGACAAGCTGGTGTACGAATTTTCTGGCGAGGCGCTGGCTCCGTCAGGGGTCGTAGACCTGACTATCATGTTCGGGGTTGGCCCGACGGGGCGGAACTTGATGGCAGAATTCATCGTCGTCGACGCACCGTCAGCTTACAACGCTTTAATTGGGAGGAAGACCCTGGATGAGATAGGGGCATGGATTTCCATCAGAGCCCTGGCAATGATGTACGTTTCTAACAGGGGAACAGCGGAAAAACTACTCGGGTCACAAACCTCTGGAAGATCGTGCAATGTGGTCACCATCAGAAATGCGAGAAAGAAATCAAGAAAAGAGGCGGGTCCATCTAGTACGATTCCTATGGACACAGGCCCTAGGAATGCAGGGGCAATAGAGGCCGACCGGCCAAGACATCCAGGGTCAGAGCCAGGTTCAGAGGTCTCCAAGGATCCAGGGGAAGATCAGGAAGAGGTCGAACTAGCTCCAGGAAGGAGTGTGCACATCGGATCCGACATGGATTGCGACGACAAGGCTCGCCTAATATCGTTGCTTATGGAACACAAGGACGTCTTCGCTTACTCCGCGGCAGAAATGCCAGGCATAGATCCAGACCTTATGGTCCATAAGCTGAATGTAGACCCCCAGGCCAGGCCTGTTCGACAGAAGAAGAGAACATTCTCCACAGAGAAAGATGCAGCAATCAAAGAAGAGGTGGATAAGTTGCTCAAAGCAGGGTTCATAGAGCCATGCGACTACCCAGAATGGATGGCTAATGTGGTAATGGTGAAAAAAGCGTCAGGGGCATGGAGAATGTGTATAGATTTCACGAATCTAAATAAGGCGTGCCCAAAAGACTGTTATCCTTTACCCAGGATCGACCAGTTAGTAGACTCAACCAGCGGGCATTCGATGCTCAGTTTCCTAGATGCCTTCTCAGGGTACCATCAGGTATCCCTCTGGGAACCAGACAGGGGCAAGACAGGCTTTATAATAAGCCATGGAGTGTACAACTATAAGATGATGCCCTTCGGGTTGAAGAATGCAGGGGCAACATACCAAAAGCTGGTCGACAAAGTGTTCGAACATCAAAAGGGCAGGAACATTGAGGTGTACGTGGATGATGCAATTGTGAAAAGTAAGACTGACAAGCAACACCTGGATGATCTAAGAGAAACTTTCCAATCACTGAGAAAGTACAAGATGAAACTCAACCCTAAGAAGTGTGTGTTCGAGGTCAGGTCTGGAAAGTTCTTAGGTTTCCTCGTCAGCCAGAGGGGAATAGACGCCAACCCTGACAAGGTGCGTGCCATCATAAATCTGCCCGAGCCGAAAACAAGGAAGGAGGTCATGGGGTTGACGGGTCGAATGACAGCCCTGTCCAGGTTCATTGCAAGGTCAGGGGACAAGTCAACTCCATTCTTCGAGGTACTTAAGGGGAACAAGAAGTTCGATTGGGGGCCAGAGCAACAGACAGCCTTCAGTCAACTCAAAAAGCACATGACCGAAATCCCAACGCTAGCAAGGCCGAAGATGGGAGAACCACTGTTCCTTTACATAGCGGTAACCCAGGCGGCAGTCAGTGCAGCCCTGATACGAGAAGAGGGTAAAGTGTTGCAGGCTGTCTACTATGTGAGCCATACACTGATCGCGTCGGAAAAGAATTACCCACAGGTGGAGATGGCAGCTTACGCCGTCGTCATAGCCGCGAGGAAATTGAAACCGTATTTCGAGGCACACCACATAACTGTCAGGACCAACCAGCCTCTGGAAAAGACCCTGGAAAAGATAGAGAAGTCTGGCAGGCTGACGAAGTGGGCTGTCGAAACTCGGGGTATGGCATTAGTTATAAACCCAGGGGGAGTCTTAAAGGACAACCATTAGCAGACTTCGTCGCAGAATGTTCACATATGGATGACCCGGACCCCTACCAGGGTACGTGGGAGGTCTATACCGACGGATCGGCAACTTCGACAGGGTCCGGGGCAGGAATACTGATCATAGCGCCGGACGGGACTAGGTTCGAGCATGCTCTAAGGTTCATGTTCACCGCTTCAAACAATGAGTCCAAATACGAAGCGGTGATTGCAGGGGTAGAGCTCACTGTGGCATCAGGGGCAGAACACGTAGTGGTCAGGACAGACTCTCAACTGGTATGTAGTCAGATCAACGGAGAATATGAGGCCAGGGAAGAATCAATGCTTAAATACCTGGCCAAATTCAAAGAGATCTCGGCAGGCCTGAAGTCTATCAAGGTAGAACTCATACCAAGATCAAAGAACCATCAGGCAGATGCTCTTTCTAAGCTGGCCAGCTCAAGCGTGGACATCGTAGGCCGGTTTGTGTTCGTAGACATCCGGCAGTACAAGAGCATATCCAAAGGAGAGCTCATATGCCCAGTGGAAGAAGAAGAAGAGAGTTGGATGGACCCAATCAAGAGGTACAAACTAACGGGAGAACTCCCAGAGGACAGAGCGGAGGCTAAGAAGATAGTCAGGAGGGGAGCTCACTATGTCATAATTGAATGGCGAGCTAGTTAGGAAAGCATTCAAGCAGCCAATAATGAAGTGCGTGGGACCCCTGGATGCAGACTACATACTCCGAGAAATCCACATGGGTCTGTGCGGCCATCATATGGGAGCAAAGACCCTGGCAGACAAAGCACTCAGGATGGGTTACTACTGGCCCACCATGCTCAAGGATGCCGTTAAGATGGTCACGGCTTGCCACAGCTGCCAGATAAACGCACCTATCATTCACATACCCGCTAATGACCTGATGCCAGTACTGAACCCCCTACCCTTCGCTCAGTGGGGGATGGATATCATTGGCCCATTCACCATGGCAGCATACCAGGTAAAGTATGTCATTGTTGCCGTAGATTACTTTACCAAATGGGTGGAAGCGGAGGCTGTCTCCAGCATCTCCGAAGCCTCCGTGAGGAAGGTGATATGGCAAAACATCTTCACAAGGTACGGAGTACCCCAGGCTATGGTCTTTGACCATGGGAGGCAATTCTATTGCGACCCGCTGAAAACTTGGCTTAACGAGTTCAACGTCAAGTTCGCCTACTCCGCCGTATGCCACCCACAGAGCAACGGCCAGGCAGAGGCAACCAACAAGCAGATCATAAATGGGATGAAGAAAAGGCTTGAAGATGCGAAACAAAATTGGGCGAAAGAATTGCACAGCATGCTATGGTCATTAAGAACGACAGAGAAAGAGGCAACTGGGTATTCTCCATTTACGTTGGTATATGGGACCGAGGCTGTCCTACCTGTGGAAACCAGGTCTGAGAGCCTTAGGGTTCAGGCATGGGATCGAGAGGCGAATGAGGAAGCTCTGAAAACATCCCTGGACCTTCTGGACGAGGTCAGGCATGATGCCAGGCTGACGATGGCAGTGTACAAAGACAGGATGCGTAGAGCTTACAACAGGAGAGTTCAGGTCCGCCCTTTGAAGATAGGAGATCTGGTACTCCGAAAGGCCAAGGCTTCCCAAAAGGCCAACATTCACGGAAAGCTAACGCCAGCATGGGAGGGACCATATGAGGTCATCAGCCAGCATGAGCCGGGCACATTCAGGCTCAAAGACATGGAAGGAAAACCCCTGGACGCGATATGGAACACGGACAACCTCAGGAAATATCACCTCTAGGATACCTAAGAAAGCATGTAAAATAGCCTATAATATCCAAATGTAATCTTACCGAATGTATGAATAAAAACCCGCATGAGATCCAAAACTGTAATCTTATACTATATTCCTTTTCCTCGTTGTAAGGTAGCGAAATATAGTCAGGGGCAGGGGAGGACGGGCTAGTCCACACAGAACAAGTAAAGTTCATCCAGGGCTGGGTAAAAGCCATGATGAGGGAGCAGCTAGTCAATGCTGTGACCCTGGTGATGGTCCAAAGCTCCGCTTGGGGGCGGCCAGAGCTAGCTTGCGCGACCAAGGTCGAGGTAAGTAAGGTTGTACTAAGATGGCCAAGGCCCTGGAAAGCACAACCACCCACCAAGGGCCAGACTGGTTAAGGCCAGAGGTCCGATTCATTGCACGGAAGGCGGATGCTAAGAGACCCTGAGGGGTAGCAAAGCATCGCCATAAACGAATGAAGTAACTTAAGAGCCAGACTGGTTAAGGCCAGAGGTTCGGTTCATTGCACAAAAGATAACGCTAAGAAATCCTAAGGGGTGGCAAAGCCTGTCGCCATAAGCAATGAAATAAATGGGTCAAGAAACCCACACAAGTTAATACTAAAACGCGATTCACAGTCAAAACAGTTTTTAAAAGCAAACAGCCCTGACCGACACGATCAGGGTACTTAAAAACGGTTAAAGGGTTCTGGTTACGCCTGGCACAACCCGCCAGGGTAGGTGTACAACCCAAAGTTGAAATTAAAAGAGTTTGGTCAGATCTGGCACAACCCGCCAGGGTAGGTAAACAACACAAGAAAATAATAACAGGCTGATCACAAGTACGCAAAAGGTTCAGCATCAAAGTATGAATCGGCGGCCGTACACCGGATTCCTACTAAGGCCTACCCAACAAAATAAAGACAAACAAAAAGAAGCAAATAAAAGAGGTAGGCCAACTCAAGAAGAGTTGTAGGACTCCGAACGGGTGGACAACCGCCAGTAGCCCTATGCCTGATTACCTCCATCTACATCAGCAGGTCCAGGGTGAGCAGCAGCGCCCTCAGCGTGCACGGCAAGAACAGCCTCTTGCAAGTTAAACTCCCCTTGGAGAATGGCGCTAGCCTCGTTGTCAGGAGCCTTCAGCAGGGGCCACTCCTGGTTAGTCTGCTCAACTCTCAATTCCTCGACCCTGGACCAGTCGGATTCGCGGCCAGGAAAAAGTCGAGCAAAGAGAACATAAGCGACATTCCAGCCCTGGTCGAACCCATCCCAAATGGCAGTTTGAACTTCGTTCAGAGCCTCTGACTTCAGAGCTTCAATCTGAGCGTTCTTGGCGTCGACTTCGGCCTTCTTAGTGTTGGCTAGTTCCTCGGCAGCGGCCAGCCCTTCTTGAGCTGTGGATAGACCTGACTTCAATGACCGATTATCAGCCAGCAAAGCGTCGTTACGCCCTTTCTCAGCATACAGTTCAGAGCGAGCATCGTCGCGCTCACGGGTCACCTGAGCAATGCTCTCCTTCAGCTCCTGGATCCCCTGCTGAACTCTGGAAAGATTAGCCAGAGCCTGCTGCCTGCCTTCCTCGAATTCCCTATTTCTCTGTTCCTGGGCTGCCATCATCTCTCTCATCGACCGACACTGGGATTGGTAGAAGATGCCCAGTTCACAGGCTTGAAGAGCGGATCTTGATGCCTGAAACAAGGAAGAAGTCAGCGAGAACGGGCAGGGTGCAAAAACAGGAGACGAATAAAGGTTCTGAAAATACCTGGGCCAAGTTGTGAAGGGCTGAAGCAAAAGGAGCCCTTACCGTCCTCATCTCCATAGAAGGACGGTCAAAGGGAAGCAGGCCAGCCCGGGCTTGACGCCAAGCCAGAGTATTACCCTCACAGGGATCCGCCTGACACAGCGACTCATCCATACTGACATGGGGAACAGACCCCAGGCGATCAACCACCTCCGCAGGGAGCAGCACCTCAGACTCCTCGTAGAAAACACCCCGCTCAACGGAAACTTAATCCGACCCACCTACCGATGGGCCAGGAAGGACTTGGAATCGGTCTGGCTCCATCAAATCTGACGAATGGAGGGCCGCATCCACTGAGCCACCGAGGATTTCATTTGGGATAGGACTGGAAAGGGACCTATCTGCAGGACTAGTAGGGCGATCATCGACGTCAACAATGACTCTACTCCGGCCAGGGGAGGACACCTCTTCGACAGGGGCAGGGTCACTGGACGGTCCAGCCAGCGCCTCATCAGCCTTCCTCTTCTTGGAGCGAGGAAGCAATTTCACTTCCCCAAAACGACAGGACTTCGTAGGCGAGCCAACAGGGTCAGGAGAGTCAACAGGAGCCTGGTCGCCTCCAACAGAAGAGCCGCCAGCGGCAGGGTTAGTCACAGGACGAGGGGGCGGAAACGCAGTGAACTTGAAGCCCCTGACGTAGTTTGACAGAGAGCCCTTCATGTCTACCACGCTGGGAGCAGGCGGAATAGGGCCTATTGGTGTCTTGTCAGGGTGGCAGTGGATCTTCGCCAGCAACTCTGGAGTCCACCGGAAAGGCTGGACAGGACCTGGGCAAAAAGCTCCCATCAGCATCGCCATACAAAGTTCGGAATTAAAAACAAGCAATAGACAGGTGCATAAAAGGATAACTCCGACCCACGTACCTGAACCGCAGGCCGGAGCGAGCCCCACTGCCCCAAGCATCAGATCTGACGAAATTGTGTCAAAGTGGGGCAACCATTCGGAGGGAGCTCCGTGCTTCCCTCCAAGAGAGGCAAAGTGTCGAAAAGCCTCCCTGTCAGCCCCCTCCAAGACCATTTCAGACACTTTCAGCCCCAGATCCTTCTCAACCTGGGATTGCAAGCGAGAGTTCACTCCCGATGAGAAGACAATGGGAAGGGAATACTCGCCAGATACCCTCAACCAGAGAAATTGGTCCTTAGCCCACTTTATGTTATCTGGACGAGGAAAAACGGTGGCTACCTTCTCAGCCATACGGAGGGAGTACCAGCCCCTGTTAGCACCCCCCATTTTCTGGAAGTGGTGCAAATTCCTAAACAAGTTGACAGACAGGGGATATCCCCTGAAAAGACAAACCCACACAAAGGATACGATCGTCCGGATCGAGGGCGGGGTTATCTGGCACAAGGCACCTCCAGCCCTGGACAAGATTAATTCAAGGAAAGGATGTAAAGGGAACCTCAGCCCAAAGTCCAGGGACTTGAGGTAGACAGCGGTGCAGCCAGATGGAGGGTTCGTAACGACAGACCCCTCTTCGGGCAGGACCAGGCTGTAGCCGTCTCCCATCTGATAAAACCGATTCGCCGCCTCCATCGCGCCGGATTTAATCATCTCCAGCCTCCAGGCTGGATCTATGGAGGTGGTCATCGGAATCCTGTTGAAATCCGCATCAAACTCAACCGGGTCATCACAAGATCTCACGCGCTCCACAGGCAGCGCCGCCCTCAGCGGAGGGGCCCTCACCATCCCCAGTGCGTCACGGTCACCACCTGGCACGCCAAGAGTACCCTCAGACGACTCAGAACTCTCTTCGTCAATGACTATGTGTCTGGGTCTGTGAGCCACCCTGGCCGCATTGGAGCGGAGAACGGCGGAGCGAGTACTCCGAGGGCGGCGGCGGCGTATGATAAACGGCCGTGCGGTTTCAGGAGTCTCTTCTTCTGGGGATCCCGACGTAGTGGGACCGCTAACGTCAGAGTTAACCGACATCTAAAAAAGGGAGAAGTAAAAGATGGAACAAGGACTTACTTGTGTTAACGCAGAAGCAAATGGGTCCGCTCCCAAGCAAGAGGATAGACTTCGCCGGAATTGGAAGAGGAAAGGTGTTTAAAAAAAAACAGAGAAGAAGAAAGAGGAAGAAATGATGAAAACTGCTACCGAGGAGACGGCTTTAAAGGCCTGGTTCCCCTTGCAGTTGAGAAGACAAGACGGTTGGGTCAGCCCCTGTCCAAGCAAGACACGTGGCCCTGCAGTTACGCCCACGTCAAAGGGAAGTTACCCATGTGGTTCAAAAGTCCCGCCATAGTTGGGACTGGGCCAGAAAGCAACATCTCCCTCTGGTGGGCCGAGCAAGATCTCGCTTGGGGCAATTGTTTGGGCCTGATCCTCGTGGGCCACGAGGAGCGAGCTAGGCCCACGAAAATGGTGTGGTTAATTCTTTATAAGGCCATAAGTGGATAGGATGAGAAAGGGTTTGTATGGCTAAATGGGCCACAGCAAGGGGAAGCATCGTCCATCGACCCATTTAGCTAAACCAAGGCCATCGAAAGAGGAGACCCGCGCCTATAAATACCGCGGGACAAGCATGGAGGAAGGTAAGCCATTTTACCTACGTAAAACATCCTTATAACTACCCACTCTCAAACAGCCACTAACTAGACCGTCGGAGGGGGTCCCCCGAGTACTCCCCCGGGGTCAGCAACGTTTGTCTCTTGTGCAGGAGAAAGGTGACCCTGACAGCTTCAGAAGCTCCCTGGAATAAACAAATCGAAATTGTCCATTTTCAACCGGAACAAAAACTAATTCCACGTGGCAATCAAAGAGAGTAAAATGGAGAAGTTTTGCGGTCAAACAGTCAATGCTCTAGTGATCAACCCACGAAATCAAACAAACACCTCATCGGCTTCCCCCAACGAAGTCAAACAGCCACCTCATCGGCTTCCCCTAATTAACTTATCAATTAATTGTTTTTACAATTTCAAATTCAAACTCTAATATAATTTCAATTCTTCATCTCCTTACACTCTTTTCGAGTACTCTTACAGCTACGTTATTCAATATTCTAACTAAGTCAAAATTCCTAATCAATTATCCTGGAAATTAAAAAAAATAAAATCATGGTCATCTCATAAAAACATAAGATCAGTTATTTATATATAACTTTTAACTGTCGAACATCACGCTTGACATGGCAAAGCATTCGAGTGTTGCATGGGTGTTAAAAACAAAGCCAAGTCATAGCTTAGGGCCTGTTTGGTATCGTTTTTGTTTTCAGTTTTGAGTTTTTTTTTTTAAACCAAAGTCCCGTTTTTGAAAACCAGAAAAAGTGGCTTTCAGTTTTCAGTTGTCAGTTTTCATTTTCAGTATGTCTATTATAGAAACATACAATTAAAATTTATCTTTGCAACTTATTTAAATTAAATTTTTTACAAAAAAAAACCAAAAACGGGAAACGGCAGTGGTACCGAACGGGCCCTTAGTTGTCATGTCCATAGTCACTATCTTGATTTTTTTAAATGAGGCCTTATTGTATTTAATGTTATCATTTTGTCTTCCTACATGTATGAGTTGTTTCCAAGCTTTAAGTTTGAGATTATTTGAAAAGACTTTTATTTAACATGAGTATTAAACAAGGTGACCTTTGGCTTTTGGTTTGCCATGTTTTTGTGGTTACAAAATGATTCAAGATTGTATATATATGTTTGTTTTGGCCTGGATTTGATTAGAAATATATCCACTTCATACAAATGATATAAAAAGATACAATTTTTTTTTTTCTGTTTGTGTGTGTGTGACATGAAGTTACCAATTACTATTATTATGTATACATCATTGTAATTGATAAGGTTAGCCATAATTTGTATGTTATTTTTTTTATCTCAACCTATATTGGTATTCCAAATTTCAAGTGGTTAGATTATACTATGACTATTGTGATGGAATTTGATCTATTTGCTCATATGTGTTTACAAATTTTAAATCGGCAAATAGTGTAATCTTGATATTTTTGGGTTGCATTTACAATATTCGAACTAGTATACATACCACTCTCTATATGTATCCTTTTGTTAAATTTACAACTTAATAACGACATTAGACATAGTACGTAATGGCTCTTCGATCATTTGCCAATTGTGTTGTCTAGACCTTAATTCGAATCAATATAAAGTAGAGTATGCATATGTTAGGTTTTTTTTTATTATGATGGTTGATTATCATTTCGTACATATACACTCAATTTATCATAAAGAGAATTTTAACTATGAGAAGATGTAAGTAAAGAGTGGTATTTATTGTAGTAAGGCTTTTAATAATTTTGGTTTTATTATCGAAAGTTCGAAACACGAGACAAGTAGCGAAGTAATATTGTAATTCCAATCAGTTATATTGTAATTGAACTCCTATATCATTTTAACTCGAGATATGATATTCGTAGTATGTTTATTTTCGATAACATGATAGACAATTTTGTTTTATTTTCGATATAGTTTACATGTTATAACAATTTTACCAATAAATTAAAACGATCCCGTGAATTCACGGGTCAAAAAACTAGTTTTAAATTATACGGTGTATATGTAGAGTTGTTGTACTAACATGTTAGCTATATCAAAAATGAAAATAAAGTTGTCAACCACAATATCGAAAATTAAGGGCCCGTTCGGTAGGGGTGAGCAAAATCGGGTAGCCGAAAACAGGGTACTTAGTTTCAAAATTGCTAAAAAGTGATACCCGTACCCGACCCGAAATTAACCGGGTACCCGAAAAATAGGGTACTCTAATTTCATTTTCTTTTCTTTTTTTATATAATGTGGGTAACTGGGTACAAAGGAGTGGCCAAGTTAAACTGACATGAAAACAGACCGACTTGTAATAATGTTTCACAAAACTCGATTTCATACGTCTGAAGATGGGTCTTGGAATTATGAACAAACGCTACATAACACAATATATACTTAGTATAGATTGGAATTATGGCAATTATTTGATTATGACCATGTTTATTGGTGAGTTAGATGATCGCCCATCATTTCGTAAAAATATAATTTTCTTAAATGCACAATATGTCAATATCATTATGCAAATATAGTTTACTAGTACACTAGATCAACATCAAATTTAACTCATACTTTGTCATTCAACTTACCTCACTTTCTCTTTCATAAATGATTTTTTATTTGATGAGCTACTAGATCATGCTTTACCTTTAATTTCTATTTTTCTTTACTTCTTCACATGTTTGAGTTGGTTGTCTTATTCATGAACTGGAACATGAAAATCACCAATAAACATGGTCTAAGAACCATTTGTTTTAAAAAAACCATGCTTTAGAGGAAAGCTTCTTCTACAAGTTTCTTTGTACGGACAATCTGTAACCTTGCTCGCATGGCGAAACTCAGGGGTCGACCCCCAAAACGAACTCGGCAGAAAGTGAGAGAGACGAGTGCTGATTCTCATGGTACTGAAAAATCGAAGAATGATGAAGAATCGGGGGCGGAAACTGAAACCCAGCCTAGGTCTCCAATTCTTTTCAGCCAAATTATTGGGAATGCAATCGAAAACTCCGGTAAGCCCAAATCCATTCAGAATAGGGTGATTTCAACTGCTAGTACTCAATTGGATGGTAATGCTGGTGGAATTTTGAATGGTAGTAAGAATGAAACCCATATATTGTTGTGAAAAACCCAGAAACTGTGAAAGATAAATTGATTGAAACGGAGCAGGTTAAGGTAGGAAATGGAACTAAATCTGATAAATCATGGAGTGCTGTAGTAGGTGAAAAGCAAAAATAGGAATGAGTCTGCATTTTCATGAGCCAAGTGACTCTGAGGAAGTGGTTATAGAGGAAGGAGATATAAGCTCGGAATTGGAATACTGGAAGTATACATTAGTGGGCAATGTTATAGGAGCAAAACCAAAGCTTAAAGATATACATGATTTTGTGGATAAACACTGGAAAATGGTGGAGAAACCACAGGTCCTATATCTCAAGAGGGGATGGTTTACATTTCAATTCAGCACAGAGGAGGGTATGTCTGAGGTTTCGCGAGGAGGACCTTGGAGGATTGGGGGAAATGCACTCATCTTGAAAAAATGGAATCCAGGTCTTTCACAGGAGTTAGACAAAATATCCATAGTTCCAGTTTGGGTCATTTTCCCAGAACTTGATCCCTGGTTCTGGTTAGTTGATGCTCTAAGCAAGATGGCCAGTAAACTAGGGAACCCACTTTGTGCAGACAACACTACTACACTGAAATCCAGGCTATCCTTTGCCAGAGTACTTGTGGAGATAGATGTCTCCAAAGTCATGCCTGACCACTTAACTTTGAAGACACCATTCTCTGAGCCTTTCCTTCAGAAAGTTGAGTATGAGTGGGTTCCATTTTTCTGCAACTGCTCTAAGAAGCTAGGACACCAGGAGAATAGCTGCAGACTTAATAAACCTGCTCCAAGCAGAAATGATAAAGTGAAGCCAAAGCAGGTTTATAGGCCTAAAGTGCAGCCAGGAAAAGTAACTGAAAAGGCTGATGTGCAACCAGAAAATGAAATTGAGGAGAGGGTAGAACCACCAGAGGAAAATGCTGATAATGATAAGTAGGTTGATGCTACTACTCCCAAGGATTTGATGGTTGATGATATGGGATTCAGGCAGGCCATGAGGACAGGAAAATCTAAATCAAAGTCCCAAAACAAGACACCATATGCAGTGACAAGTAACAGATTCACTAATTTGATAGAAATGGAAAGCAATCAGGCAACAAAAGGGCTAGGTTTCTTGATTCAAGATAAGATTGATTTTCTAGGGGATGAGGAGCCACCAGGCACTCCTCTGTCCCAATGATTGTTGCATCCTGGAATGTTAGAGAGCTCAATGAGGCCCTCAAACAACTTGAGGTTAAAGACCTCATGTTGAAATATAGAGTGGATATCTTTCGAGTTATGGAGACAAGGGTTAAGGAGAGAAAGGCAGAAGGCATTTTAAGAAGGAAGTTTAAGGGTCTTAAGACATATACTAATTATGATTATCATAGGAATGGAAGGATCTGGCTGCTTTGGAAAGAAAATCATATAAAGCTGCAGATTATTAAGGCTCATAGTCAGTTAGTTCATTGTAAGGTGAGAAGTTTGGTGAATCAGGAGGAGTTATACATAACAATGGTGTATGGTAGTAACAATGCAGAGGAAAGAAAAGAGGCATGGTACAGTTTGGAAAGCCTCAACCCTGGAAATACACCTTGGGTAGTTCCAGGGGACTTTAATATTATCAGATCTCACTCTGAGAAGTTGGGTACTCACCCTCCTATTGTGAGGGAAATGAGAGAGTTTAATGACTGCATAAACAACTGCAATTTGGATGATATGGTTGGTCAAGGATGTACCCTAACCTGGACAAATAACCAGGAAGGGGATGCAAGGACATGGTGCAAGCTAGACAGAGCTTTAGTTAACCCCGCGTGGCTGCTGAAATTCCCTAACTCCTTTGCTGATTTCTTGCCTGCAGGAATCTCCGACCACTCTCCAGTGGTCATTAGAGTTATGGAACCTGTTACAGTTGCAAAAACCTTCAGATACTTGAATTGTTGGGAAAGTAGTGATGACTATCAGAATGTTATTACTAAAGCTTGGAATACAAATGATGCAATATTTAATACTCCAAGAGGCAAAATGGAAAACGAGTCATTTACCGATTGGAAGTGGATTTTAGGAAAGAGTAAATCTGCATGGTACAGATAGTATGACTGTTCCATCAGTTTTCCAATACTATGTTTTGAGTTTTGGTAATGTCTTAGGGTGGAGATTATGGAAAGTAGTAATACTTCCAAATCTCTAGGGTCGAGTTTAGTTAAGTGTCTTACTTCTCGTAAAAGAATAAATTTCCTAATCATATAGGAAAAGATATTGGAAGTCATGTTTCCATGTCTAATTAGGAGTAATATTTCCTTATTGTTTATTTTGTTTTTAGGAAGTCTAGGCTATTATAAATAGCACCCTTGTTGTATTGTTTTACATACAGTTTGAGAATTAATATCGAAGAGTCGAAAGAGAGTTTCTTTCAAATCGTTCAGGCTTTGAACACAAATTGAGCTAGGTAGTGTTATTCTTAGTTCGACATTATTTGCTAATCGCGTTATTAGTGAGTAGTGGATCATTACTTAGATCGGCGTCTAGGTTTGATCATAGTTTGGACGAGTTATAGGTCTAACTTGTTCATCCATATCTTTTATTCTTTTCATTGTTTTTGGTTTTTTGTCACAAATAAACCCAAAAACCCAAAAATAGTCCTACAGTAGTACAAAATACCAATCTGTCCTATAGTTAAGTTTAAATCCGCTGCGTACTCGTATCATTAGTGGCACCAGAGCTAGGATATTTGATTTCCTCAAATCAAAGCGGCCATGGGTGAAGATGAGAAAGAGAATTCATTGGAGGCGCTCATGAAATCCTTACATACAAAAATAGATAGTTTTGGTACAAGGCTACAACTTATGGAGCAAGAAGGAACTCCCACGTCTGCACAACCAATCCGGTTCATCCAACGACTCAATGAGGTTTCTACCAATCGTGAGTATGATGAGTTTAAAGTGACAGAACTTCCGGAATTTGATGGAGGCACAGATCCTGAAACTTACCTTGAGCGGGAACGCAAAATTGAACTTATGTTCGATTTTAAGAGTCTGTCCGATGAGAAGAGAGCCAAGTACGCGATCTTGAAACTTGTGAAGAACGCATCATTGTGGTACGCAAACGTCAAATCTCGTAGGCAACAAAAGGGCAAAGACAAGATTCGTTCTTGGGAGGTCTTGAAGCGTAAATTACGTGAGAGGTATGTGCCTAAAAGTCATGTTCTTGATCTCTATCGTAAGGTGGCCGAATTGACACAAGGTAATTTAAGTGTTGGTGGTTATATTGCTGAATTTGAGAAATTAACCTTGATGAGCAACATTAGTGAGATTGATGAGCAAAAGATGGCAAGATTTTTGCGTGGTTTAAACCGATCGATTGCTAACATTGTTGAGCTCCAATCGTTTAAGAACTTCGATGAACTATGTTCATTGTCCTTGAAGGTTGAAGCACAAAAATCTCGATCTACCACAACAAAATCAGCAACTTCTTATGAATCAGAAGGATCGCTTACTACGTCGCCTTTAGTTACCACTCAATCCAAGTTCAAACCAGAGAGGGTTTTGAATAAGGATAAAGAGACCGAGCTTCATAAGGTACGTTGTTATAAGTGCCAAGGGTTTGGACACTATCAAAACGCGTGCCCAAATAAGAGGATAGTGACATTGTGTGATGCTGTTAAGGTGCGTGATGAGTTTTTTGCTACTAATGCACATGATGGAGACTTTGTAGTTGAAGACGTGACTGATAAGGAATATGGTCATATTGAGGAAGTCGTGTTTGAAGCTCCTAATCATGAGGTTTTAGTGTCACGTCGTTCTCTTCATATGGGTGATCAACATGATGAACTAGAACAACGTAACATGCTTTTCCGTAGTCAATGCCAAGTTAAGGGTAAGTGGTGCAACGTGATCATCGATGGTGGTAGCGATACTAACGTAGCTTCAAAGGAGATGGTTGATAAACTTAACTTAGCTACTTTTCCACATCCAAATCCTTATAAACTTCATTGGCTTGGTGATGATACGTCTGTTAAGGTAACAAGACAAACTCGAGTTAACTTAACCATGGGGCCTTATAGTGATGAGATTTTGTGTGATGTGGTTCCAATGGATGCATGTCATGTGCTTTTAGGACGACCTTGGCAATTTGATAGTAGCGCAGATCATGCTGGGAGAGCTAACACATATACTCTACCTGTTGATGGGAAGCAAGTTGTTCTTAGGCCAATGTCATATAAAGATGTTTGGGCTCAAAATAAGTCAAAGAATTCAAATCGTATAACATTTTCTTGTGCCAGGAAGTATGACAAGAAGAGTCCACATCATGTCCTTCTGATGAACAAGCAAGCATTGGGAATGGTTGACATTTTGAAGATTGCAGGTAATTCAGAATTGAGGTCAATTCTTTTTCAAGAAGGGGAGGATGATGCAATATTTAATACTCCAAGAGGCAAAATGGAAAACGAGTCATTTACCGATTGGAAGTGGATTTTAGGAAAGAGTAAATCTGCATGGTACAGATAGTATGACTGTTCCATCAGTTTTCCAATACTATGTTTTGAGTTTTGGTAATGTCTTAGGGTGGAGATTATGGAAAGTAGTAATACTTCCAAATCTCTAGGGTCGAGTTTAGTTAAGTGTCTTATTTCTCGTAAAAGAATAAATTTCCTAATCATATAGGAAAAGATATTGGAAGTCATGTTTCCATATCTAATTAGGAGTAATATTTCCTTATTGTTTATTTTGTTTTTAGGAAGTCTAGGCTATTATAAATAGCACCCTTGTTGTATTGTTTTACATACAGTTTGAGAATTAATATCGAAGAGTCGAAAGAGAGTTTCTTTCAAATCGTTCAGGCTTTGAACACAAATTGAGCTAGGTAGTGTTATTCTTAGTTCGACATTATTTGCTAATCGCGTTATTAGTGAGTAGTGGATCATTACTTAGATCGGCGTCTAGGTTTGATCATAGTTTGGACGAGTTATAGGTCTAACTTGTTTATCCATATCTTTTATTCTTTTCATTGTTTTTGTTTTTTTGTCACAAATAAACCCAAAAACCCAAAAATAGTCCTACAGTAGTACAAAATACCAATCTGTCCTATAGTTAAGTTTAAATCCGCTGCGTACTCGTATCAACAAATCATGAGGGAGGTTAAACATGGTCTTACTGGTTTAAATAAACTTCACTTCTCTCATCTATCGGAAAGAGTGAAAAAATGCAAAGAACATCTTCTAAGGAGCCAGGAAGATATCCAGGGAGACATAAAAAATGAAGAGAAGAAGGAGAAATGCAGACAACTGAAAGAGACCTACCTTAAACTGAAAAGGGCAGAACTTAGTATGCTCAGCCAGAGAGCAAAGATTCATTATATGAAGTTGGCTGATTGTAGCTCACAGTATTTCTTCTCTAAGATTGCTGAAAGGAAACATTTGAGCTACATTGGTCAGATTATAGATAGTAATGGCTGCTTGCAGACTGATGGAAATGGTATTAAGGGTGCATTCATAGACTATTACAAGACCCTCCTGGGGAAGGAGAAAAGAGTTGGTGAGTTAGACAAAAGCTTTATAGCTAAGGGTGCAACTTTGAATGAAGATCACAGAGAAAAGCTTACTCAAAGGATCACTGAGGAGGAGATTAATGAGGCAGTGTTCAGTATAGACCCTAATAAGAGCCCAGGCCAAGATGGATTCTCTTCAAGGTTTTTCAGAACAAATTGGAGTACAGTTAAGGACAACTTGATTGATGCAGTGCAAGATTTCTTTGCAACATGGAAAATGAGTAAACAGGCAAATGTCACAATGATCACCCTGATCCCAAAGAAGGAAAATGCCAATCATGTGACTTATTTCAGGCCAATTTCATGTTGTTCTACAGTGTATAAGGTGATAAGCAAGATTATGGCCAACATGATTCAAGAAGTTCTGCCTCACCTTGTAGGCCATGAGCAGGCTGCTTTTGTCAAGGGTAGGTCTATCTTTGACAATATTATGCTCTCTCAGGCTCTGGTGAAAGGATACGACCAAAAGAACATTTCTCCAAGGTGTCTAATAAAAGTGGATATTAGAAAAGCTTTTGATTCCATCAGTTGGGTGTTCATCAGGAATATGCTGGAGGCATACAACTTCCCTACAAAGTTCATCCAATGGATTATGAGCAGTGTTACTACAACATCTTTTTCACTGAAAATAAATGGGAGTTATGAAGGGTTTTTTCAGGGCAAATGTGGTATAAGGCAGGGTGATCCAATGTCACCCTACATTTTTGTCCTCAGCATGGAAATACTCTCAAGGTTTCTTAGAGATATGCACAACATGCCTAGTTTTTCTTTCCATCCAAAATGTGTTAAATTGAAATTAACACACCTGACTTTTGCTGATGATCTTATGATCTTCATAAGAGGGGATGTGCCGTCTACCCAAGCTGTGGTTAAATGTCTAAAGACCTTTGCTGAAATCTCAGGGCTGGAAGCTAATCCTTCAAAAACTGACATATATTTCGGAGGGATAAGATTGGAGGTCAGGAAGCAGATTCTCAATGCCACTGGTTTTGCTGAAGGGAAATTTCCCTTTAGATATTTGGGGTTGCCATTACATTCAAAGAAACTCAAAAGGGAAATGTTCCAAAGCTTAATAGGGAAAATCCAAAAGGCAGTGAACCACTGGAATGCTCAATACCTGTCATATATGGGTAAGATTCAATTACTCAATTCTGTCATATTTGGTTTGGAAAACTTTTGGAGTGCTAGTTTGCTGATTCCAAGTGGGATTCTGAAGAGAATAAACAAGCTCTGTAAGGACTTTCTTTGGGGTATTGGGGATGGATAGAGAAAACTAACCCTGAAAAGTTGGCAATCTTCTTGTGCTCCTAAAGATGAATCAGGTTTCAATATTAAAGAGATCCTATCTTGGAATAAAGCTATGATTGCTAAATGGATCTATAAGGGGATCACAGCTGATAGTGGATGTTGGACTGAGTGGTGTAAGGCTTATTGTATCAAGAATGGGACATTCTGGTCTGTTGCTCAGAAACAGCAGGATTCAGAATGCTGGAGAAGTATTCTAAAAGTCAGAGATGAGATTCTGAATGTTACAGGGAGAGAATTAGAAGCTGATAGGCTGGTGAAATCATGGAGCTGCAATGGAACATTCAGTGCTGCTAAATCATATAACCATTTGCGAGAGAAAAGGGAGAAGAATGACTGGAGCAAGATGGTCTGGGATGGTGTAAGCATGCCAAAGCACTGTTTTATCACCTCCCTAGCAATGGAAATGAAGCTTACAACAGTTGATAACTTGAGGAAAAGAGGGATAATGCTTGTCAACTGGTGTATTTTGTGCAAGAAAGCAGCTGAGAGTCATAGACACTTATTCTTTCACTGTGAATACTCTGCAAATGTCTGGGAAGGCATCCTCAGTTGGCTAGGCATAGTTGGAAGAAGATGGAGCCTAAGACAGGAAATCAAATGGTTCAGCAAGAGAAGCAGGAGGAAGCATTGGAATACAAAGTGGGTTCGATGTTGCTTAGCTGCCACAGTTTACCTGCTCTGGATCAAGAGAAATAGTAGGATTTTCACTGATATTGAACACACCGAAGAATGGAATATAAATAGGATCAAGTTTATGGTCAGTGTTAGATTGTATAGTTATCAGAATTCGGAGGATAATCCGGATGTAGTAGATAGTCTCCATAGTTAATTGTCTTTCTAGTTAGTCGTAGTTCTAGTGGTTCTCTTTTGTAAGATACCGTTTATTCCCCACTTTGGGATGAATAAAATTTAACTTCTTACAAAAAAAAGAACCATTTGTTTTCCTCTACCCAAACATTAATAGGTCGCGTATTAGCAGACTATCTATATCTGGGTTCGTGGTGCATTGCGACCCGAAATCAATATATTGGGGTTGGGCTTGTAAATCGATTCATAACCTTTCGAATCCAACCAATATCGATCCGACTCCTTTTACTTGTAGGAATAGCGAGACATTATAGATTACAGGACTTTGAATTATAAAGAAGTTGTTCTTTTACCTAGAATATCTATAATATGAATAATGATAATGAATTGAATATATAATATATAAAGAGTCATATATCATTCTAGAAGGAAATTTTTGTTTATTTTAGGTTGAGTTCAAAATTCAAAATAAAGAGGGATTTCTCTCTCTTAAGTTATCTATTAGAAATGTTGTGCCTTTATCTTTGCGGTATCTGTGGTTCAAAATATCGGTTTTGGTCACGGTTTTGGTCTGACCACGGTGTCGCGGTGTTTAATAGAACACAAACGTCGCGGTCATCTAATTTGAGGAAAAGTATAGGCAAAAGTATTATCGGATCGAATATATCGGCCAATATTTCCCCCCTTTTGGGATGTCGAGATATCGGTCACTGTACACCCAAAAGCGAAATATATCGGCCGACATGCAACACTTCGCTTGATAATTTGAAGTTTTTTTTTTCATGACAAATATGTCACCCAAGTATAGATACACAGAGTTAACATAATTAATTTAATTTTGTTTAATTTAGGTACATAATTTATTAAGAAAACAAAGAGGGCAAACCATTTAAATAATAAATTTGGCACGGAGATGAAACCCAAAATTTAGATATATACGGATACAAACACATTAACCATAAGTTATTTGCTCTATTGGTTGATTCCTGATGATGAAAGCTGCAAATTGGCGACGGGCAGGTTTCGAATCCCAGTGATAGGTAACTTAGATTTATTTTTAAAGTTAAAAAAATTAAGATAAAATAATAAAACTTGCATTCAATGGGATTCAAACACAGTCACACTAGGTTGAAGGATTGTACTCTCACCACTACGCCAAACCAATACACTGATTCATATTTAGGCAAAAATATATATTACCCTATTTAACTTATAGAAGCAAATTATTTTTTTTCTCGCCGGGGTACGAGCATTCTTCCATTCCGGAGATATAAGAGATGCAAGCTGGCCTTGGAATGCAACCTTGTACATGCCAATCGCACTATTCAGTTGACCATGCCGATAATGGCCCTTACTGCAAATCAAAATAATAAACATAAACAATTCCATGAATTAGCTACTCGATGATCATTAACAGCACAGTAATAACGACGACCAGTTCAAGAAACAAATTCAAATTGAAATAGTTAGGTAAAACATACGCTAAGATAGAAACTATCTCTTCGGGATTCCACATTTTGTACGTCTCGTGGAATGCAACAACATCTACTGCATGTCGAAACATAACTGTGTAGAAGTATCAAGGATTTGGGCTCAACTTGTCAAGCCACTCACGAGTCCAGCCCACCTTGGAAAGCCCTGTGGTGCAAATTCAAAACAAAGAGAAGAAAAGGCACATGATCATGTGAAGGGTGAACGGCTACTTTCAGCTATAAAGTAGGTAGTAGTACATCAAGGTTGTAAATGAATTTTGTCAGCATGTACAGATAATACTAGGTTAAAACTAGTTGGTTGTATATATAGAATTCTAGGAGTAAGATGTAAAGCAATCTTCATAATACAATTTCTCAAGCTGCCGCAATTCCACAACATTCTCACAAACCACAAGCATTTGCTTTTCACTCTGTTTTACACAAATCTCATCTGACAACTTGGTAATTGGGCGGATGACTCAGACGTATGAAACTCAACATGGTATCAGAGCCCATGGTTGAAGACAAGGGACTCAAGGAGATAAACTGGGCTCGATGCAGATGGCCGGACCAAGTTTACGCAACCGAAGAGAGCTAGGAGAGCCCCGGTTCGCGATCCTACCGAAGAGAGCTAGAAGAGCCCCGATGAGCCTGTGAAGGTCCAGTCTGCGCAGATGGGAAAAAGATATGAGGGAGCCGAAGAGAGCTAGAAGAGCCCCGGCTAGCCCTGAAGCCCAGTCTGCTAGTAAAAAGGGGAACTCACACGTGAGGGGGAGTGTTAAAAAGAGTTCCACCTGTGAGTGTCCCACATTGGAAAAAGAGGAGAGAGTTGATATGTTTATAAACCAAGAAGTTACTCCACCTATTGCCAATTGGTTTTAGGATGGAATCACTTTGAGTTTATGACGTGGACTCTCTTTCCTCCTACCGGGTGCGGCCCAGGCCCGAGCGTGGTTTAACAATGAGACAGAAATTGATAGAGAAGTGTCTGACAATGAGGAGACAAGAGAAACAGATCAGGGTGTGTTGGAAACTGATGAAGCTCAAGAGAAGAATGGGAACATACTGCCAAGGAGATCAGAAAGGGACAGGAAAGAACCTGTTTGGATGAAAGATTTTGTAGTCAATTACAGAGGGAAAAATGGCAAGGGTGACACAGCAAAAGCTGTACCTATTGTAGAAGCAGAAGTAAACACAGTATTTGTCAACATGGTTACTCAAATTACTGAGAAACATGAACCATACTACTTCAATGATGCAGCAAAGGATGAAAAGTGGGTGGCAGCTATGAACAAAGAACTTGAAGCTTTGGAAACCAATAACACATAGGAGGTGACTTATCTACCCCCTGGTAGAAGGGCCATTGGATGTAGATGGCTGTATAAATTCAAATTCAGGCCTGATGGAACATTAAAGAGACATAAAGCTAGATTGGTGATTCAAGGGTGTAGACAAAGAGAAGGTATAGACTACACAGAGACATTTGCACCTGTGGGCAAGATGACCACAGTTAGAGCTTTACTTGCTGTAGCATCAATGTATGGATGGGAGACATGCCAAATGGATGTCACCAATGCTTTTCTTCATGGTGACCTGAAGGAAGAAGTATATATGCAAATGCCAAAAGGTTATGATGAAATGGGAAGCAAAATATCTGTGGGAAAAGATGTGTCTTGGGCAAATAAAAGTAACAAGGTGTGTAGGCTGATTAAGTCTCTTTATGGATTGAAACAAGCCCCTACACAGTGGTTTGCTAAACTATCTGCTGCCCTAATCAATTTTGGATACATTCCGTCCAATGCTGACACCTCACTATTCATTAAAACTCATGATAACTTTATCACCACCATCCTGGTGTATGTTGATGACATGGTCATTGCATGAAATGACCCATCTGAGATTAAACATCTGTAGAAAATTTTAAATGGAGAGTTCTCTATGAAAGACTTGGGGGCCTTGTCATACTTTTTGGGTCTGGACATAGCTCGCACAAGCCAAGGAATTTTTATCTCCCAAAAGAAGTATACAATGGATATGTTACAGGAGTTTGGGATGGAGAAAGAGAGGAGCCTGAAAATTCCTCTTGATGCCAATGAAAAGCTTGAACCTAATAAGGGCACACCCCTACCTTGTCCAGAGAAATTCAGGCACCTCATTGGTAAGCTCATATATCTCACCATTTCAAGGCCTGATATCTCCTTCTCTGTACAACTCCTCAGTCAATTCATGCAAAATCCAACCTCCGATCACTTTCAAGCAGCAAAAAGAGTGCTCAGATACTTGAAAGGCTCACCTGGGCAAGGTATTCTCCTAGCTAATTCCTCTGCTGCTAAACTTACAGCCTATTGTGACTCGGATTGGGCGTCATGCCCATTCTCCAGAAGGTCAACTACTGGATTTTGCATTCTTCTTGGAAACTCTCCCATTTCCTGGAAATCCAAGAAGGAGGGTGTAGTTGCTCGCTCCTCAGCCGAAGCTGAATTACAGGGCTATGGCTCTCACCACCTGTGAGATAACATGGCTCCTCTCCTTGCTGAAGGAACTGGAATTAAAGGCTTAAAGTCTGCATATCTGAAGTGTGACAATCAAGCTGCATTAATGATACAAGTACGCAGCGGATTTAAAACTTGACTGTAGGACAGATTGCTGTTATGTACTACTGTGGGCTATTTTTGGGGTTTTCTGTTTTATGGGACGAAAAACAAAAACAGCGAAAAGAATAAAAGATATGGATGAACAAGTTAGACCTATAACTCGTCCAAACTATGATCAATCCCTAGACGCCGATCTAAGTAATGATCCACTACTCACTAATAACGCGATTAGTAAATAATGTCGAACTAAGAATAACACTACTTAGCTCAATTTGTGTTCAAAGCCTGAACCCATTGAAAGAAAAACTCTCTTTCGACTCTTCGATATTAATTCTCAAACTCTCTGTGTAAAAACAATATACAATAAGGGTGCTATTTATAATAGCCTAGACTTCCTAAAAACAAAATAAACAATAAGGAAATATTACTCCTAATTAGATATGGAAACATGACTTCCAATATCTTTTCCTATATGGTTAGGAAATTTATTCTTTTACGAGAAATAAGACATTTAACTAAAATAGACTCAAGAAATTAGGAAGTTTCACCATTTAGCTTTTCCTAAAATCCACTTCCAATCACAAAGAGACCTATCTCTAGATTTGGCAGTTTTTCCTTCTTGATATCGCATCATCCTCCCCCTCTTAAAAAAGATTCGACCTCGAATCTAGTAAGATGAAGTCAACCCAGCATTGAAAATACTTACTCCTCTTCCACCAAAGGAGCCTTTTACCCTTACCTTTGGTTTTCGTTCAAATCTTAACTTAGACTTGAAATTAGCCTTGTCCACACCCTTTGAAGCAAAATTCTCCATAGTATGTCTTAGACTTTCATGCTCTCCAATTACCACGGTCAAAGATTTGACCTTTTGTTCATGTAGTCTCTCTTTACTTGAGTCACCATTGTGATGCACAATAATATCATCAAGCAATATAATTTTTCCATTGAGATCACCACGAAGCTTGTTATCAATGTATTCCTCATGTGGAGATTTATACGAACTCTCCAAGAAAACTTCGTTGTGCATTGACCGTTCCTTAACAACCATATCCATCTCATCAAAGATAGGTGGTAATTCTGGTTTAAAGAAACTGTTACCTCCATCTTGCTCACAAATTACTTGAGTTCTTGAAACAATCTCGTCATGTCTTGCCTTATCCCTTTTGAGGTCTTCATCAATCACCATTAAAGTTACTCGTGTTTCTTCAACCGTAGTTGGTTCTTCACGAATTTCTTCACTAGCAAAAGAATTGAACTTTGTATACATGTTCATTATTCGAAAATCTCGATTCTCGCTTATCCTCATCGAATAATAATCACCAGTTTTGTTAAATAAAGCATGTTGCCAATCGATCCATGGACTTCCAAGAACTAGATGCAAGTCACTCATAGGAACAACATCGCATACAACATAATCCTTATAAGAATCCATTGAAAAGTTAACAACAACTTGTTCTTTTACCTCACACAAAGCTCCACCATTATATATATTCCGGATCACATAAGGCACATCAATAATAGCGGTCCTCAATCCCAATTTCTCGACTAGGTAAGTTGAAGCCAAATTGCAAGACGTAGGATCAATAGTGAAATTCGCATACCTGCCGTTTTGCACCATACACCTCGAGATAAAAGGATAATCGAACTCCGTAATCTTCATAGTTGAGTAACCACCATAATCTTGCTGATATGAGGAAATCAAGAGCCGAAACTCTGATACCACTAATGATACGAGTACGCAGCGGATTTAAAACTTGACTGTAGGACAGATTGCTGTTCTGTACTACTGTGGGGCTATTTTTGGGGTTTTCTGTTTTATGGGATGAAAAACAAAAACAACGAAAAGAATAAAAGATATGGATGAACAAGTTAGACCTATAACTCGTTCAAACTATGATCAATCCCTAGACGCCGATCTAAGTAATGATCCACTACTCACTAATAACGCGATTAGTAAATAATGTCGAACTAAGAATAACACTACTTAGCTCAATTTGTGTTCAAAGCCTGAACCCATTGAAAGAAAAACTCTCTTTCGACTCTTCGATATTAATTCTCAAACTCTCTGTGTAAAAACAATATACAATAAGGGTGCTATTTATAATAGCCTAGACTTCCTAAAAACAAAATAAACAATAAGGAAATATTACTCCTAATTAGATATGGAAACATGACTTCCAATATCTTTTCCTATATGGTTAGGAAATTTATTCTTTTACGAGAAATAAGACATTTAACTAAAATAGACTCAAGAAATTAGGAAGTTTCACCATTTAGCTTTTCCTAAAATCCACTTCCAATCACAAAGAGACCTATCTCTAGATTTGACAGTTTTTCCTTCTTGATATCGCATCAATTATCAATTGCTGCAAATCCTGTTTTACACGAGATGACGAAGCACATTGAGATCGAGTGTCATTATATTTGAGACAAGGTCTCTCAGGGCACTGTTGTACCATCTTATGTTCCATCCCATATGCAATTGGCAGATGTCTTGACCAAGACACTTACTGTACCTCAACACCGAAATCTACTGAGCAAGATGGGAGTTCAGGATTGCCCTCACTCTCATCTTGAGGGGCAGTGTAGAAGTATAAAGGATTTGGCCTCAACTTGTCAAGCCACTCACGAGTCGAGCCCACCTTGGAAAGCCCTGTGGTGCAAATTCAAAACAAAGAGAAGAAAAGGCACATGATCATGTGAAGGGTGAACGGCTACTTTCAGCTATAAAGTAGGTAGTAGTACATCAAGGTTGTAAATGAATTTTGTCAGCATGTACAGATAATACTAGGTTAAAACTAGTTGGTTGTATATATAGAATTCTAGGAGTAAGATGTAAAGCAGTCTTCATAATACAATTTCTCAAGCTGCCGCAATAGCACATCATTCTCACAAACCACACGCATTTGCTTTTCACTCTGTTTTACACAAATCTCATCTGACAACTTGGTAATTGGGAGGATGACTCAGACGTATGAAACTCAACAAACTGCAACAAAAAAACATATAAATGTTAACTCTATCATATCTTTTCACGTATCCAAATTAACTCTCTAATTTCTCACTTATCACACGAATGCAAGGCACAAAAGGTGGTCCTAATCTAATATCAATTAATCAATAGTTCCAAATCAAATATCAAGATTTCACTTTCTTTAATTACCTAACAATTCGCAAAAAGTAATTCATGATTAATTAACAAAGCGAGGATTAGTTAGCTTAGTGTGTGTATGTACCGTCGGGTTGGGAACCAAGACGCAGGCCAAGAATGGCCTTCCATTCGAAATGAGTAGCAAGGTGCTCACAAATTGATGGTTTTATTCCGGCTTTATAACTAGTAATTGTCGGTAAATATTGGTGATTGATTAGGGCATCAACTAATTTGTTTGCTTTCTTTGTTTTACTTAAATACCGATCTTCTCCTACAAGCATTCCCTTTATCATCGTCTGAACATCTCTGGCTTTCTCCTCATCTGACGCCATTCAATTGTAGGAAATTAGTTTAATTTATTTAATTACTAGTTGAATGCTCGTGCGCTGCATGGACTCTAAATATAAACTCTAATTTATGCTTTTTTAAAAAATAAAATAAAAAGTTACTGTTTGATCTCAATTTACCAAAACAATTTGAATTAATGGACAGTAAGGTGTCATTTGTATACCCTCAAAATTTACAGGAATTTTATTTTCCTAGGAACTGAATTATCTTGAGTTGTTTGGTTACCATAAAGTGTAGAAATTGAAAATTTCTAGGCATTTCCAATTCCTCCAAAGTGTAGGAATTTAATTACCTTGGGGGGGTTAGGTAAGTAGAAATTGTCATGATAATTGAATTCCCTTGTTCATCCAAACAAAATTCCCCAATTCCCATACTTTTTTAATTCCTAGGATTTTCAAGTTCATGGGAATTCCGACTTCCCGAGTGTATCCAAACGACACCTAAGTCTTGTGTGATTAGCGTAAGAATTTATCATGCGGTTTTAATTCCCATTGTTAAATGTAATGTAAAAATGTGAAGTTTGTTTAATAGGGTTGATAAGTAAATGAGATATGTGCGTATGAAATTTCACTGCCCATTGGAATGATTGATGTAACATTATTAGTAATAATTGTACACTCCATAATAGGGTTTATTTGTTAAGATTGTGAAAATGATCTACTATTAAGTAGCTTTACGATTAGCCTATTTTCAATAGAATGAGTACTATAGACAATAGACTCTTATTAAGCTTATTTAGCTACTTTTGAGGATTAAGATTAGTTTAGTGATTAGGAAATCATCTTGTTTGATGGTTGTCCCGGTTTCGAATCCTCATATCCTCTCTCCGGCAACATTAGTCGTTCTTAAGTACAAAAAAAAAAAAAAATTAGGATCTCTTGTTTAAGCTTATAATATTGTCCATTATTAGCCTTAATTGATAAAAAGAGTTTGAAAAATTGCAAATGGTCAACTCATATAAATCATGTGAGCTTTTTACAAAATAAAATAGTTGAGTCTCATATCGCCGAAATAGTTGAACCATTCTTATTTTTATTTTTATTTGTTATATTAAATGTGTATCTTATTGTTGTAGGATTTAAACTCATGGTTTATACTAATTTGGTGACATTACACTAGACTTCTAAAAAAATAAACATTAAAATAGATGCTATAATTTATATAGACTTTTATCAAGCGCCCCGTGGGCACACGTTAGAAACCCCGATGAACTATTTATTTTGTAGTATGAACAGAATAGGTAGGTGAATTGTATTTTTTAGTAGGATATTTGATTAGAAATAATGAATAGTATTGAATCAGCACTATCCAATAAAAGTTTGCAATCAAAACCTTTGTCAGCATATATGTATGCACACAAATAGAAAGTCGTGAAAGAGTTGGTACTATACTATATTAAGTAGAATTAGATCACAATGAACTCTCTTCAATGCATGCTTTAGAAGAAACAAACTATAGTTATGATCATAATATTATCATAGTGGTGATGCGGCAAACTAAAAATTTAACTCCCCCCAAAAATTTTAAAAACGTCAAAAAGTTTGGGAGCATTAGTATACACATAAATAGAAGCATATGGAATTAGGTAAGAATACAATCCGACTACTACAACTACAACTGTACAATAATTATGTATACTGGTGATCCACTAATTATTATTCAAGATCAAGCATAAAATTTTGATTCAAACTTTAAGAACCTTTTATTACTCGACGACTACTACATACTACTACTACTACTACCACAGTACCACTACTACTACTACTACAATTCTCCAATTTCAATGTACGTAGTAGGATTGTTTTTTCGGACGACTACTCTATACTAATTACTCCTAATACTGCTATACTACTACAACTACTACTCCAATACTGCTATACTACTACAACTACTACTCCTGCTCGTACTACTATGTACTACTATTCGTTTATTTCAACTCTTCCCACTACAAGAAATAGCCCATTTAGCTACCAATTTTAGCAACCGATGTGAAATTGGTTGCTACTTTGCAACCAATTATTTGTTGGATGCTAATTAGCGACCGATGCTGGGTTGGTTGCAAGATTGGTCTCAAAACTGCAACCAATTATATTTTGGTTGAAAATTGGTTGCTAATTTAGCAACCAATTGAAATTGGTTTCAAAACTGCAACCAAGTGAACTGTAGTCGCAAAAACCGGTCGCTAATTAGCAACTATTATTAGTCGGTTGCAAAGTTGCAACCAATTTGCGACCGATCAAATAATAATTCTTTTTTTTAATGGGCTTTGCACGCCTCACTCTTCTCACTCCTCTCTAAGTATATATCTGATACTTAGGGTTTTTTTTTTTTTTGCTTTCCTATCTCCCTCATCTCACGCCTCTCTATCTCTCTCCTTTAATCTTGTTCTCCTTCTCTCTCTCCTCTCACAAATCCTTCTTTTTTTCTCCATTTCTCTAATCTTATCCTTCAACTCTTCAACTTATTACAACTACTACAAGACTCAAAGTGCAACGAATCTCTATTTTGGAAGTTGACCAATGAATCTGACTATGTTCTTTACATAAAGGTTAGATGTAGATCAATTTTTTTCGATTTACTAAGTGGTTCTCCTAATTTTTGTTATTTGTTATTATAGATCTATCGTTTCTATCTAGCAAGATATCTTTCTTTGTGCTTAATTTTTTGTATTTCTCATTCGATCTAAGTCCTTATTTCATTGATTTTTCTCGTTCATGTACTACTTATTTGTATTTTTTTTTATTTTTTGTGTGCTTTTTTTCGATTTTCTGTCTCTTTTATTTTTTGTGATTTTCTCTGGTTTTTTTTTTTTCTGTGTGTTTTTTTTTTCCGATTTTCTAACTGTTTCTCGATTTTCTGTATGTTTTTTCTATTATTTTCTGTGTTTTTTTCCGATTTTTTGGTCTATTTTTTTTTTCTTTTTTGAAGATGTTTGCTTGTTTGACATAGATCTGACCTTTTGTTTTTGTGTTTTGATGTTTCAAATCTAATGCAATTGGAACATGCATGGGATGTGTGTAAATTTCAGATCTGATGTAATAAATAAGTTTGTACCCGTTTTATTTTATTTTTTCGCGATTGGTGCATGTAAGGATCGATCTCTATCAATATACAATAATTTTGCAATTATTTTTGTTGTTATTTTCTCTTGTTTTTCTTTTTGAGGTCAGAAATTATCACCATAGAAATTTGTAAATTTAATTATCAGAAATACATGCTAAATGAAGTGTGTATTTCTGGTTTTTTTTTTATTCACCTTAATACAAGTTGCAACCGATTTGCAACCAATCTCGATTTGGTAGCAAAATAGCAACCAAAAAACCGTCGCAAAATAGCAACCACTTAAAATTCGAACGCTAACTAGCAACTACTAGCGCAGTTGCAAACTTGCAACCAATTAGTGACCAAACTCACGTTGGTCACAAATTTGCGACCAAACTCATGTTGGTCGCAAATTTGCGACCAAATAGCGACCAGAGAAAATTTGCGACCAGGGGTTTAGCGACAAGCCAAAATCGGTCGCAAATTGGTCGCAACACCCACTTTGCGACCAATTTGCGACTGATTTGGCGGTCGCTAATCCGCCTTTTTCTTGTAGTGTCCATACTCTTGCTCTTTCTCCTACTACTACTACTACTACTACTACTACTACTACTACTACTATTACTACTACTACTACTACTACTACTCCTACTCCTACTACTACTACTCCTACTCCTACTACTATACTACTACTACTACTATATTACTACTACTACTAATGTTCTTATATGATAACACACTACGGTACATAAATATCCATCTCCAAAACTTATTTAAAATCTAATCCTAACTTGATTTAAACTTATTAAACTCCTACATCCTCCTACTTTATTATTATGTGATTTATTACTTCATTATGAGGTACTACAAAAAATGTTTATATCGATTTATATAGAATATCCATCCAATATCGTAATAAAATAATGAAAAATTTAAAACTTGCAAATCAATACTTTACCAACTTATTGTAGGCAGCTGATTATGTATGACCAGTCATTATGATTGTGCATGTTGATTTAGGACTTCAACTATTTGTAGCTAACTGATTGTTTAAATTCTATTAGAATTAGAATTAGGCTTAGATTATGATAGATAAAGATTAGGAAAATATACCATAAACCTTCTCAATCTCCCAAAAACCGTGGACTCTCTCAGAACGCAAGAAAATAAAATTGAATTTTCTGGTGGCTCGAAAAACTCAACTGTCGACGTAGGCCCCCTGAAAAATCCCTCTTTTATTATTATGTATTGATTGATTGATTGATTATTGATTGATTGATGATTTGGTTAATAATAAATTGAGTTCTAGAGTTTAGGAAGTTGTTGTTCAACTTAGAGAGGGTTAGTTTGTTAATAGACGTTACTTCATAATTTCTAGATTATTAAGAGTCAATAGGTTTATGCTGTTAGTGAAGTTCATGGTCCCATTTTACTGGTTTAGGTTGTCATGTATTTGGCTTTATATGCCCCAATTTCTAATGATAATTTAGTGAGCTTTTCCCAGAAATCTTTCATCTGTTTTACTGTCTTGGTATAACAGTGGTATCCGAGCGAGGTTGATCCTGAGAGTGAGTTTAAACACAATGGGAACAAAAAATAATTTTGTGCAAGCTGTCATTCCTCGCTTTGATGGTTATTACGGCCATTGGAGCATGCTAATGGAGAATTTCCTTCGCCAAAGGAATATTGGAATGTTATCGAGTCTGATATTCAAGAACCTGCACGAGGCGTCACGCTTTCAGATTCCCAAAAATCTAAACTAGAAGCCCGAAGGCTAAAGGATCTTAAAGAGAAAAATTATCTCTGCCAGGCAATTGAACATTCCATCTTGGAGACTATTCTTGGCAAAGATACCTCCAAGGACATATGGGATTCAATGAAGAAGAAATATCAAGGCTTCACAAGGGTAAAGCGAGCACAGCTTCAGGCCTTGAGGAAGGATTTCGAAACTCTCGCAATGAAAGAAGGTGAATCTGTTACCAGCTATATCGGAAGAACCATGGAAGTTTGTAACAAGATAGGGTTCCATGGTGAGCAGATCAGCGATGTCACTATAGTGGAGAAAATTTTGCGTTCCATGACGGAAGAATTCAATTATGCCGTGTGCTCTATAGAAGAGTCCAACGACATAGATGAGTTATCCCTTGATGATCTCTAGAGCTCTTAATTATTTCATGAGCAGAGGATGAACAAAAGTTCAACAGGAGAAGAACAAGCATTGAAGGCATCTACCAATACACGTTTCAACAATTACAGAGGAAAGGGTAAAGGTAGAGGCCAAAGTCGTGGAATGGGAAATCAATGGAAAGGAGAGAACAGCAACAAAAGTTTCAAAGGAAAGCAAGATCACGGCTGAGGCAAAGGACGAAACTATGATAAATCAAAGGTAGAGTGTTACCGATGTCATAGGTATATGGTCACTATGCTTCTGAATGCTATACCAAGTTGCGTAGTGAGAGTAAGAATTCGGAAAATTCAAGTGCTAATTTTGTTGAAAAGGAAGTCGAAACACTGTTGATGGCTGTTCATGAAGGAAAAAAGACGGAGTCAGATATTTCGTATGTCGATACTGGATGCAACAACCATATGTGTGGAAGTAAGTCTTCTTTCTAACGAAAATTTTCATTCTACTGTCAGCTTTGGGGATTGTTTCCACTGTAAGTGTAATGGAAAAAAAGGTGATATAAGGATTAAAACCAAAAATAGGTTTGTGGAAACAATTGCAAATGTGTTGTATGTTCCGGACTTAAAGACTAATCTGTTGAGTGCTGGTCAATTGCAAGAGAAAGGCTATACTGTCACCATACAAAAAGGTGTTTGTGAAAGATATGAGCCTCGTAGAGGTGCCATAGCTGTAATACCTATGAGTTCAAATAGGTTATTTCCACTAAAAATTGAAAGCATTCAATCATCATTAATTGCTAAAGTGAAAGATCCTTCAGGGCTTTGGCATTTTCGCTATGGACACTTGAATTTTGGTGGACTGAGGACCCTCCAGCACAAGAATACGGTGATAGGCCTTCCTCAAATCATTGTTCCAACGCAAGTCTGTGAAAAATGTGTCGTGAGTAGACCTTTGCAATGGGATGGACTGCCCATGGCACCCATAAGCCCGCCCAATATAATTGTTACCCAGTCCACCCATATACATAATGGGTGGGCTCAAAATATAGTGGGCTCATATGACTCTTTACTGGGTTAGGTAATGGCAACCCATCCAACCCATTAAGAATTAGAAAAACATATTAAAAAAAAAATAAAAAATCACATAAATCCCAATTCCCTTTTATTTTCTCTCTCTTCTCCCATTCCCCTTCTCCCACCGCGCGCAACACCACCCCACCACGGCCGCCGCCGCACCAACCACCACCTAATCGACCAATAACGCCACCGCATGAACCGTCATCTTCCCGCGACTCCACGACGGCAGCCGTATCCCGACGCCACCCCCTTCATTGTCTTCCCCAACATCTTTCTCTCATTTTCTCTCTCCTTTCACATTCCATTTTCGGCGGCTGGGGTGGTTCGTGGTGGTCGGCGCTGGAAGTGGTGGCGGTTGGGGAGGTCCGTGGTGGTCGGCGACGGCCTCCGGCGGGCATGGGTTGGTCGGGGGAGTTGGGGGGGGGGTTGGGGGAGGAGAGAGAAAATGGAAGGAGAGTGGTTTTTTTTTTTTTTTTTTTATGTTTTTCATTTGTTAAATTGATTTAACCCATGGGTTCGCCCAGTCCATCCTGTTATAAGATGGCCCAGCCCAGACCAGCCCATATTCATTTCCACTGTGGCCCATTAGCAGCCCAGCCCATTAAGGTCCAGCCCAAACCTAACCCACCCAGCCCATTGCACAGTCCTAGTCGTGAGCAAACATCAACGTGCTCCGTTTCCGAAAGGAAAATCGTAGAGAGCAAAAGATGTTTTGGGGCTGGTTCACTCTGATATTTGTGGTCCTATAATACCAGTCTCCAATGGAGGTAAGAGATACATTCTCACCTTTACCGATGATTTCTCGAGAAAACAATCATGGGTTTTTTTTTTTTTTTTTGCATAAGAAGTCCAAAGCATTTTCTTCATTTCAGTACTTTAAAGCCATGGTTGAGAATAAAACAGGAAAAAAAAGGAGAACTCTCCAAACAGATCGTGGTGGTGAGTATTGCTCGAAAGAATTCAAAGTTTTCTGCAGAAAACATGGAATTCGAAGGGAGTTGACGACTGCATATACACCACAACAAAATGGTGTATCAGAGAGGAAAAACAATACCATTCTCAACATGGTGCGAAGCCTGTTGAAAAGAGGCAAAGTTCCGAAAACCTTCTGGCCAGAAGCAGTTAATTGGAGCGTACATGTTTTGAACAGAAGTCCTACATTTTCTGTTAAAAATATGACACCTGAAGAAGCATGGAACGGAAGACGACCTGATGTGGACTATTTCAGGGTATTTGGGTGCATTGCATATGCACATGTTCCAGATGTAAAGAGGACGAAGCTGGATGAGAAGAGTGAGAAGTGCATATTCCTTGGTCTTAGTGAAGCATCGAAGTCGTACAAACTTTACAATCCTTTGACGAAGAAGATTGTGGTTAGTATAGATGTTACCTTTGATGAATAAAACACTTGGAATTGGAGTTAAAATGAGTTTGACCCACTCATTTTTTACGGAGAAATTGAAGAAGAGGATGAGGAGCCTCCACTTGAGAATGTGTCAGAAGTTAGTGTGGTAACACCGCCCACACCAGAACGTAATTTTGAACTTGTGACAGCAAATACTGATGATGCAGCAGCTTTTAACACACAATGTGATGCAGCAACGGCTAGCACACATCGTCTGTAACAACCCTAAATTTTCGACTCAAATTAATAATGAAAACCTAGGATTATTATGCCACAATTAACTAACCAAGTTAATTGAAAGGCGAAAACCAAAATAATAAATCCAAAATGTAAAAGTAAAATAGTACGACAGCGGAAAACTTAGTCAAAGTTTACAAATTCCAAATCCGAAATCTAAATGAAACTAATAATAAATGTTCAATGATTTTCTAAATGAAAACTCCCCATGAATGCAGACGTCCGCAAGCTCAACATATCACCATCAAACACACATGTCAACTGCGCCAGAATAGGGTAGGGACAAACCCAACCAAAAGAACGTCAGCAAAACTGGTTGAGTAAGAACTCAAAGCAAAACAAGGAAAATAAGATACGCGCCTTTTGAGGCGCGTAGCTGAACAAGCAACGCTTACAATCAAAGGATTAGCCAAGGTGATTAGAGAGAGACATGAACTACGAAACATAATAGGAATTTCAGAGAGAAGAACAAAATATACAGGAATGGGCACTCCGCATCAGTAACACATCTTTGGTAAGGGTCCTACCCTAAACCAGGAACAACTCTAGAGGCCTACCAAACCACCCTAAGAGAACCCGAGTGTTTATAGAAGGAAATCCCATTAACCATAACTCATGTTCAAACCATGATTAAATATTTTATTTGATGTATAACCAATTCCCAACCAAACAAGAGATATTGTGATCAATCGATAGAAGTATAGAAGCCAATATATAAATGAAACAAGAATTGATCACATTAGAAGACAATAGAACATGCTCAAGCTCAAGAGTTGTCGTTCTTACCGTAATCGCTAAACTTCTCCTTTAAATCTCTCAAAAGTCAGTGAACCCAACCAAGTCGAACTCACCAGATACATAGTACCAAATGATACACAAAATTAATAAACAAACTTACTGACCATAACTTAAAACAACTAAAATACCTCGAGATCACTAACAAGTAGGGATGGCAATGGACCCAGGACCCGACCCAGACCCGGCGGACCCGACCCACTTGGGTCGGATCTGGGTCCACTTTTTGGAGACCCAATGGATCTGGGTCGGGTCCAGACCCGGTGATAAATGTGTGGGTCGGATATGGGTCTTTGATCTGAGACCCAGACCCGACCCATGGACCCGCAGACCCGGCCAAAAAAAAAAAAAAAAAAAAAAACAAAACCCAATTTATCACGATCCTAGCCTTCCGCTTTCATTTTCATTTCTTAGGCTTCTCATGAGTCACGCACTCATGCCCAATCTTTCTCTACGGCCTCAAAAGCCTTCGTCACTGCCTCAAAATCTTTCAATGCCGCTCTCCCTTAGTATTCTGAAGTTCTAAGTAAAACAAGATGGATGAGGAATGTCCACCATAGTGACGATCGCAAAGCACATTGACGCATTAACGATCGTAAACTACATCGAGACAGAAATATCATAAGTTCCGTAAGTTCAAAACATGAAAAACCTGATTTTATAAAAGACCCATCTTGGACCCAGACCCGGTCCAGACCCCCTGGATCCTGGCGGGTCTGGGTCTGGATCTGTAAATTTTGGACCCGATGGATCCGGGTCGGATCTGGGTCTGCTTGTAAAGACACGGATCCGGGTCTGGATCCTATCGGACCCGACCCAGACCCGACCCATTGCCATCCCTACTAGCAAGTATAAATTCCCACCAAGGTTGACGTTTCAACCCCAAATGATTTAATACCATTTTAATTCCAGGAATTACTATTATAAAACACATAAGTATTTGTCCAATCTAGTATATACATTAACCCCTTTTATGTTACACAAAACTTTGGTCAAATTGAGCCCCCGACAACAACTACAATTAGTGCCATTAAAACGACTATCGCAACCATAATCATCAAACACAAACCCACGCAAAACGACACTTCTACAAGTCTACAATACCATGACTAACACCCTAATCTCATGTATATAAGTTGTAACAAGCCATTTTACATACAACATGTACGAACATTCTAGTACGTAGTTTTCGCTTACACTAATCACTCAACCAAGTTTGGTTTATAGAGGCGCAAGCAAAGCTAACATGTTTTGTAACTACTACATGCAACAACCCTGCCTACAGATCCTATTGATTACTTATCAAGACTAAGTTGTCATTTAATTTGGAAATTCTAATACACTAAACCGTACACAGTATTGTCTACGTACTGCCACAGGAAGAAAGCATAAATAAGAAATTAACATGATTGTAGAGTAAGTAAGTATATATATGGATCAGGAATTGAAGAAGGCTGGAACTTGGGCGGCATTGTGAAGAAAGACCATTATGCTTCTTGTGCTCCCGTAAGCATGGTATAAATTACCAACCACAGATTTAAGTCTAAGGGAACAATAAAGTTTGTTTTCAATATGGTGCATGGATTCAGATACTTTATCGTATCGAAAAATCATATATCCAGGGGTGTCCCTAACAGCTTGGAAGGCACTGTGCAACGAGTAAAAATGAGCCAAATCACTAATATTAATCATGTATGTAAATTCATGTACGTAGATATAAAACGCATATATTGCACATAGATTGAACAATTATTGTACATAGACTACGCATAAGATTAGAGACAATTTGCTTCTCAAACAAAGTAAGCAAAATTTATAACATTTTAAACGATTTCGTGGCTCTCCTTAGAGTAGGCCCCAGGGTTCTACCAATACACTGACTTAGAAACCCCGTTTTCACACTACCCTGAATTAAGGTTTAAGGCTATAACAAACGGGTTACCTGATAACCACCTCCTAGGTGCTGATGCCACCATGGAGGCTTATAGGGGGGTTCTTCTCCAACTTAGCCCCCATTTTGAAAGATATACATCATTCATGCCAATGCAATCCAGTTACTTGTTTAGCAATTGATGGATTTTTTAGCATTGCTCATGATACAGCCGATCAAGCACACATCCCTTCCATCATTTTCGGATGCTTTAGTGCAGCTTGCATTGGAACGTACTTCTCAATCCTTAACCTTATTAAGGCAGGGTAAATCCCTTTCAAAGGTGAGACATTCACTCGTATAATATGAAATTTTTTTATGACATAAAGTCATTATGTTCTCAATGTAATTTTGTCGTCCTATTTTTTTTCCAGGGAATGGAAAAAGTATGAATCGGCTGGTAAACAATGCCCCACGAATGAGCTTATTCATGAGATGCCGTGATTTACCCCTTGTGTGCAGGAAGAAGGGCAAAGTAGCCGTAGAACAGATCATGCAAACATATAGTGAAGAGATGCATAAGAGCTTGAAAAATCATGCCCTCATCATCAACACATTCGAGGGGTTGGAGGGACCAATACTAAACATCATTCGTTCTCAGTTTGCGAAGACCTACACCATATGACCACTGCATAAGCAACTCAAAACCAGGCTCAATCAGCTGTTGGATGAACCAGCATTGTCCAATAAAGTTAAACCGACAACTAGCCTATGGCAAGTTGATCGGAATTATCAGTCATGTCTTGATGAAAAGCATGACAGATCCATGTTGTATGTGAGTTTTGGAAGCTTATGTTTTCTGACAAATGAACAAGTAAGGGAACTTTATTTGGGCATGACTTGTCCAAAGTGAGGTCTACTTTGTCTGGGCAATAAGGTCTAATTTGGGAAGCGACACAGATGAGTCGCTAACCCTAGATAAGTGTAAAGGTAGCAGGTTGGTTGTAGGCTGGGTGTCCGAAAATAAAGTAAAAATGAGCCCTCAAATCACAACGATTAATCATGTATGTAGATATAAAACGCATATATTTCACATAAATTGAACATTTATTGTACATAGACTATTCGCATAAGATTAGAGACAATTTGCTTCTCAAACAAAGTAAGCAAAATTTATAACATTTCAAACGATTTCATGGCCCTCCTTAGTGTAGGCCCCACGGTTCTACCAGTACACTGACTTAGAAACCCCGTTTTCACGGGAGGTAGAGGGTTGGTTGTAGGCTGGGTGCCACAGGAGGAAGTACTAGCTCATATAGCAGTTGGCGGGTTCTTGACTCAAAGTGGATGGAATTCGACTTTAGAAAGCATAACAACTACTCCCTCCGTCCTAGATCAAACGCCCCAAGGCGTTTTTGTACTGGAATAAGAAAAATTGATATAATAAGTGGAGTGGGGTAATATTAGGATAAAGGAGGAGAGAGAATGTGGGGTTTAATAAGAGTAGGAGAGATAATGTGAGAGAGGATGTAATAATTTAATAAAAGTCGGAGAGAGAAATATGTCCCAAAATAGATGGGGTGTTTGAAGTGGGACGTCCCAAAATGGAATATGGGGCGTTTGAATTGGGACGGAGGGAGTAGTCTTCCAATGCTATGTGGCCTTCGTTTGGCGATCAACAAGTGATCAGTAGGTTTGTCAGTCATATCTGGAGAATTGGCTTGGATATGAAAGATACATGTAATAGGAATATCGTGGAGGAGATGGTCAGTAATTTGATAATGGAGGGCAGGATTAAGGATGAACCGCAAAGATTAGTCTCCAAGCTCTCTGACTTATCCAAAATGTCTATGAATCCAGGTGGATCATCATACTCTACTTTGGATGACATGATACATGACTTCAAAAACATGGCTCAATTTTAATTACTACTTGTTGGTGTAGTTTTTTTTTTAAATGACGAGCATTATTTTATCCAATGTAATTAACTATTTTACCTAATAATAAACTGAATGCGATTGGCACCCTCAATGGCAGCACTTATGCCCTCAATAGTAACAAAACACTTATGCCTTCCTCCTACCTAAGCTTTCCTCATTGCGCACTATCACTACCAGTATACTCCCGTTGTCGATGCATCACAATCGCTATAATTCTGTAAATTGCCTTAAGTGAGCAAATGTAACAGTGATAAAGCAACTTTCATCCTCAAATGCAATGGTTTTAAGCTGATGAAATGCCTTTTTTTTATAAGTTAAGCTATGTGGGATTTGAACCCACACCTTTGAACAAATATCGTACACAGCTCTAACATTGAGCTAATAGCTTTATAAGCATACAACTGAACTATTCGATACCAGCACGGAGACAATTACACATGCCAAGATGAACTTGAAAGTAATCCTAAGTTTAATGGTCTGCTTCGCTGAAAAGGAATCCTAATGGTACTCTAGTCATCAGGCATACACTATACCCAATTAGTGCGCCAGCCAAGAGCTTCTCAAGAATTATGAATATGATTGAACAACCATAAAAATGGAACGGGTCCTCGCATATAAATGGGTCTAAATACTTCTTTGACACGCAAACCAAGACTGACTTCTAATATATCTATCTAATACTATATATTAAAACCTGAAACCAAGTCTATCCTAGTAGGACACTTGGCAAACATTAATTTGATAGAGCATAAAAATATAATTAAATACAATTATTGGTTACGATATATGGTAATAAATTATCAGAAGGTATATTATTAGCTAATTTATGGGAAATAATAGTTATGGTAAATAATTATGGTCATATGAGATCTAAGACATAATGCTGTGTTGGTTAGCTAATTTATGGTAATAAATTTTAAATAATGTGATATAATGGGAAACGAGATGATGAAATGAGAATAAATAGTATAATAGGTGATAGTGGAATGAAAACGAAATAATATTAGTGGGTGACGCAAGTGAAAAGATAATGATAATATGAAGAGTGAGTTTAATATATTATTATACAATATGACGACGAGTGGCAAATGTTGGAAAGAAAAAAATGTATAATTATGTTCATAATAATAGTTGAACAAAATAAACCTACATTTTTATAAAATAAGTATAAACAATATAAATAGATGGCCCGGGCGTGGCACGGGCATACATACTAGTCTATAATATCTATATAAAAGAGGGATTTTTGAAGAGCATGGAGAGAGTCCGTCATTTGAGAAATACTCAGAGAGTTTAGTGTATGGTGAAAGAGTATATAAGAGAGTTTAGTGTAAAAAAATGGGAAATACCACATTTTATTATTAACAACTCACACGGACAATAATTAATAATGGACATATATAATCTTTATTTTCGTGAGACTCTCTCATAAATGTATCTAATAGATTTACGATATAATCACTCATAACATTGGCTATGTGTATCAGAAAATTCAAAACATATATCATTAGATTTGTTTTGAAATGTATCTCAATTTGAGACCCATTTACATATTTTTCCGATATGTAGAACAATTTAGTTACTCCGTATACATTTAGTAGGGATTTGGTCTTTTTGAAAAGTTTAGAGAGAGTCCAAAGTTTTGTTGAAGAGTTTAGATAGAGTTCAAAATAACAGAAATGGGGAGAGAGTCCAGCGAGTTTAGTGTATGGTGAAAGAGTATACAAGATATTTTTTAAAGAGCAAAAAGAGAGTCCATCATTTGAGAAATACTTAAAAAGTTTAGTGTATGGTGAAAGACTAAACAAGAGAATTTAGTGTATGGTGAAAGAGTATACAAGATAATACTGATTTATCATTTAAGATAAGACAAAGTCCAAAAAAGTAGAAGATATATTCGACAGTTTATCATTAATAATTCACACGGATATTCTCATCTTCGTGAATTTCTTACATAAAGCTATACTATATAGTTGAAACACGGTGTAATTGATCATACAATTGGTAATGTGTACCAGAAACTTTTGAAACATATATTATTTTATTTGATTCGAAATGTATTTCAATTTGAGATCCAATTATACATTTTCCAATATGCGATGAATATAGATAAGAAATATTGTTGTATAATTTAAAATAAAAGTAAGCAACAACATCACAACATTTGTTATGGATTATTTTAATTAAAATAATAGCATACGAGTAGTTGGTTATAAACATAAAAATCATTAAGAATGATATAATATTTGAACTGTGCAACGCACGGGTTTAAAACTAGTATATTATTAAAGCAGGGTACATCCCTTCATTGATGGCACCTGACACAATCCTATTAGATGAGAATAAATAAATATTATAGGTTATTAGGATATTGAAAAATACTATATAAAGTATTAAAATATTGATAAGGAAATTAGGAAATTACTAAACAATTTAAACATTATAATTTGTTGGAGAGTTAAATAATTTTATTTAATAAGAAATAGGAAAATTTTAAAAACGATTAAGAGTATAAAATATTAAATGTTGAAATAAGAATTATTTCCAATCTATAGAAAGTATATGATTCTCTTCAAATATGTTAACTATGGTCATAACTAGTTTTTGCACCCATGAAAAACACGGGTCATTTCTTTGGCTTCTTCTGTTGAATACTCCATACTTTAGTTCTTTCTATGCCAATTTTATTTTTGAAAAGTATAACAAAAAGATGAACTCGATTAAGCTCCGTTTGATAGGATTTCATCATTTGATATGATCTGATTTGAATAAAACTAATATAGTTTGATCTGATATGTATCTGTTGGAAAATTAACTTTATTTGAATATGAGCACGACACATAAGCAAGTGAGGTGGATTTTCCATTTTGACACCTAGGTGAATACTCTAAAAAAAATCGTCACGCAAACTGTGATGTTAGCTAATTAAAGTATAAGTATAGATATAGACTAAATTCATAGATAGTTATTTAAACAATTCTAACCTAAATCTGATCTAATTTGAATGACTCTAATATTAAATGATCTTAATATCTCTTTTATTAAGTCCATTCAAACAGGCTTTCCTCTAAATTCAACCCTTGATCCGTTTTGACCAGCGTATATCTGGTTCAAATCCCACCCAACCAGTGACCCATAATTAAGACAATTCATAGAAATTGGAAAATTGAGCACGAAAATGTATTTTTGACGCATATTGATTTCTTTGTCGAGACTACAATAACCAGTAGGTATTCTCAACAGTTATTAATTTCTTACTTCAGCAAAGAAGTGATTTTTTTATTTCATCAAAGAAGTGATGTTGAAAATAGCTATTTTATAGTGCACTGTAAGACATGTAGTTCAAGAAACTAAAACGTATATGATGTTAGGACCAGTTTGTTGTTTTATGATCTGGTAGTTTCAAATGCTGTTGGGAAGTTCAACTTTATCATTTTTGGGGACATCAGAATCATAGTGATGTACCATTTTGATGCAAGTACGCTTGATCAGGTTGTTGACACTCGCTCAGAACAGATGGCTAGTCTGTATCGCACTTGCACATAACAGATGTCTAGTCTGTACGCAGATACTCGTTTCAACCTAGGCGTTGGAGTACTTTGCATATTCGGACCTTAGTGATGCGAGATTATTTTCCATATTATTAGTTAGTATTATTTACCTTATTATTGTTTAAAATAAAATAAGGGATAAGTAGAGTTCTTATTTCCTTAGGAGTCTTTTTTACCATATTGTATTAGGTTTAGTTTAAGGTAGATTCTAGACTTTAGGTTTACTATATAAACAAGTCTTGGTATCATTAGTGGTATCAGAGTTTCGGCTCTTGATTTTATCAAATCAAATACGATCATGGCCGGAAACGAGTTGAAGACACCAGCCGGTAGCGTGTCAATCGATGTAATTTTGCGAGAGATGAAAAATCAGATGGCTGAATTTACTGACAAACTCGCCAAGGAGTGTGGAGAGAAGTTCGCGGCGACGCAGCAGCATGCCGAACACCAGTTGACGGAGCTTCGTCTACAGATGCAGCAAGCCCCTCCAAGACACCATATATATGTCTTTCGCGAAGATAATCCCCCACCCAAACGTGAGGAGTAATTTCAATTGAATGAGTTGCCAAATTTTGATGGGTGTACGCATCCTGAGGTATATCTTGAGTGGGAGAGATCAATTGAGAGGATGTTTGAGTTCAAGGAGATGTCCTATGAGAAAAGATGTTGTTATGCAATTCTCAAGCTGAAGAAGAATGCGTCATTGTGGTATGAAAATTTCAGGGCTGCTCGTGCAAGGAACGACAAGGAGAAGGTTCGGTCTTGGAATACACTCAAGGTCAAATTGAGAAAGAGGTATGTGCCAGCTACTTACAAGGTTGATCTTTTTCGAAAGGCGGCTGATTTTGTGCAAGGTAGCATGGATGTGACGACCTATATTTCTGAGTTTGAAAGGATCACATTGATGTGTGATGTAGCCGAGTTACCCGAGCAGAAAATAGCACGTTTTTTGCGTGGCTTGCGAAAAGATTTGTTCAATCGGGTTGATGTGCAGCAATTCAACACATTCGATGAGCTTTGTGTTTTGGTAATTAAATTTGAGAAGCAGATGAAAGGCTCCAGACACACAAGTAATTCATATAAATCCGTGGGGTTTACGCCAAAGGTAGACCACGTAAGTGAGTTAAGTACTAGTGAGCATCAACCTACTCACGCAACAGGGGCTCAAACAAAGGTTTTAACTCCAATCGACCCTGTTACGTCTAAACCAAAGGAGAGGAGACTTGATAAACTAAAGTGCTACAAGTGCCAAGGGCTTGGTCACTGTCAAAGTGAATGTCCTAACAAGAGGGTTGTGACGTTAAGGGAGCATCAGGAGGCTGATTGTGATGAGGAAACGAACTATGTCGAGGCAGAAGATGTGGTGGAAACAGCTAAAGGACCTATGTACGAATCCTTTGTCATATGCCGTGCTCTACAACCTTCTGTGGCCGAAACTGAAGATGAGCAGCAGGAGCAAATATTTCGCACCAAGTGTGTTGTGGAAGGTGTTGTGTGCAATCTAATTGTGGATGGAGGTAGTTCTGAAAATGTGGCTTCAAGTTATATGGTCAAGAAGCTCAATCCGACCACTACTAAGCACCCGGAACCATACACTTTGCATTGGCTGGATGACGGTAGTAAGGTTTGGGTGAATCAGCAAACAAAAGTCAATTTGGCTATTGGGCCTTACAAAGATGAGGTTTTATGTGATGTGCTACATATGGATGCATGTCAAGTCTTGTTGGGTCGACCATGGCAGTCTGATTTGGATACTGATTATGCACGACGTGCTAACACATATTCCTATGATCATAATGGGAAAAGAATCACTTTGAAGTCAATGAAACCAAGTGATGTGAAGTCGGTCAAGAATAGGAGGGTTAACTTAAGTGATAAGGTACTTATGCATGGGCTCGGCGGGAGGATGGGAGGAGAGCGCACCAAGCAGCGGAGACAAGACAGACTTGGATTTGTCCGGCTAGATTCGAGGACGACTCGCTTTCAAGAGGGGGAGGATGATGCAAGTACGCTTGATCAGGTTGTTGACACTCGCACGGAACAGATGGCTAGTCTGTATCGCACTGGCACATAACAGATGTCTAGTCTGTACGCAGATACTCGTTTTAACCTAGGCGTTGGAGTACTTTGCATATTCGGACCTTAGTGATGCGAGATTATTTTCCATATTATTAGGTAGTATTATTTACCTTATTATTGTTAGAATAAAATTAAGGGATATATTGAAATGCAAGTAGAGGCCTCAAAAAAGGAATTAAGGAGAAAATAGAATGCTTCTTCTCCAAGCTTCTTCCCTCGTGATCGGAAAAGCTTAGATTCCATGGCTAATACTCGACGGCAGGCTAAGAAAAATATACCGTTCTCTTCCTCGTTAAATTCCGGTTCTACTAGTACTAATAATACTAATAATGGTGGAAAAAATAGAGATATTTCTAATACCCAGCTAGACTCAGAGGTCCTAAATATGACTGCTGATTCGGAAATGGCAGCGGAGAATGCGGAAGTGGATTCAGAAGTCGGGCAGAGCTCAGCCAGTAAGGTAACTTTCTCAGACTATTTGGACGCTGCTCGGAAAACTAGCCCAAATAGTACATTTAATCGTATTGTTAATGGTTATAAAACTGTGAATGATTTGACGCCTGAAAATCTTGTTGAGCCGGAAATTGGGACTCAAATGGGAGGAAATAAGGTTGTGGATACTGCTAATACTGGGTCTGGGACTAAGCAAGGAGTTAATAGTTCTAAATCAGGTGGTTTTAAGGATTCTATTAGTAAGGAAACAGGGATGCAGCTGGATTTTATTCCGACTGATGATCTAGCTGTTACTATTGAGTTGGAAGACTTCGCTGATCAGCTCACTTATTGGAAGAACACACTAGTTGGACATGTTATTGGGGCTAAGCCTAATGAGAAAAATTTGGAGGAATTTGCTAAGAAGCATTGGAATTTTGTGAAGAGACCCCTGGTTCAATATTTTAAGAAAGGCTGGTTTTTCATCAAATTTGACACAAAAACAGATATGGAGGATGTGTTGAGAGGAGGGCCCTGGTACTATGGTGAACATGCTTTCATCTTGAAGCAGTGGTCACCAGATTTCAGTAAGGACATGGAATCAATATCTAAAGTCCCTGTTTGGGTGCTATTTCCTGACCTAGAACCCCATTTCTGGTCTCAGAAAGTGTTAAGTAAGATTGCCAGTTATGTGGGAACACCATTATTTGCTGATATTAGAACCACTCTGAAAGAAAAACTGTCTTTTGCTAGGGTTCTTATAGAAGTTGATGTTGCTGGTGCCTTGCCTGAAACTATTACTGTTAAAACCCCTTATGGTGAATCTGTCCAAGCTATTAGATATGAATGGGTTCCCTATTTTTGTGGATGTTGCAAGAAATTGGGTCATATGACTGCAAGGTGTAAGTTTCAGAAGACAAAAACAAAGGATGCTGCTCTGAATAAGCCAAAGTATGTTCAGAAAGCTAAAATTGATGAAGAGAAGGCTGCTGAAAATGAACCAGCTATGAATGATGAGGAAAAGACTGAGGCAAATGAACCAGTTAAGAATTCAGGAGTGCCTGATGGCAACAGAAAAGAGGGCTCAACTGATAAATTGGATGTCAGGAAAGTTAACTCCCAGCAAAAAGATAAAGATGGCTTTACTCCTGTATTGAGTAAGAAGGCCAGGCTGTCTTTAGCTAAAAAATTGGAATTTGCTGACAACAGGTTCAAAGCTCTGCAAAACACTGAGTCTGATATTATTCCTATTGGACTAACAAAGGAGAGCAAACTTGATATTATGGAGCAAATTGTTATGGATGATGGGGAGGACCCTGGGGGGGGGGGGTTTCTGCCTGATGATAGTCTCAACCTGGAATATCAGAGGCTGCAATAAGCCTCATAAGCAGCAAGAGGTCATGCACTATCTGCAAAAATACAAAGTTGACTTGCTTGGTCTGCTGGAAACTAGAGTAAAGGAAATAAAAGGTGTTAATGTTCTTAAAAGGAAGTTTGGTAGGTTCATCTCTCATAATAATTACTCCTCTCATTTTAATGGGAGGATTTGGTTACTATGGAATTCTAGGAATGTGGAGGTGAAGATTCTGAAGACTGATGCCCAATTCATACACTGCTTTCTGAGTTGTAAAAAAACTCAATTTGAATGCTACCTTACTGTGGTCTATGGTTTTAATAGTGGTGATGGCAGAAGATCTTTGTGGGAGTTTATTACAAGGGAAGCTCTTACTCTTACTTGAGCTTGGCTCTTGGCTGGTGACTTTAATGTAGTCTTGGATGGTACTGAGAAACTGAGTAAAGGAGTGCTGTAAGAAGGATGTTGCTGAGTTTCAGATGTGTACTCAAAATGCAGGGCTGCTAGACTTGCCAGGAACAGGCTGTCATTATACCTGGCATAACCTTCAGGAAGGTGATGATGCTGTTTGGGCAAAGCTGGACAGGGCAATGGTTAATCCATGCTGGGTTGCAAATAGTATTAATACAACAGCTCAATACTTACAACCTGTCTTATCTGACCACACTCCTGTGCTAATTGATATTCAAAATGTCAAAACTCAGCCAAAATGCTTTAAATTTCTTAATGCTTGGTGTGAGGATGATAGTTTTGATACTATTGTCAAGAAGGGTTGGTCAATTAGAGTCCAAGGGACTAAAATGTTCAGGGTAATGCAAAAGCAGAAGGAAATCAAGAAGATGCTTGTAAATCTGCATAAGCCAAACTACTCAAATATTGCTGCTAGGATTGATAAGTGCAGAGACAAGCTTTTTCAAGCTCAGGCTAATTTGCAGAATGGTGATGGTGATCTAGGGGTGGTGAAAAGTCTGAAAGATGATCTGACTAAGCTAGAGAATATGGAGCTATGTTTTATCTATCAGAGAGCAAAGATTAGGGACATAAAAATAAATGATGCTAGCACCAAATACTTTGATGCTAAAGTAAATGAGAAAAAAGCTTTGGCTTATATTGGTAAGATTCAAGATGTTGACAAAAAACTGCACACAGATTCTGCTGGTGTAAATTCTGCTTTCCTGGAATACTATGTTCAGCTGCTGGGTACAGAACATAAGGTAGAGGCTTTCAATGCTCAGCTGGTTCATGGGGAGGTGCTCACTCCTGAACAGCAGACCCAACTTATGAAGGAGTTCACCATAGAAGATGTTAAGGCTGCATTGTATATGATTGATGACATGAAAAGCCCAGGTCCAGATGGGTTTACTGCTGCTTCTTACAAAAAAGCTTGGAACACTATTGGAGGAGAGCTGAGCAAAGCTGTATTAGACTTTTTCCACTCTGGAAAAATGCTCAGGCAAGTAAATTCAACTTTGATCACTCTCATCCCCAAAAAACCCACTCCTGAGTCAGTAATTGATTATAGACCCATCTCCTGCTGTAACACAATCTACAAAATTGTTAGTAAACTGCTGGTGAGCAGGATTCAGCCAATCCTTGCTTTAGTCACAGGCCCAGAACAATCTGCTTTTGTACCTACCAGGTCTATTTTCGATAATATTCTCTTATCACAGGAGATTGTGAGAAAATATGACAGAAATGTATTTCTCCAAGAGCTACTATTAAAGTAGATATTCAGAAGCCATTTGACTCAGTATCCTGGAGCTATTTGGAAAACCTCCTTGCTGAGTTTCAATTCCCTAGTAAATTCATAGGATGGATCATGGCCTGCCTTAATTCAGCTCAAATCTCCCTGAACATAAATGGCTCTCAGGTTGGCTATTTTCCTGCCAGAAGAGGACTTAGGCAAGGTGACCCATTGTCACCTTACCTCTTTGTTATCTGTATGGAAGGTTTGTCTAGGATGCTAAGGAGTCTGAGAAGTGATAAGAAGTTCAAGCAGCACCCAAAGTGCAATAAAATCTCTCTCAACCACTTACTGTTTGCAGATGATCTCCTGATATTTGCAAGAGGTGATAAAAGTTCTGTAAAGACAGTGGCAGATACACTGAGAGTTTTTCAGCTACAATCTGGTCTGCCTGCTAATCCAGTGAAGACCAATGTCTACCTTGGGGGTGTAAATCAGAGAATTGCAACAGAAATTACTGATATTACTGGATACACAGTTGGTACATTCCCATTCAGATACTTGGGTGCCCCCCTCCATTCAGCTAGACTCAAGGCAACTATGTTTCTTCCATTGCTGAATAAAATTAAATCCAAGCTGGCTCATTGGGCAAACAGATATATTTCTTATGTAGGAAAGCTGCAGCTCATAAACTCAGTCATTCAAGGCCTTCAGACTTTTTGGGGGTCTGTGTTGGGGTTGCCTAAATCAATTGCTAAAGAAATTACAAAGCTGTGTAGGGAATTCTTCTGGGGTATCAGTGAACAAAGAGGGAGATTCATCTTCATGAAATGGAGCCTTCTCTGTTCTCCAAAGAAAGAAGGTGGTTTAGGGATTAAGGAGGTCCTTAGCTGGAATAAAACTCTCTTTTATAAATGGATTAGCAAAATTCTATTTGATAAGGGCAACCTGTGGGCTAATTGGGTTGCAGCATACTATCTAAAAGGTCAATCTATTTGGAATGTTATTGAAAAAGCTGACTGTTCAGCTGCTTGGAGGAGTATTCTTAAAATAAGAGATGACATTTTAAAGAAAATGGCTGATGAGACTGATGCAAACAACCTGGTTAAGAGCTGGCATACAGCAAAGGGCAGCAGTATGACCAATGATTGGTTCAGACAGAGAAGAAGCAGGGTTGCTTGGGCTAGAACTGTCTGGAGCTCCTGTAACCTTCCCAAGAGCTCAGTCATAGCAGCCCTAGCCATCCAAAATGGTCTGCCTACAGTTTATACTTTAAAAAAAAGAGGACTCAGCATGCCTAACAGGTGCAGTTTATGCAGAATGGCTGAGGAAGATGTGCAACACTTATTTTTCAGCTGCGATAGATCAGTCTGGGAAGCAGTATTGAGATGGCTTGGTTATAACAGACGAGCATGGAGTCTGAATAGGGAGCTGCAATGGTTCAAAAGAAAAGTGAAAGGGAAGGGCGGGAAACAGATCATGATCCGCTGTGCATTTTCTATTTCAATTTATGAACTTTGGCGGGAACGTAATTTTCAAATTTTCCGAGGTGTAAGTCGTAGTAGTGATCAAGTTGCAAATTGTATTAAATTCCTAGTTTTTGTTCGAACCATAGATAGATTTAGCTCCAGTTTTCCGATTAGGTAATTGATATTAGCTTAGTGGATTTTGGCTCTAGAGAGGGTGACACTCCGTTACCCTTTTGGTTAGGTTGTAATTGTTCCCCATTTTCCCGTTAATGGTGAATAAAGCTAATTTTTCCAAAAAAAAAAAAAAAAAAATTAAGGGATAAGTAGAGTTCTTATTTCCTTAGGAGTCTTATTTACCATATTGTATTAGGTTTAGTTTAAGGTAGATTCTAGATTTTAGGTTTACTATATAAACAAGTCTAGAACGTTTCTTTTAGGAAACCAATGTATCGTTGAATTAAGAAAAGCAATAAAACGAGTCTTAGAAAAGTTTTCTCAACCCCTTTGCAATCGTTTTAAGTTTTAAAGGTAATTGAACTCAAGACAGGGAAGGGAAGGCACTCGTTTTATCGTTGATCGGCTAGAGGTACTAGAGGTCAAAGGCTAAAACTAGATGACCGTACTGTTTATAGGGATTGGCTTAGTTCGATTGGGTCTTTAAGGGCTGAGATTAATTCATTCGTCCATATCTTTTACTTTTCGTTTTCTAAACTCAAAACGGCACAGACCAGCAACCAGTCTTGTACCCACGAGTTTTCAGAGAAGCAGATTCCGGTTCTGTTCTAACGCACAAACCAGAGATCAGTCATGTTCGTCCTGACCAGAGTACAGATTCCTGTTCTGTACTGCAATTAGCTTCCGCAAGCATTCGCACTCCTATCACATTTCCCCGAAGAACGTCGATTTCCTAAAATTACTTCATCAAAGCCTACACAGTTGCCTTAAACCAACGAGATGAAGAATACAAATATATAGTTCAACTAAATACATATATGCACCATAAAAATGTAACTTAGTGTTCCTGCCCAATACGTATGGGCCGCTAATGAACATGATCCAGTGAGCTATGAGATAAAGGCCCATTAAGGTCGACTCAACCAGATAGGCCTAGCATGGCCGAATGAGCCAAACAGGCCCATAAGGAGGGAAAGCCCGCTTTACCTCCACGAAGTCAGCAGAGGCCCACGCCTCCACTTGGGACGCCTATAAATACCCCTCTTCGGAAGAGAGAGAAGGTAAGAAATCCTTCCTACGCAAATACACTAAACCTACCTCTCACATACAGCTAGCTGACTAGATCGTCGGAGGGGGTTCCCGATTACTCCCCCCGGGGTAGTTACATTTGTTCCTTTTTGCAGGTTACCAGCCATCCTGGCCAAGAGTCAACGCTCCTCAGTCAACAAATATTCATTGTTCATTTCACAAAGGAACAATTGGCGCCGTTTGTGGGGAGCGCCAAACTAGAAGCCATGGCTGATCGCCGATCAGGGACCCCGGCTCCGATTCCCGCCAGTGGAATCATCGGGGGATCCCCCTACAGCAGAAGTAGAGAGACCACGAGGAACCTGGAGGATCACATCAACATGATCAACAATCCTCCCTGGATGAGAAATGAGATAGTCGTGGAGAGGATCCCAGATGATCCACCCACACTCCCTACGCCACCTACACAGGTAAGATCTAACGTTGCAGGTACCGGTGGGCGGGCAGGGAAGGAAGTGGCTGACGGAGCAGTTGGGTCGAGCCAGCCAACAACCCCAGCTCCACAGCAGAACCCTAGAAACAGTCCGGGGACAGGCCTCAGCCAGGCCCAGATGCAGTCTGTCTTCCAAGTTTTAAAGGACGTGTTTGGAACCCTAGGAGGACAGACCCAAGAGGGGCAGGCCGCCGGCGTTACACCGGTCAACCTATTCGGCACTCCGCCTGGCCCAGCGGTGGGCAACACCCAACCTGCCGCCGCCGCCAGCGTAGTGAACGAGAGCCACTCCAAGAGGCCCAAGACAGGGGGCAGATCTGGAAGCAGAGGCCACTCTCGGAGCAAGCCAACGAAGGGATCTCACCACATCCGAGATCCCTCCAAACAGGGGCATGTCTCAGGTGGGCACAGCCACGTTAAAACCCAAACGATCTACAGCGAGGATCCCACGTACAATGAGGGTGAAAGCTCTGGGTACAAAAGACCGAGACATGCCAGGCAAACTCCGTTCTCCAGGGGGGTGATGGAAACCCTGTACCCACGTTCAAGATGCCCAGCTGCAAGTTCGACGGGTCTACGGATCCCACCGAACACCTGAACAGTTTCGACAGCCACATATCGATGTACCAACAGGAAGATGGAGTGTGGTGCAAGGCATTCCAGAATACCCTGATCGGGATTGCTCAAACCTGGTTCAGGGCCCTGCCAGAAGGAAGCATACGTGCCTTCCGAACCCTGTCAAAGAAATTTGAGGATCAGTACTCAGACAACAAGAGGAGAGAAAGGATTGCCACTGAATTACTCCATGTAAGACAGGCCGAAAAGGAGAGTACGATCAGCTACATCAAGAGGTTCAACCAAGAGTACCAACAGATTCCAAACTGCTCCCAGGAGGTAGCCATTTTCTCACTCACCCATGGGTTGCAGCCTGGCCCGTTCCACAGCCGGATCATCCGGAACCCGCCGGCCACAATTGCTGAGGCTAAGAGGCTGGCAAAAGGGTTCATCAGAGAGGAAGAATACCATAAGGCTTTCTCACCCACAAAGAAGCAGGAGGCAGGGCCTTCGAAAGGAAAGGTTCAAGAGGTCGAGGCCAGGGGCGACAGGGGCAAAGGTAGAGAAAGGAAGAGAGAGTCTAAGGACTCCAAGAAGATGGACTACCCCAGGAGGTACGAGTACTACACTCCCCTGACTTTCAACAGGGCTGAGGTATACCACATCCACATGGCCGATTAAAAATGGGAGAAGCCACCCAAGATGGAGTACAAACGAAGGGATAAAAGCAAGTTCTGTAGATTCCACGATGACCACGGTCATGACACAGAGGAGTGCCGTTACTTAAAGAATCAGATCGAGGATCTCATTCGAAAAGGACGTCTACAGCAGTATAAGAAGGAGCCAGGGGCAGACACCAACAGGGTCCCAGTCCACCAGAGGTTGGGTGAAATACATGTAGTCACTAGTGAAGACGCCCATGGAGGATCTGTCAGGAGTCACAAAACCCACCTCAGGAGCCTGACCCATCAGATACACTACGCTTGGACAGGGATCCCCAGGAAGCCAGAGATAATACCTGACATGATGTTCAGCCAGGTCGACTACGACAAGGTCGTCAGACCCCACAATGATCCATTGGTTATAGAGGCAGACATCGGCAATCACCTAGTCCACAGATGCTTGGTTGACTCAGGATGCTACTCAAACGTCCTATCCCGGTCAGCATTCGATCAACTAGGGCTAGGGCTAGGTTGCCTCAGAAAGACAGAGAAGATGGTATACGGATTCTCAGGAGAAGGGCTGGCCCCAATCGGGGCAATCGAGTTAACCATCATGTTCGGAGCGGGACCAGCCTCACGCAATCTCATGGCAGAGTTTGTAATAGTAGATGCACCTTCAGCCTACAATGCTCTAATAGGTTGAAAGACCCTGGATGAGATAGGAGCCTGGATATCAATCAGAGCCCTGGCAATGCTGTACATATCGAACCAAGGAACGGCCGAAAAGCTGCTGGGATCTCAGAAGTCAGGAAGATCCTGCAATGTGGTAACGATAAGGAATGCTAAGAAGTTCCCAAAGAGAAAGTCAGATGTACTAGATACAATCCCTATGGACACTGACCATAGGATTGCAGGGGCAAGAGAAGGCCAGAGCCAGTGTATGCCAGGTGGCCCAAAAAGAGGAAATGATAAACCGGAGACCAGTAATCCTACGGGGTCTGAAGGGGGGACAAGCAAATCTAAGAGCCCTGTTCAGGGGCAAGAGGAGATTCAACTGTCGCCAGGAAGAAGTGTGCACATCGGATCTGACATGGAGTGTGACACCAGGAACAACCTGATAGCATTACTCATGCAACATGACGACATATTTGCATATTCAGCAGTAGAGATGCCAGGGGTGGACCCTCACCTAATGGTTCACAAGCTGAACGTAACCCAGAGGCCAGGCCGGTGAAGCAGAAAAAGAGAACCTTTTCCACGGAGAAGGACGCAGCCATCAAAGAAGAGGTAGACAAGCTGCTCGAAGCAGGGTTCATTGAACCATGTGATTACCCTGAATGGATGGCCAATGTGGTGATGGTCAAGAAAGCCTCCGGAGCCTGGCGGATGTGTGTAGATTTTACGAACTTGAACAAAGCCTGCCCGAAGGACTGCTATCGTCTACCCAGGATTGATCAGCTGGTGGACTCCACCAGCGGACACTCGATGCTGAGTTTTCTAGATGCCTTCTCAGGGTACCATCAGGTGTCCCTTTGGGAGCCAGATCGAAACAAAACAGCATTCATAACCAGCCACGGGGTGTATAACTACAAGATGATGCCTTTTGGCCTAAAGAATGCAGGGGCAACCTACCAGAAGCTGGTTGACAAAGTGTTCGAGCACCAGAAGGGGAGGAATATTGAGGTATACGTGGATGATGCAATTGTGAAAAGTAAGACAGATGCGGAGCACCTTGATGACCTAAGGGAAACCTTCCAATCCCTTAGGAGATACAAAATGAAATTAAATCCAAAGAAGTGTGTGTTCGGGGTCAGATCTGGTAAGTTTTTGGGTTTCCTGATAAGCCAGAGGGGGATTGATGCAAATCCAGACAAGGTAAGGGCGATACTAGACCTGCCAGAACCAAAAACCAGGAAAGAAGTCATGGGGTTGACAGGCCGGATGGCAGCCCTGTCCAGGTTCATTGCAAGATCAGGGGATAAATCAACTCCCTTCTTTGAAGTCCTTAAGGGGAATAAGCAATTCGTTTGGGGGCAAGAGCAACGCCAGGCCTTCATAGACCTCAAAGAAAACATGGTCAAAATCCCAACCCTGGTTGTGCCTAAGGCTGGCGAGCCTCTGTTCTTATACATCGCAGTGAGCCAGGCGGCAGTCAGCGCCGCCCTGATCCGGGAAGAAGGCAAGACCCTACAGGCTATCTATTACATCAGCCACACCCTGATAACCTCAGAGAGAAATTACCCACAAGTGGAGAAAGCAGCCTACGCGGTTGTCATAGCAGCAAGGAAGCTGAAGCCGTACTTTGAGGCACATCCGATAACAGTCAGAACCAACCAGCCCCTGGAGAAAACCATTGAGAAGATAGAAAAGTCAGGCAGGCTTACCAAGTGGGTTATAGAGATATCAGGGTACGGGATAAGCCACAAACCAAGGGGGAGTCTCAAGGGACAGCCCCTGGCTGATTTTGTGGCAGAATGCTCACACCCTGATGACCCCATTGATGTTGAAGGAATCTGGGAAGTTTACAGAGATGGGTCAGCCACCTCGACCGGGTCTGGGGCAGGCGTGCTGATCATAGCTCCAGACGGCACCAGGTTCGAACACGCATTAAGGTTCCTGTTCTCAGCCTCAAACAATGAGTCCGAATATGAGGCTGTGATTGCAGGGGTGGAACTAAGTACTGCAGCAGGGGCAGAGCACATTATTGTCCGGACAGACTCCCAGCTAGTTAGCAGATAGATCAACGGAGAATATGAGGCCAGGGAGGAGTCCATGCTAAGGTATCTGACCAAGTTCAAAGAGGTTGCAAGCAACCTAAAGACCCTGAAGGTTGAGCTTATTCCAAGATCAAAAAACCACCAGGCAGACGCCCTGTCTAAACTGGCCAGCTCCAGCCTGGATGAGGTAGGCAGATCAGTGTTCGTAGACATCAGGCAATATAAATCCATATCAGACGGAGAGTTAGCCCTGCCAGTTCAGGAAGACGAAAGCTGGATGGACCCGATTAGAAAGTACAAATTGACAGGGGAGCTGCCCGAAAACAGGGGAGAGGCTCAAAAGATACTCAGAAGGGGGGCCCACTATGTCATAATGAATGGGGAGTTATGCAGGAAAACTTTTAAACGGCCCCTGACGAAATGTGTGGGACCCCCGGATGCAGACTACGTGTTGCGTGAAATCCACATGGGTTTATGTGGACATCACCTAGGAGCAAAGGCCCTGGTAGACAAGGCTCTAAGGACAGGGTACTACTGGCCCACCATGCTCAAGGATGCTGTCAAGCTGGTCAGAGGCTGTCACAACTGTCAAATCCATGCACCCATGATCCATGTGCCAGCCAACGACCTAATGTCCGTCCTGAACCCTCTGCCTTTCGCTCAGTGGGGGATGGACATCATAGGGCCCTTCACCACTGCAGCGTATCAGGTCAAGTATGTAATTGTAGCTGTTGATTACTTCACTAAGTGGGTAGAAGCAGAGCCCGTAGCGCGCATCATCGAGGCTTCCGTCAGGAAAATGATATGGCAAAATACATTCACAAGATTCGGGGTACCGCAGGTCATGGTATTTGACCATGGAAGGCAATTCTACTGCAAACCCCTTAAAGAGTGGTTGGGGGAGTTCAATGTCAAGTTCGCGTACTCGGCCGTCTGCCATCTGCAAAGTAACGGTCAGGCGGAGGCGGCCAACAAACAGATTATCAACGGCATGAAGAAGAGGCTGGAGGATGCCAAGAAAGAATGGGTGAAGGAGCTGCACAGCGTGCTGTGGTCATTGAGAACCACCGAAAAGGAGGCAACCGGTTACTCGCCTTTCATGTTAGTATATGGAACAAAAGCGGTGATGCCAGTTGAAACCAGATCCAGGAGCCTAAGAGTCTAGGCCTGGGAGCCAGAGTTGAATCATGAGGCCCTGAAAACGTCATTAGATTTGCTCGAGGAGGTGAGAGAGGACGCAGGGCTAGTCATGGCTGCATACAAAGATAAGATGCGCATAGCCTACAACAGGAGGGTACAAGTCAGACCCCTGAAGGTAGGCGAATTAGTGCTAAGAAAGGCAGCTGCCTCTCAGAAGGCCAACATCCATGGCAAACTGACGGCTGCCTAGGAAGGTCCATACGAGGTCATCAGCCAGCATGGTCCGGGAACGTTCAGACTCTAGGATATGGACGGCAAGTCTTTGGACGCAATATGGAACACCGACAACCTTAAGAAATAGCATGTTTAGAAGGTAAGGCCAATAATGGTCTGTAACAACCCTGATACATCCAAATGTAATCTTTATGAAGTAAGTTAATAAATAGCCCCGCATGAGATCCAAACCTCGTCTGTAATATGTATTTCATTTCACTTCACTTAGAGTTGGTAGTAAAATAAAATAGGGGCAAGGTAAGCCCAGAGTAATACCCAGCCAGGGCTACCAGAAAGCCAGGGTTGGAAGTTTAACTAAGGTTAAAGGTTATAAAGACCAAGTACCCAGCCAGGGCTAACAGAAAGCCAGGGTTGGAAGTTTAACTACGGTTAAAGGTCATAAAGACCAAGTACCCAGCCAGGGCTAACAGAAAGCCAGGGTTGGAAATTTAACTAAGCTTAAAGGTCATAAAGACCAAGTACCCAGCCAGGGCTAACAGAAAGCCAGGGTTGGAAGTTTAACCAAGGTTAAAGGTCATAAAGACCAAGTACCCAGCCAGGGCTAACAGAAAGCCAGGGTTGGAAGTTTGACTAAGGTTAAAGGTCATAAAGACCAAGTACCCAGCCAGGGCTAGCGGAAAGCCAAGACTGGAAGTTAATTAAGGTTAAAGGTCGCAAAGACCAAATACTAAGGTAAAAAGGGTAACTAAGGCCATAGGTCAAAAGAGCCAAAAAGGCCCATTAAGAGCACAACCCAGGTCCCACGGGCATAAGAGGCTAAATGCAAGGCAAACCAGCATAAATGAAAGGTCAGGAGCTAGCCGCATACGAGTAAGACAAATTGCCCAAAAAAGATCAAGTCAAATAAATTGTTCAAACCATGGCACATCCCGCCAGGTTAGGCAAAATGACTGAGAAAGATAGGCAATCGAAAGAGAGACAAATAAAAGTTGTCAAGCACTGGCACATCCCGCCAGGGTGGGCAAAATATCCTGAAAAGGGTTAAAGTTGTTTACCCCTGGCACATCCCGCCAGGGTGGGAAATTAGCTATACACGCAAAAGGTTCAGCAACAGAGCTTGAATCGGCGGCCGTCCACCAGATTTCTGCTAAGGCCTACCCAAACTAAGAAACAAACAAAAAGAAACAACAAGTAAGGTAGGCATACTCATGAAGAGTCACAGGACTCCGAACGGGCAAACAACCGCCGGTTTCCCTATGCCTGGTTGTCATCATCAGCAACCACTGAAGTGCCAGCAGCAGCCTGAGGTTCAGCAGATTGGTCGACACCGTCAGGGCCAAGCCCTCCCTGGCTGATGGCGCTGGTTTCATTACCATGACTTTTAAGTAAAGGCCACTCCAGGTTGGCCTGCTCTATCCTCAACGCCTCCACCTTAGCCCACTGAGAGCCCTTTCCAGGGTAAAGATGAGCAAAAAGGACGGAGGAAGCGTGCCAGCCCTGCTCAAAACCATCCGAGATGGCCCTCTGGACCTCGTCCAGAGCATCAGCTTTCACCTCCTCAATTTCAGCATCTTTTCCTTTCACCTGCTCCAAAGCAGCGTCCAGCTCCTGTTGTTTGCTCTCCAAGCTCGACTTTAACGCACGACAGTCAGCCTGGAGGGTGTCGTTCAGAGACCTGGCAGAGTAGGCTTCACAGCGAGCATCGTCCCGTTCCCGAATGGCCTGAGCATGGTTGTCCTTCATCTCCTGAACACCATTCTGCAAATCTTGCATGGCCCGCTGTGTCCCCTCCTTGATTTCTTTGTCCCTCTGCTCCTTGGCCGCCATCCTTTCCTTGAAAATGCGACACTGGGACTGATAGTAAGCCCCCAGCTCGCAAGCTTGAAGGACGGATAGAGATGCCTGCACAAGGACAGAGTTAGATTCAATGACAAAGACAAGGAGGGCAGCGAGAGGGATCTACCTAGACATACCTGAGCCAGGTTGTGAATGGCAGAAGCGAATGGAGCCCTGACTGTCCTCATGTCCACAGAGGGCCTGTCCAGAGAAAGCAATCCTGCCCGAGCCTGACGCCAAGCCAGGGTATTACCCTGGCAGGGATCAACCTGGCAGAGAGATTCACTCATCTGCACGTGCGGAACAGACTCCAAGTTGGCAAGCACCTCATCCGGAAGCTCCACCTCAGCCTCCTCATAGAAAACATCCCTCTCAACGAAGGCAGGCTCAGGGATGTTGGAGGTCAGACCAGAGGGAACTTGGAACCGACCAGAGCTCGTCTGCTCTAAGGAAAGGAAGGCGTCATCAACTGAGTTGTTGAGCCCCTCGTTATGGGGCATGTTGGGGAGAGGCCTTGCTGCGGAATCAGAGGGTTGAGAATCAAGTTCGACAACCTGAACTGGCATGACGGGCGCAACGGTCTCCGAGGCAGGGTCAGAACTCTTTGTCAGATCCTCGACAGACACACTGGCTTTCCTCTTCTTCGACTTGGGAAGCATTTTGACTTCCCCAAAACGACTGGGTTTTGTTGGAGAACCTGCAGGGTCAGGAGAGTCGACAGGGACTTGGTCGCCAACAGCCTTTGGCTGACCACTGGCAGCAGATGACACACCCTGGCGAGCAGGAGGAAAGGCGTTAAACTTGAAGCCTCTCACGTAGACAGATAAAGAACCCTTCATGTCTGTGATACTAGGTGTAGGAGGCGTTGGACCGATTGGTAATCCGTTGGGTTGGCAGTGAATCTTCTTCAGCAACTCAGGGGTCCACTCGAAGGAACGATCAGCACCTGCACGAGAGGAAACACGACAATTAGTAAAACATGCAATCGATTTGAAATGACAGGGTAGAGAAGGATCTCCGACCCACGCACCTGAATCGCAGGCCGGAGCAAGCCCTAATGCCCTCAGCATCAGAGATCTGATGAAATCACGTCGAAATGGGGACCACACAGAAGGAGGGCCATATCTCCCTCCTTCAGAAGCAAAGTTGGCAAAGGCCTCCTGATCGGCATTGTCTAAAACCATTTCCGACACCTTCAACCCCATCTCCTTTTCCACCCTGGACTGCAGCCGAGAGTTGACCCCGGACGAGAAGCAGATGGGGAGAGTGAATTCTCCATCCACTTTGAGCCAAAAGAACTGGTCTTTGGCCCACTTGATGTTCTCCAAGCGGGAGTATACAGTAGCAACCTTCTCCGCCATGCGAAGGGAGTACCAACCCTTGTTAGCACCCCCAATCTTCTGGAAATGGTGAAGGTTCCTAAAAAGGTTCACAGACAGGGGATACCCCCTGAAGAGACAGACCCATACAAAGGAAATCATGGTCCTAATCGAGGGCGGGGTGATCTGACACAACGCACCTCCGGCCCTCGCTAGAAGGAGTTCTAAGAAAGGATGTAAAGGGAACCTAAGGCCGAAATCTAAAGACTTAAGGTAAACAGCAGTACAACCAGGGGGAGGGTCCGTTACGACAGACCCCTCATCAGGCAGGATCAGGCTTTAACCCTCACCGATCTGGTAAAACTTGTCCGCCATCGCAGCAGCCCCCAGATCTGAGGACTTCCAACCTCCAAGCAGGGTCGATCCGGGTAGTCATAGGGATCTTATTAAACTCCACATCGAAGACGCCCACATCGTCACAGGATCGGACCCGCTCCTCAAATCCCAACACCCTGACAGGGGCAACCGCCAACGGCGAAGAAGGACCGCCTATCGCGCGGGTTGTTTTAAGGACTCCTCCGCCTGATTGAGGGATGTCCTCGTCGATCACTATATGCCTTGGTTTGTGGGCCACCCTGGCGGATTGGGCGCGGAGAGCCGCTTTCCTGGTGCTCCGGGGGCGGCGGCGCTGTATGACCAACGGTTGTTCCGCTTCATCCTCCGCCTCCGAAGACCCAGACGTCGTAAAACCCGTTATGCGAGTGTCGTTAGACATTGAAAAGAAAGAAGGATGCAAATTACTTACTTGGATTGTTCGGAAAATGAACGGGGCAAAGTCCTCGCCGGCGCTAGAGTTCGGAAAAGAGAGAGAGAGAGATTTCAAGAGGTTTTGCTGAAGAACTTGAAGAAAGAAAAGAAGGGAGAAAATTGAGGAAACTGCCGTTGGAGGAAGTGCCTTTAAAGGCGTGTCTCCCTCTAGCAGTTGAAGAGACGGGACAGTTAAGTCCTCCCCCGTCGTAGCCGTACACGTGGGCTGGCGGTCAAGGCAGGCAATGATGTTGCCTCCTTTCGGAATTCGAAAATCCCGCCAAAGGGAAACATATGGCTGAAAAATGAGCCCATGCCGGTGAGCGCAATGAAGCCTCATTTGGGGCAATTGTTTCTGCCCAATACGTATGGGCCGCTAATGAACATGATCCAATGAGCTATGAGATAAAGGTCCATTAAGGTCGACTCAACCAGATAGGCCTAGCATGGCCGAATGAGCCAAACAGGCCCATAAGGAGGGAAAGCCCGCTTTACCTCCACGAAGTCAGCAGAGGCCCACGCCTCCACTTGGGACGCCTATAAATACCCCTCTTCGGAAGAGAGAGAAGGTAAGAAATCCTTCCTACGCAAATACACTAAACCTACCTCTCACATACAGCTAGCTGACTAGATCGTCGGAGGGGGTTCCCGATTACTCCCCCCGGGGTAGTTACATTTGTTCCTTTTTGCAGTTTACCAGCCATCCTGGCCAAGAGTCAACGCTCCTCAGTCAACAAATATTCATTATTCATTTCACGAAGAAACACTTAGTACATTTTACAATATAGTCTACTTCTGATAAACATGTAGAGATGCCTTGATTTGGAAGCAAACTGGGTTTCTTTAGAAATGAATTGTTACTAAGAGAGTGTATCTATACATGAGTTACAAAGTTTGCAGCCTAAAGTCAGTGCCAGTCGTACACTCGTTCAGTAACTAATTCTATTATAGACTACTCTATCATAAGATAAAGGGATGGGTTAGTTCCTCTTTTCGGGGCTCATGCTTCCATTAGCTTGGATTGGTGATTGTTGAAGCTTATGTTTAAGTGCGCAACAACCACTCTGCACAACCTGTTTTCTTTTGTCTTTGAGTTTTGTCTTAGCAAGTAGCTAACTTTGACAGATAATTTCGAACCCAACATCTATCAACATACCCTTTTTGTTTGTGGAAAAATCAACATAAAAAAACACAGCTCTAGGATTAAAGAACCGATATCACAGTCAACTCTGTCGAAATTGCATAAGAAAACATCAAAATGAATGACTGGACATAAATACACTCCTTAGTGCTAAATTGATTCTCACAACCTAGCGCCTGAGGCTCCGACACAATCATTAGGAGCAACTCGGAGTTGCTCCGCCTCGGAGTTGCCCCTAATTATTGTGTCGGAGCCTCGGAGTTGCTTCTAATTATTGTGACGGAGTCGCATCGATTACTAATTATAGCTCCACCGCGTCGGTTTTTTAGAGGGCTTGGCTCTAGTTTACTCTATTGGGTTAAAAATACTTGATAGGGAGTGTGCGTCTAGTAGTCTTGGATTATGAATTATGGATTGTGGATTGTGGATTGTGGAGTGTGGATTGTGAACTATAGACTGTGGATTATGGATTATAACTTATAGCTTCTTACTCGTGATCAAATGTTCGATGAATATATATTGTTGAATGTTTCTTATACAATTGATAAGTGGTGAATTGAATTATGGATTGTGGAATATATCTTATGCTATTGGTAGTGATGAATTGAATGATGGATTGTGATATATGAATTTGGATTGACGGTTTGGAAGTATAATTGGATGAATAATATGATTATGTGCTAATTGTGTTTTCGAAAATAAAAACTAAAATGTTTTCAAAATCCAGGTTAGGGTATGGGTTTTTAACATGTTGAGGTGTTAGCTTACTCAATTTCACTGACGTTTTCAACTGTGGTTTTTGTATTTTAAATCCACCACAGGTTTGGCGTGACTGATGCATGCGGGAATCGACGACTCACTAGTTATTAGCTGGATTAAATAAATTCAGACTTTCAGTTATTAGACCATTAATAATACTTAGATTATTTCATATTTCAGATTTTGGACTATTGTAATTTTAAGTATTGGATGTAATAGACCATTTTAGACCATAAGACATTTGTAGTTCGGCTTCTGAAATCTCCTTGCATTCGGGTCTTTGACTCGAGTGCGGAGTGACACCCTCTGAATTTTCTTATTTGTGTTTTGGTTTGTCATAAAACGTTTTAAAAAGGAAAGGAAATTTGGGGGTGTTACAGTTGGTATCATAGCAACCCTGCGACCGCGTGCTGAGGTTAGGCCCAGGTCAGCCGCCTAGCGGGGGAGATCTTGGATATGTGTTGTTGTTGGTATGGAATGTGGTTTAAGCGCGCCGGGGACGCCGCGTTCTTTAAGTGGGGAGTTTGTAACACTACGAAATTTGGAAAGTGGTTTATGGAGTTGGTTTGTCCCACATTGGAAAACTAAGGCTCATATGATCAGTTTATAATAGATTCATACCATCATGCTCCCAACAAGGCCTTCACCTTTTAGAGCTCAAGCGAGGATTTACGGGCGTAGGAGGTAACTTTCCATCTTATTGGGTTGTGTTGCGACGTATGATGGATCGAGCTGTTACACCCATAATCTATTCTCGTAAAACAACAAATAGAAATGACATGCTGGCAAACTATGTATCATATTGGCGGTTTCTTTATTAACACTTTTTAAAGGAATGGAGAATCGCAAATGCTTTTAAATCTACTATACTATGAAACCTATGAATACCGTTATCCAAAGTCCCAAAAGAGCTTTTTAAGTTCTAACTACTGCAATATGGGCATATATATAAATCTACCACGTGTTAGGTTTTGATAAATGTAATTGCGGAAAAAACTATCAGAACAGTCCAAGATCTCTCACATGTATTAACATGAATCTGCACAAATTGACATACCTCTTGTAACGTGAATCCCGTATAAGATATAATTAATCATAAGATCAGGACCCCAAGTGTTGCCCCTCTACCAGTATCCACACAGCTGGATCAGATCCTTAGGAGCTTGTCAGCTACAACAATCGAACGAACTATTCATCCATGCTCATCAGTCTACATCGACCCTCTTAGGACTCACTTCACTTTAGGCTTTTCTCTCCAGTTCATTGATTATCTCTGAGATAATTCGATAGTTAAGAGTTTTGCACAAGGAAATATATATACTCATATATTTCCTAAACTCTGTACGCAATTAGGAAACCTATAGCATACTTTCTTTAATCTAATTAGGAAAGTTCATATATGCAAAATACTAATATTTCCATAAAGCAAGTAAGACTGATTAACCTGATCCACACTTAGTGTGTGTGACCCAGTAGGTCCAATTACATTTAGCAGCTGATCACAGATCAACGAATCATAAGAGGTTTTTAGCCTAAACATTATGATTACCTAAACGTAATTGAATTAATTCACTCCGTAATTAATTACCAAACTATTTGCCAACTTGATCGAAGGACATACTCTTTCACCACGTTATTTGTACAATTGAGAAGAAGCTTATAAGCGCTGCAAAGAGCTTAATTCCAATATTGGATAAACATATCCTTGCCTAGTTAGATAAATAGATCTTAAAACAATGGTTAAGCAATAGCTGCAATCTAAACACGAAAAAGCAGGTAGAGAGTCAAAACTTAATAGTAAGCTAAGTTACGACTTGTCCTCCAATATGATGTATGTACACAGATATATTGTTTGTACAGGTAAGCGCCTGAAGGCTGAATGAGAGGTTTTATGGGTGTAATCAGTCAAGCACAATAACCAAATTCTATATCCAACATTAAAGTATAGTTGCCGGCTTGCCGCACTATACTAAGTATAATTACAACGACACTAAAATATTAACAAAAGCACCATTAGACAACAATGGCGAAGAAGCTACTTAACTTTATGGTTTATGGAGTTTCAAATAGATTTATAAACATTCACAGTAATCAAACCTTTGGAGGAGTGGGACTGTGTAAGTCATAATGAAGAGTATACAGCAAGCTACTACAAGACTCTATTGTAAAGACTATTGTACAGCAGCAACAGCAATGAATAAGAAGCTAGCAGCAGCAGTTACATAGGCTTGTAGGATTGAGTCAACTGAGTTTGTTAGAGTCAAATGTGCCAGCTCAACATAACATAATTCTATGAATTATGTTATGGAGCGGTTACCAAGTTGTGGTATATAACCAACACATTGTAATAGAATTCATTTTATCTGATTCTAATAAAATTCACAAGATGATTTCCTCTTTAATTCCCCCCCACTTTACATCTTAATACATAACATTCATGCCACCAATTTGGTATACTATCAACCTGCCGGAGAACACACTTGTTAGACATTATACAGGGAACACGGAAATTTTCGCACTAAAATCAATCGGTAAAATGAAACTAATACCAAAGATCTTTAAAAGTAGCATTTTAATGTCAATAAGAATATTATTATACACCATTTCATTAATGATGGTTTAGAATCAAAACGTTGATGAATACTATAGAGAAATAAATCGGATGAATATACGATCCTAATAATCTTTACTGGTCTTCTAACAATTTGGATCCTTAATAGGGAAGTACAACACTCTTAAAACAACAACTAACATCAAAATGAAAAAGTTGAAATGAAAGTATTTAATTACGCTCTTGCTTACCTTGCTTCCTTTGCTTCACAAACCGATTCAATCGATATTGTTTTTATAAGAGCAAAGAAGGGAATGGGGAAGATGAAGAGCACATCTGAACGGTGCATGTGCACCATTCATCTTCAACTGTTAAATGGTGATGGTGAGGGAAGGGGAAAGGTCAAGAAGGAAGATCAGAGGAGCGTTTAATCAAATTGGTAGGGGAAGGAGGGCAGGCGGTAGAGGAAGGGGGAAAGACTCATGACAGGAATGAGAATGACGTGGAGTAACATAGTGGGATGCAAGTTTGTAGTGACACGTGGCTTTTCTTTTCTAACAAACACTTAAGAATTCGCCATGTAATACGGGATATTAGCCTATTACTCCCTCCATTCATATCCAAATGCCCAATTTTTTTGGCAGTTTTTGACGGACCATATTTAGGTACACCTCTAAATCAAATGAAATATTCACTTGGTGTAAAAATTGGCAAAATACTCTATTGTGCTATGCACTCTCCCATTTCCCCTTAATTTTAAAGTAAATGAATCATTCATTTGATTGATATGTGGCTCACAATATGGTAAGTCAAAAATTGAAAAATCAATGGGGCATTTGGATATGATCGAATGGAGGGAGTAATAGATAAGTATAGATATCTTTGACCGTTTTCATTTTGCAACACATCTTAGTATTAAAAAAAAAAACATATCCAAAGTGAACGTGCAAATCATTGAGAATTGAAAAAAGTATAAGTCTTAAAGGTGAATTATTATTAGTTTAAGAATTGTTTTTTTTTTTGCAGCAATTCTACGGTGAGACCAATTAATGAGTTACTTTTGATAAATTAACATGTTACTTTTGAAGTAAGTTGAATTTGAAAAGTAATAGTTACTTTTGAAATGTGTGAGATGTCTCATCGTTTGAGACCGTATCACCGTAAAATTTGTGATAAAGTTATCTGTTAACTAATTTTGCCAATTTGACTTTTTGGTATAAGTGTTGAAAGAGTTTTATTTCAAATTATTGAACAAGAATTAATCAATGAGTTTAGAATACGCAGTAGTAAAGAAAATATGTCTGTAAAAAGAGTTAGTAATTGGTTCATGAATAGGGTTGGACATTATTGTGTTATGTAGCATTGCTACATGAATTTGTCTGTACAATTTTTATTTTTATTTTTGTGACTTCTTGATTAATACAGTTTCATATCTTTCGAAAGTTTCATTCTTTTATAGGAATCAGAATCAAGTTAGGGTTGGACATTATTGTAATATGTAACATTGGTTCATGAATAAGGTTGAGTTGAATCACGAATTAAACACCCCCCCCCCCCGCCCGGCGTGAGCCTAATTTCAGTCCACGAATTAAACCCTCTGGTACACACACCATACTTGGGCGGAAAAGAGTAGGAAACAGATGACCCATGTGGTGGAGTATAGTGGCCGGAGTTTGTTATTCAAATTGTAGATCAGTTTTTGGGATGTTCATTTTTGTTTTTCAATGTACTTAGATCAATTTCACCTGGATCATGCATGTATGGAAACGTTTAAGGCAAAAGTTGGGATTTTTTAGTTGCTAAAATCTAGCTGACGGGAATAGAGATTGAGTTTTGATTGTGTGAATTAAACTTTCATGAGAGAAAAATGGAGTGATGGGTGTCTGAGTGAATGATTGAATAAGATAAAAAAATTTCCATAGATACTACGTAGCAGCAGAATAGGGGTGGGACAGGGAGTGGGGCAGGAGAGTTGGGACAGGTGATCCGGATTGGAGAGAATGAGAACAAGGTGCCAACAATGAGTGACACATCATTACTAAATAATGACCATTAGAGCAACTCCAATGGTAGTTCTTCACCTCGAGTTCTTCAATAAGAACCAAACAATGACGGTTCTTCCATTGCAAAAACTTGGTAGTTCGTTCTTATAAGAACTCTGTTCGTCAACACAAACTCGGTTCGTGAAATTTTTACTGAAGACAGCAAATAGAAGAAAATACGCGCGTATGATCACGACTGAAGAATAATGGGCGCGTGATTTGCAAGCACTGACATACACAAATATACAACGCATCGTGAATTTAAATTGAACATTTTCTTGCGAAGGTCACGTTAAAGGAGGATGTGGGCCCAAGATACCCATTCCAAAGCAATTAAAAAATAAACTTAGTTTAATCTAATGGTTACTTTATCATAGATGGGACAAAATCAACGGCTGTGTTTTATCCCCATAATATTTGCAAATCTTCTTATGTTATAAAGGAACATTTTTTCGAGGGCATTGAAGAGGTGTAGAGTCATTCGAATATTCTTAGACCTTCTGATAAATAAGGAATTAATTTATGTTATGGAATTGTTGTTATACTAAAAATGAGTTCATGGTAATCATATATAAAATTCATATATTTTACTTATGGAAATGTAGTATACCATATGTAGGTTTATGGTAATTTTGAAAAATTCAGCAATATAAAAGTTTCCTTTTTATGTTAAGGTAAGATAATAAGTCAAACCTACATTTTGATATAAGAGAAAGCGTACGACATTTTCTACATTTTGGTAAAATATAAGAATCAAATGTTTTTTTTAAAATGCGTCTACAGTAGTTAATGAAATTTTAATACAGTTTTTTGTGGATAAAAATCCGTTTATAAGTTCATTTAGCGTAGAAGGGGCCTCCAACATGGATAGTCAAAAGAAACAACAAAACAGAAAATTACAAAAGATCGAAGGGAGTATATGGCAATTAATCACGAAATGGTAAGATAATACAAAAGAATTTTCAACTTATTTATGTGAACTACACAATAGTAACAACTACGGGTAAAGGTAATTGTTTACTCGCTTTAATATATGTGTTATTCTATAAGTGTATTCCTTTTTTGTATTCTATGTTTTTGTATGTATATAAAGATTCACCACAAATCACGAATAAATGTAGTGTTTATATTTTTGAATGAATCTGATCTTTTCTGCATATAACCATAAGCTTTTAATACGTCTAGAGACATTGAAATTGTATTTCATTTTTTGATGAAGAAAAATTCGATTGGTTTATAAAAAATTCATTTATAAGTTATGGATCTGAACATAATATTTCTAAGCAAGTATATTGTAGTCATGAAAGAGTAATGGGTAATGGAAAGATTACTATACATTATATTAAAAATTTAAATTTATTGTAATCATAAAAAGATAGGATACTCCCTCCATTCAGAAATGTAAGTGTAAGACGATTTCATTTGCTAGCTAGGGCATTGACAGTTGATTTCGCAAAAAACTATCACATTTGCACACTTAAAGTTATACTCATTCAGTGTATCAGCTTTAATGATATTATTTTTTTTTGTAAAGATTGTGGTTCTTTTATTCATCCACTCGGGAAAAATAAGAGAACATTCTTACAAAAAGTAACCACTAGCACAATTAAGCCAACATGTGCCCCACAACCTCCTCTGCATTACATTTCCTAGCCCAGAAGTACAGCCTAGCACAAACTATAAACTTTATTTGGAAAATTATCCACTCCACCGAATGCTCTACTTCCCTAAAGATCCTACTGTTTCTCTCATGCCATATAAGGTAGATAGTTGCATTTAGACTACAAGTAGCCCACTTGTACTTCCAATGCTTCTTGTTATTCTTCCTGCTAAACCACTTTATAATCTCCTTCATGGAATTATGGCCTTGATTCATATTAATCCAGCACCTAATTCCTTCCCAGACTTTAGCTGCATACTCACATTTGAAGAACAGGTGACTGTGAGATTCTTCCTCATGCTTGCACAGGCAACACCTGTTAACCATAATAATCCCCCGTTTTTTTAGATTATCCACAGTTGCCAGCTTTCTTTGTAGAGCAAGAGCGGCAATGAAACTATGTTTTGGAAGATTAATCCCTTTCCAGACTATCTTGTGCCAGTGTGCTTTGGGAAATTTAGTCCTGTAATGCTCGTATGCAAGTTTAGTACTGAATTTCCCATCCCTGCACCAGCTCCCAATCAAGTCTCCAATGGAGTTATTAGCCCCAACTACCTCAGCAAGTTCATCTTTCAGCTTAACAATGCTTCTCCAGTTCTCAGAGTCACCTGCATTTGCTTTAATACCATCAACAGCTATTCCTCTCATCTTATAAGCATGAATCCATTTTTCCCAAATACCCATCTTTCCTGAGTGAATTCTCCAAAGCCATTTACTTAGAAGAGCCTTATTCCAGGCCAACCTCTTTGATGTTAAGACCCCCCTCTGCTTTTGGGCTACAGATACTTTGCCAGCTTTTGAACTGTATTTTTCTCTGATCAGCACCCACATTCCAGAGATAGTCTTTGCATAACCTGTGAATTCTCTTTATGATGCCTCTAAGAATAAGCACAGTGTTGCACCAGTAATTCTGTTTCCTACTCTTTTCCCACCCCAAAGATGCAGGAGCTGATGAGCTGGCACTTCCTTGCATATGAAAGTGTTAGAGCTGTCCAATGTTTGACAGCTGCCTGAATCTTCTGAATTAAAGGCTGAAACATCTCTATTCTCAGTTTTGCAGAGCTGAGAGGCACCCCTAGATACCTGAAGGGAAATGCACCTTCAGAAAAGCCAGAGAGAGTCAGAATTTCAGCCTTGACAGCAGCATCCACACCACCCATGTATATGTCTGTCTTTGCTGGGCTAGCATGCAGGCCTGAAATATTTGCAAATTTCTGCAGGCAACCAACAGCAGCATCAACAGAGGGAACATCACCCCTAACAAAGATCATCAATGTAACACCCCGTACTTTTTGGTAATTTATCTAATCCGGGTGTTACTAATTATATTGAAATTAGGATTTTACGGTTTATTTTTGGGAATTTATATAGTGATTTTCGGATTTTAAAAGGGTGAATATTTGTTTTGTTATCCATTAGTGATCTCGGTTGTGGAATTAGATGATACCATTAAGTTTATTGAGGAGCTATTACTTAAGGAATGTTCGGTTACATTCTCAATCCATTGTCGTTTCGATAGCTTTCTTAATCGTGAAGAAACGTTTTCTTAGTCGTTAAGTAATCTCTTAACATAAACCCGGAACAAAGTTGTGATTGTTTCGTTGTATCATTTAAGGAGCTTTCCTTGGTAAATATGAAGTCAAATGTCACAAGTTACAAGTCCATTCTCAACTTACACAATTTCAATCTATACAATTTTAGAAGTTTGGGAGTAGTGTCGGGATTACAAACCGAGTTAGAATGCTAAAGCCCGAGTGGTCGAGACCTGAAAGAAAGCTTGAGATAAGCATGAGACACGGCATGCTCCTATAGGACCGAGTCCTTGAGCTGCTTGCCGCTTAAAGAGGACAGGCAGCTGCTTCATTTTCCATCTCCTGTTTCTCCTTCGTTAAGAAATCAATTGGAGAGAAACAAAAGCCAAACTTCAACAAATTTTCGTTATCTACACGTTTGCAGAAGGCATCGAGTTCATATATTGCCATTTACAGCATCAAAAACCTAGTTTAATCAAAGGTGTCCTGCTGTGTTCTGTTATGGACCAGTTTTGGTATATTGGTCATAACGCCTTCATTTGGTAAGCTCAATCCTTAATTCTTGTTTATATTTACTATCAAGATCTTTGGTAACAAAATACAATTGGTTAATTTCATTTTCATTATGATTTAGTTGCCTAAATCATGTCCTAAAGTAAACCCTTGTTTCGTTGCTCTTCCTGTGAGTATCATGAACATAGGGCCTTCGTAATTTGATCATAACAGCCTCATTTCTTCATGTATTTAATTGAAACAAAACTCTAAATTGAACTTCAGTTCAAGCTCTTGATGTTAGGCTTTTGTAATGCTTTAAAACCTGTCGTTATGATCATCTTATAGCTCCTATAAGTTGGATGCGCATTGAGTACTCTGTTTTGGAGCAGTTGTGGTATTTGGGCTATAAATCCTTTGATACTTAATGAAAGTTAACTTTGATGTGTTGAAATACTCCTAAGAGGAAGTGTTACAAGTTACAGTTGGTTTTGTGTCTAAAAGGTTAGGAATTCATTACCAATCATCGTCTAAACATCAGTCATGTGTTTAGAAACATGAATAGAGGGTAGCCAATTGTTATATTGGATTTGGACAAGTTATACTTAGTCTCTTTGGGAGATTTTTGGGGAGTTCAATGATGATGTGTAGTTATTTGATGTCCCATGCTTACATGGTTCATTGGAGGATGACGTATGGAGGTTTTGGATGCTTGATTCGCAGTTTGGAGCTGTTCGGGATAGCTAAGAGCTTTGTTAATTTAAAAAGGTTCAGTTTGCCGATTGTGAGAAAGATTATTAAGGAGAAGTTAAGCGTGTCTGGTAAGAACGTTAACCCTTCTTGAGCTCGAGCATGTTTTCATATATCTTTTGGTGATCCGACTTTCAGTTCATATCATTTATATTGCGTTTCATATATACTCTTGTCGTTTCTAAATTTTATCAAGTCGGATAGTTGAAATTCAACCAAATGAGATGGGGCTCGACCCTCCTTTATATATTCGATCTTTGTACTCGTCTTTGTTTGATATTTGACCTTGGCCTGAGTTGTCATATGAGATGAATTGTATGAATGAAATGATGTATCTAAGATGGATAAAATGGGTATGTTGAATAATGTTACATCACAATCTACTAGAGCAGGCGTGACCACTGGTCCGTCGGGGAGTTACATATACACCTCTGATCAAGGTGAAATCTGGGCTGGGTTAGCTACCAGTCGCCTATTAGACTTCCTCCTAGAAGGGTTACATCCTACTGGCTCTCTAGTGAGGGGTGTGCACACTCGGGTCTATAGGGAGGTTCAGAAGCTCTAGTAGCGTGTTGGGGTAGGACCCTATCACGAAACCGGAAATATAATTGTTGATATACATACTGAACTGATTGAATCTCAGCCTTGAGCTTTTGTTGTGATTCTGTACTTGGCTTTCTTTGGCTAAGCGTTGCTTGATTAGCTACGCGCCATGAAGGCGCGTATCTTCTTTTCCTTGTTGTTCTGCATGCTTTTGAGTTCTTACTCAGCCTTTGCTGACGTTCTATGTTCGGGTTTGTCCCTACCCTATTTTGGGGCCTGTATCATTCTCTGTGATGCAGTTGGCAGGTCTACTTGAAGTGAATTGTTGCATGGACGTTTGTGCATATCATGGGGCTAGCTTGGAATATATGATACTACGGTTGAGTCACTTTAATCAGTTGTATTTGTCATTTCAGTTGGGATTAGGTTTTGTAAACTTGGCTTCACTCTTTCGCTGTCAACTCGTTATCATTTATATAAATTAGTTGGTTTAAATTTATCAGTGTTTTAGCCTTGCAGTTGACTCAGTAGTCAATTGCGGCATAACAATCCTAGATTTTTGTATAATTAGAACTGGTCAAAATTTAGGGTTGTTACAATCAAGATATCGGCAAAAATGAGATGAGTGAGCTTGATTCTCCCACATTTTGGGTGATAAGAGAAGTGAGCCTCCTTATGCATCTGCCTGAAGTATCTGGACAAGATTTCCATACTTAAGACAAATATATATGGAGATAAAGGGTCCCCCTGTCTGATTCCACTCCTACCTTTGAAGAATCCCTTATAGACACCATTGATTTTGATTGAAAACCAAGTTGATGTTATGCATTTGCAGATCCAATCCACAAATTTACTTGGAAAGTTCAAAACCTCCAACATGCTCCTAATAAAACCCCAATTTAGATAATCAAAGGCCTTTCTAATGTCTACCTTAATCAGACATCTTGGGGAAATGTGTTGCTGAGTATAGCCCTTCACAAGAGTTTGGGAGAGGACAACATTATCAAATATGTTCTTGCCAGCAACAAAAGCTGCTTGTTCCTCCCCTACAAGATCAGGAAGTTCATCTTTAAGCCTATTTGCCAACACTTTACTAATTACCTTATATAAGGTAGAACAGCAGGCTATGGGTCTGTATTCAGTAACAGAAGCTGCATTCTCCTTCTTTGGTATCAAAGTAATCATGGTGGCATTTACCTTCTTTGGCATATGCAGATTGTCAAAGAATTCCATCACAGCATTTATCAGATCATTACCAACAGTGCCCCAATTTTTTTGAAAAAACCTTGCACTGAACCCATCTTGACCTGGGCTTTTGTTTGGGTTAATGTCAAATAGAGCATCTTTAATTTCCTGCTGTGTTATCTCCCTGGTTAGATTTGCCTGCATATCTTCAGATACGCACCTGCCTCCCTTGATTAGATCAACATCCATCTCAGAGACTTGGGACTCAGTTCCTAACAGCCCCTCATAGAAGGAGATGAAAGCTTTAGGAATGTCTTCAGGATTAGTCCAAGTCACCCCTGCATCATCTTTGATACTTGTAATAACACTTTGGTGCTTCCTTTCAGCAATTCTTGCATAGAAGTACTTAGTATTACTATCAGCAAGCTGGATATCAGTGATCTTAGCCCTCTGTGTGAGCATACTCATTTCAGCTCTCTTAAAAGTGCAGTACTTCTCCTTAATCTCCTCTGTTTCCCTCTGCAAATCATTATTCCTGGGGTCTTTCTCCACCTTGCTCTGGAATTCATCCAGCTTATTCTTCAGGTCTTTAACTTTCTGAGTAAGGTTGGAGAATTCTTTCATGTTCATATTTTTCAGAGCTTGCTTAGAGCTTTTCAGTTTGGCATAAAGCCTATCCATAGGTCTTCCTGAGCATCCAATATTCCAAGCATTCCTAATTATATTGTCATAATCAGCATGATCCTCCAAGCAGTTAAGATATCTGAAAATTTTCCTGATTGTAGGAGTTTCTAGCACCTTGACAATGATAGGGGAATGATCAGACACTCCCTGAGGGAGAAAGTCAGCAGATGAATTTGGAAAGTGAGTGATCCAATGCTGGTTTGCCAGGGCTCTATCTAGCTTAGCCCAAATTCTGTCTGGCTCATCTTGGTTGTTGGTCCAAGTTAGCCCACAACCAGTGCTTTTCAAATCTACAAAGGTACAGTCAGCTAGACACTGGTTAATATCATCCATGTCACTCTGTGAGGTATAGTTACCTCCAGTTCTCTCAGAATTGCTCCTAACCACATTGTAATCTCCCACAGCTAGCCAAGGAAGATCAGTATCAGCCCAGTTTCTCAAATCATCCCACAGATTCCTCCTATCCCTGGCATCATTACTTCCATAAATGAAAGAAACTAACATTTCTTTATTATTATGGGTAATCTTGCAATGAATAAGCTGATTTGTAGTATGCAAAATATCCAAACTCATGAAATGTGGGTTCCAAACAATCCAAATTCTACCATTATAATGAGCCTGGTGATTGGTGACCAAATTGAACCCTCTAAAACACCTCTTGATGATCTTGTCTGCCTTATTAATCTTAACTCTAGTTTCTACAATGCCCATGATATTAATTTTATACTTCAGCATGAGGTTCCTAACCTCCTGCTGCTTGAGGGTTTCATTAAACCCTCTGATGTTCCAAGCCCCAATTAACATGATGGGGGTGGGTCAGGCACCATACCTTCCCCTAGACAATTCTTCAAGCCCTGATCTTTGCCAACTTTGTCACCACCATCCAAAAGAATCGAGAAACTGTTGCTGAGAATAGTTGGGACCATTATGTCCTCTGGTCTTTTGCTACTCCTTTTAGCAGTTTTTTGCTTCTGAAAACCAATTTCATCCAATGAATGTTTACCCTCTTCAAGTGGTGAAGATGGAGGTGTGAAATCATGGCAATTCTCATCAACCACCACCTGGTTTTGTACATCCTTCTCCTGCTGAGGGGTATTACCAATTGGAGCAGCTTCTGAAGCTTTTGGAACAACCTGAGCTTTTTCTTTGTACACCATTTTTTGCTTACGTGTAGTCTTAGGCCTATTCAGTTTGCAGTGTGCAGTTAGGTGACCTAGTTTCCCACAAGTCTTACAGAAATGGGGATCCCATTCGTATTCAATTCTTTGGCAGATTTGACCACAGTGTGGAGTATTAATCATCATACTCTCTGGCAGATCCTCAGAAACATCTATTTCCACCAAAATTCTAGCAAAAGAGAGCCTATCCTGGTGGGTGGTAGTGTTCTCAGCATACATGGGTCTACCCAGTTTGCTCCCTATCTTGCTCAAAGCTTGAGCACTCCAAAGCCAAGGGTCCAGGTAAGGCAGTAAAACCCAAACCGACACCTTAGTCATGCAGTCCAGTTCCTGAGATATGTTAGGTGACCATGGTTTTAGAATGAGAGGATTCTCTCCTAGTTTCAAGGGTCCCCCATTCATAACCTCATTCATTTCAGCCTCCGTCCCAAATTTGAAAGTGAACCAGCCCCTTCGAAGGTATTTCACAATAGGAGCACCATACCCATTCCAAGCCTTATTAACATAGTCTTTCATGTCATTAAGTTTGGGTTTGGCACCAATCACGTTTCCAACAAGTGTAAATTGCCATTTTTCCAGTTCATCAGAAATGTCATTCTCCTCTATAGTAATCTCAGAAACCTTTTCAACCCCCTCATCATAATGTAAACTCATCCCTATCTTAGGCTTGGTTTTAACAACATTGTTCCAGGTTTTAGCTTTCCCAATAGATTCAGGTTGCCCCAAATTTTCCTTAGTAATGACATTTTCGACAACTGGAATTGCAGAATTAGGGGAGGAATTGCCCATACTTGTTCTTATGATAGCCAAATCAATCAATTGGTTGAGTGTTGGTTGTTCACGAGCTTCAATTCCCAGCTGGGTTTCTGTTTCCGTTTCCGATTCTGGTCCTTCCACTCCATTTTTGGTACCATTATCTTCTCCTTGCGCTGTTGCATCTTCCGGTGTATTTTTCTTCTTTGGCCGCCCTCTCCTCAGGCCGTCAGCCATGGTTTCCGGTTTCGTCGGGTTGTCCGTACAGAACCTTAGTGGAGAGCGTCTCCCTTTTCCATGAGCTTTTTTTGAAATTATTAATTATTAGTCCCTAGCTTTTGTTGGGGGTCAAACAGGATCTACCCTGTCCTCCCCCATTCTGTCCAGCGTTGACCAAGAAACATGGGACGAGCTGAATTGACCGGACGGGGAAGGCTGGCCAGCTTAGGTCAGCCAGGCTTTACCTGCCTAGAGGCTCCTAGCAGACCCAGCTGCCCCCTAACGGCTCATGAGACACTGACCACCACATGGCTGACACGTGTCACTCATACAACCACAAAATCGATATGAAATCATACTCAACTCACCTTCACTTGGAAGGTAAGTCATCTCCGGATTAACTAGGCAATACATAAAATTAAATTCACTATTCCTACACACAATCTCTGACTTAGTCATCGGAGGGGGTCCCCGACACCACCCCCCGGGGCTAGTAATCACTGTTCACTGTGCAGCTTAGGTCAAGATAGGCATATGGAGGTCTCCCCTTTTTCATACAAATACTCGATTGTTTACTACCCGGAACAATTTGGCGCCGTCTCTGGGGAGCGCCGACTACAAGCCATGTCTGAACGACCTTTGCCTCCGCCGTCGAACATTGACCCGACGTTTTCAGATGTCTCGTATCTCCACACTCCATCAGGAGGGGGTAGCGAGGCAGGAAGCAACCCCACTATTCCGACTACTTTCCTCCGGACGCCACCGGCGACCACCCGGGGAAACCCAAGTCACGTCTTCAGTACTCCACTCGCCTCGGCCTCCCCCCAACCTCAGCAGGTGAGGTCGATGATAGTGGGACCGACCACAGGGCATCACACCCTCAACGTCGGTGGGACACAAACGACCACAGTTCAAGGGGCGGCCAGCAGCTCACATACCACGGTAAGTCCAGGGCAAATGCAGGCAATGTACAGCACCCTCAAAACCATGATGAACACTCTGGAAGCGGCCGGAGCCACCAGCTCCCGCACAGAGGCCCAAAGAGGGAGAGGATCAGAGACTTTACTGAGCTCACTCTCCCGAGGGCACAAGTCTATGCCATCCACAAGAACGAGCCCAAGTGGGTCAGACCTCCTCGTATGGAAAGCAAGAAAAGGGACCCAAATTTTTTCTGTGCATTCCACGAGGATTACGGCCATGATACTGAAGACTGCAGGATGCTGAAAATTCAGATCGAAGCCCTACTTAAGCAAGGATTCTTCAAGCAATATGTGAAAAAGAAAGAGCCGGGAGCAGAAGAGCATCGACCTCCCATCCGTCAACGCCTGGGAGAAATACATGTGGTGACAGGAGCCTCTGCCAACGGAGGAACAGTGAGGGGCCACCGGAGACACCTCCGGGAGCTTCGGGATCAAGTCCTCTACTCGAGGGCAGAGTTCCCACCAGCTCCCAGGGAGACTATACCTACTCTGATGTTGGAGCAAGCAGACTACAACCATGTCAGTCAGCCGCACAGCGACCCGCTAGTCATCCAGGTGGATATAGCCAATCACTTGGTTCACCGATGCCTGGTCGACACGGGAAGCTACACCAACCTGCTCTACCGGGAAGCCTTTGAAAAAATGGGGCTCAAGAAGAGCCATTTACGGCCAACCAGCTCAGTCTTCGGAGTTTCTGGTCAGGGGGTAAAACCCATGGGCAGCATCACACTCCTCATGATGATAGGCACTGGAGAAGCTGCCAGAAACGTTCTGGCAGAGTTCGTAGTAACGCCTTCATTGGCAGGGTAACCCTAGATGAGATATTTGGGCTGGTGTCAATACGAGCATTATGCCTCCTTTATATCTCAGACAGAGGAACACCCGAGAAGTTCTTCGGCTGCCAAACCACCGGGAGATCATGCAACGTGGTGGCAGTCAGACAGACACAGAAGATACCCTCTCCTTCCGCCAGGGAGACTCAAACAGAACCCATGGAAATTGACCATGGTTCTGTGGGGACAGGAGATAGATCTGGCAGAAGAGAAAGGAAGCAGATGATGGAAGAGGACAAGTCCCCCAGAGGGACAGAGTCCAATGACGAGCCAGAAGAGGTCATCCTCTCACCTGGCAGACCAGTGCAGATCGGTTCTGGCATGGAGCCGGAGCTAAGGCGTAACCTGATCGCCTTGCTAAGCGAAAATCAGGACGTGTTCGCCTACTCAGCCGACGAAATGCCAGGCATCGACCCTAGTCTGGCAGTCCACCAGTTGAACGTAGACCCAGAAGCAAGGCCAATAAAACAAAAGAAGAGAACCTTCTCGGCAGAGAAGGATGCACCCATCAAAGAGGAGGTAGACAAACTCCTGAAGGCAGGTTTCATAGAACCATGCAGCTACCCGGAGTGGTTAGCTAACGTGGTCATGGTACGAAAGCATCTAGGGCATGGAGGATGTGCGTAGACTTCACCAGCCTCAATAAAGCCTGCCCAAAAGACTGCTACCCACTGCCGAGGATAGATTAGCTGATAGACTCTACCAGTGGCCATTCAATGCTGTTCTTCCTTGACGCCTTCTCGGGCTACCACCAAGTCTCCCTATGGGAGCCAGACAGGAACAAGACAGCATTCGTAACAAGCCACGGAGTCTTCAACTACAAGATGATGCCCTTCGGGTTGAAAAATGCAGGTGCTACCTACCAGAAGCTGGTAGACAAGGTGTTTGAGCACCAGAAAGGAAGAAACATTGAGGTGTATGTGGACGATGCTATCGTCAAAAGCAAGACCGACCAAGACCACCTGGCAGACCTAAGGTAGACATTCGACTCCCTTAGGAGGTACCAAATGAAGCTCAACCCCAAGAAGTGTGTATTCGGGGTCAGATCAGGGAAATTCCTAGGCTTCCTAGTAAGCCAGAGAGGAATAGATGCCAATCCAGACAAGGTCCAAGCCATAATCAACCTGCCAGAGCCCAAAAACAGAAGAGAAGTTATGGGGCTGACAGGAAGAATGGCTGCCCTGTCCAGATTCATCTCCAGGTCAGCAGACAAATCAACCCCGTTCTTCGAAGTGCTAAAAGGGAACAAACAGTTCACCTGGGGAGAAGAGCAGAGGTCTGCCTTCCAAGAGCTCAAGAAGCATCTTACCAAGCTGGACACCCTCGCCAGACCAGAGCCTGGGGAGCCACTCTACCTCTACATAGCTGTCTCCGGGTCCAGTGTCAGTGTTGTACTACTCAAAGAAGAGGGGAAAGTGCAGAAGGCTGTCTATTATGTGAGCCACACCCTCCTTCAATCCGAAAAGAATTACAAGCTGGTAGAGAAGGCAGCATACGCTGTGGTCTTAGCTGCCAGAAAGCTAAAGCCATACTTCGAAGCCCACCAAGTAACAGTACGCACTGACCAGCCCCTAGAGAAGACCTTGGAGAAGATAGAGAAGTCAGGGCGGCTTACCAAATGGGCCGTGGAGCTGTCGGAGTTCGGAATCAAATACAAGCCTAGGGGGCACGTCAAAGGCCAGGCAGCAGCCGACTTCATAGCCGAATGCTCACATCATGAGGAGGCAGCTGAACATGACATCTGGGAGGTGTACACTGATGGATCTGCCACCTCCAGTGGCTCGGGGGCAGGTGTAGTCCTGATCTCACCAGAGGGGAACAGATTCGAGCATGCCCTAAGGTTTAGGTTCCAAGCCTCCAACAACGAGTCGGAGTATGAAGCGGTAATTTCAGGGATGGAGCTTAGCGTGGCAGCCGGGGCTGAGCATGTCGTCATCAAGACAGACTCCCAGCTGGTGTGCAGCCAGATCAGAGGAGAGTACGAGGCAAGAGATGACACAATGCTCAAGTATCTGGCAAAGTTCAAGCAGATTTCGGGAACACTTAGCTCCCTCAAAGTTGAGCTAGTACCACGTTCCCAAAACCACCAGGCAGACGCCTTGTCAAAGCTGGCCAGCTCCAGTCTCCAAGACGTGTCCAGATCAGTGTTTGTGGACAACCGAGGCAGCAAGACCATATCAGAAGACAACCAAGTCCAATCGGTTGAAACAGAGCCAAGCTGGATGGACCCCATCATAGCTTACAAGTTGACAGGGGAGGAACCAGCTGGCAGAAACCACAGAAAGAAGCTCAGGAGGATAGCAGCACGATTCGTGACCATAAGAGGAGAGCTATACAGAAAGTCCTTCTCCCACCCACTCTTGAAGTGTGTTGGACCAACTCACTCCGACTATGTGCTCAGGGAGATACATGGGGGACTGTGCGGCCATCACATGGGAGCAAGGACACTTGCTCACAAAGCTCTCCGAGCAGGCTACTACTGGCCAACAATGCTGCAAGATGCACGAGAGCTCACCAGATCCTGTCACAACTGCCAAGTACATGCTCCTGTCATCCACCTGCCTGCCAACGAACTCATGCCTGCCCTGAACCCCCTGCCATTCACCCAATGGGGGATGGACATCATTGGCACGTTCCCAAAGCAAGCAGGATCAGTCCAATGGGTGATAGTAGCTGTCGATTACTTCACCAAATGGATAGAAGCTGTACCAGTAGCCACCATCACGTCTGAAGATGTCAAGAAGGTGGTATGGAAGAACATTTTCACTCGCTTCGGCATACCGGAGGTGATCATAATGGACCATGACTCACAGTTCGATTGTAGACCACTCCAAGAATGGATGACAACTTTCGGAGTTAAATTTGGCTACTCTGTCGTCTGCCACCCTCAAAGCAATGGGCAGGCAGAGGCAGCCAATAAAACCATCATCAATGGAATGAAGAAGAGGCTGGAAGACGCCAAGGGAGCTTGGGTCGAAGAGATACCAATGATCTATGGTCACTCCGTACTACTGAAAAGGAGGCCACCGGTGAATCACCTTTCAGGATGGTATACGGGACGGAAGCTGTCATGCCCGTAGAAGTAGGGTCTAGCAGCCTCAGAGAACAGCTGTATGAGCCCACAATCAATGAAAACTCCCTGAGGACATCCCTCGACCTGTTGGATGAAGTAAGGGACAGGGCAAGGCTCACCATGGCTGTCTACCAGGACAGAATCAAGCGAGCCTACGACAAAAGGGTCAAGGTCAGAACATTGAATGAAGGAGACCTGATCCTAAGGAAGGCTGCATCCTGCAGCATGGCAGGCATCGACGGCAAGCTGTCCCCAAATTGGGTAGGTCCCTACCTGATCACCAAGAAAGAAGGACCAGCTACCTTCCGACTCGCAGAAATGGACGGCACGCCACTCAAATCCATATGGAACACCGACAACCTCAAGAAGTACTACCCTTAGAGGTAGGAGGCAGCATGTAAAAACTGTAAGCTCCGATAAAGCATCCAAAACAAATATGAAAGGCTATTCAAACATAGCAAACTATGTATTTCTGGGTCACGGAAACAATGAATAAACAGCTCCTTTGCAAATCCAATCATGGTTTCTACTTCTCACATTTTTCACACCTTTTTTCTGTTAGAAAAACGGGTAAAAATTGGGGGCAAGGAGGCAGGCCATAGTCTGCCCTACGAAAGCCACAAACCCATGGCAGTCTGCCAAGTGACAAAGGAAGTCACCTGACAGACCAGCAAACTCATGACAAGCAGCCAGGTGGTATGAGCAAGCTACCTGACCAAGTCAACCCCGCCATAAGGCCAAAGCTGACAGGCAACAAACCAGCACACCCGTATGCATCAATACGGGCACACGACTGGTGCTCAACAATCTTCACATAGCTCGCTAAGACACACGCAGCTATCACAAGAAAGAGCGTACCCTGCCTAAGCCGCCTGCGCGGCACACATAGCTACACCCTCATCACGGGCACACAGCTATCCTCCTGCCAGACCTTAGCGGGACCCAAAAGAGAACAGAAAACTCAGAAAAACATGCCTAGTCTGGCTTGAAGGTCCGTTGTAATTTAACGGAAACCCGGCAACAGGCGACTAACGGTAAAAGGGACAGAGGATTAACTCTCTCCCTAAAGGAACTAGGTGTATAGGTTAGGCATGGGAAGGCCAATGAGCCAACACACACTTAGCCCGGGCTGCTATCCGAAGCTGCTCCACACATGGGTCGTTTTATACACCATAAGGAGCCCATGCAGATGGTAGACGTAAGGGGGAAAGGAATACAGTTAGACAGGTTCCTGCTGATAACAAAACCCCGAAACGGCCAAGGGCCAGCTGCCATCGCTTGTGATCAGGGAGACCTGGTAGCAGACAAACCCTAGAAAATGCTACCTGTGTCGATCAAGGTGGTAGGAGAATAATGGCTAGGCCTGGCATAGTTCCTTGCTACCTGGCCACGTAATCCTGGACCACTTAGGGCAGCTGAAAAGCATACTCCTAAAGCCACCAGTAGTCAAGATGGAAAGCATGAAGCGCATTCAAATACATGCAAAAGAAGACAAAGGAAGAATGCGGAAAAGTAAAGAGCATCTGTCATAGATAAAAGGCCGGAAAAGCCTGACAAATTACATCAATGCTCCCAAAAGAAATGCAGCACAATAAGTCTGAATTACAAAGCACAATCACACCCAAAATACAGCCAAAGAGTTCATTACATGACTCAAAGCAGCAAAAAAGACAGGTACAAATCGGCAGCCTACGGCCTACCTTACAAAAAGAAGCAAAAGGACAAACTAGATAAAAACAGTTAAGGGTCAGGTCAGGTTCAGGTAGGCAGACTCAGGATGATGCACAGGACTCCGGACTGTGAAGCAGCCGCCAAGAGCCCTATTCCTGAGCAGACTGCCCCGGGTTGACCGGAGCAGGGGATGTCACAACACTTGCACCACCAGCCTGGGTGGTCTCAGTTTGAGGATTGGGCAGCACCGGAGAGGCAGAAGCGGCCATGGGCCCCTGGGCAGCATTAGAATTCTTGAGCAGAGGCCAGGTAGGTTGCTGGCACCTCTTCACCTCCTCCATCTGCTCCCACTCAACAGAACGAGCGGGAAACAGGTGAGCAAAGGTGGCAGAAGCAGCTCCCCAGCCACCCTCGAAAGACTGCCAGCAGCGCTGCTTCATTTCAGCTTTAGCTCGGGACTTGAACTCAGCAAGAGCAACCTCTCGCTCCTCCCGGCCACTCTTGACCAGTGCCACCTGCTCAGCAAGCTCAGCCTTAAGCCGCTCCATCTCTCCCGCTGCCAGCTGCTCCTTAAGCCTCTTGATTTCTTCATCAGCAGATCGGGACTTCTTTGACTTCAAGGGACAGCACCTGGTCAGACATGTCAGCTAGACCCTTCTTCGCGTCCTCGACCTCTCTCCTCCAGCAATCGGCCTTCTTCTCAGCCTCGGCAGTAGCAGCCTCCAGGCTCCCTTTCATCTCAGAAGCCTTCTTCCTCAGCTGGCCCATCTCCTCCTCCATCCTGCCCTGTGACTCAGTCAGCCTCATCACCTCTGCCTGGTAGGTGGCCCCCAACTCACAGGCCATCAGGGTAGATCGTGCAGTCTGCAAAGTCAAAACAGGAAGGTTAGAAGGAGAGAAAGAACATTACAAGAAGCAAGAAAAGAGAGAAAGGAAAAGAAGCTAACCAGGGCTAGGTTGTGCATGGTAGAGGCAAAAGGCGTCTTGACAGAGTGCCTCAACTCTGTAGGCCGATCCAAAGGCAGCAAAAGGCCCCTGAAGAGGCGCCAAGCACAAGTATTGCCTTCTTCAGGGTCTGCCACGTTCAAAGACTCGTCACAGCAGACATCAATAACAGGCCGGAATCGGTTCCGGCTGGCTAAGGGGTCAGGTATCCCACACAAATTCTCCATGACATGATGAGGGACCTCCACAACTGGCTCCTCCAGGTATTCCCCCCTCGCATTAAAAACGTACTCGGATTCAGGCAGGGGAGGCGAACGCTCACCACTTCCTAAGTCGGGTAGGGAGCTCAAAGACTCCAGCCCCCTGAAGATGGTAGAGCTGCCCTCACCTAGAAATTGGTTGGGCACACCGCTGGAAGCCATCCGGGGCTGAGTTGATGGCTGCTTGCTGGTAGAAGGACTCTCCAAGTTAACTACAGGAGCGTCCACCTCGAAGTTGTCATGCATAGCTAACCTCCTCCTACAAGCCGCAGGGGGCAGATCCTCGTCCTCCTCGTCACTAAAGACCCCAGCGAAGTTGAGAAGAGAAGATGAACGCTTACCTCCTGACAAAGGAGCACCACCATCATCATCCACCCACTCTTCTCCCATTACAATCTGCTTGGCCATTCCAGAAGAGGCAGTTGGAGCCTTGTCAGCAAACTCCAACTCTACCCCATCAGCGGTAGCAGCCGAGCCGGTATCTGCTTGCTCCACACTGCCAGCAGCTTGCCCCTCAATATCGGGCTCATCGATCGACATCTGGTTTACACCACCTGCTGTCTGGTGAGCGTCAGCAGTCGTCTGAATGGTATCCACCTCCATCTGCTCCACATCAGCAACCACCTCCTCAGCAACCTCCCTCTCAGCAGGTAGCCGAGCAGTTTGGGTCTCTTCCTCTGTCTCCACGACCACACGTCTCGCCGTACACTACAAGTACGCGTGCACAAAACAAGTACGCGTGCACTACAAGTGCACCAATTAGGTAGACATGCTTTATCATAAAATTTTATCATATAATGACAAAATAAACATAAGTTCTTATAAATTAGAGCGAAAAAGGAACGCACGTGGTTCACTGTAACAACCCTAAATTTTCGACAAAATGAAATAAGAAAATAAAGGACTGTTATGCCGCCGTTGACCACCAAGTCAACGGCAAGGCTTATTAAATCAACTTCTGAAAGAAAACAACAAATGTCAACGGAAGACTTGTAGCCAAGTTTACAAATCCAAAATCAAACCAATTGAAATAAATTACAAACGTTCATAAAATCCAAATGTTTGACGAGTTATTCTAAAATCCCCATGCCATGCATTTGATATCCAAGCAGACAAGTAATCACCTTCAAGACCTGTCAACTACGCCATCGAGAATGACGTAGGCCCCAAAATAGAGTAGGGACAAACCCAAACAGAAGAACGTCAGCACAAGCTGAGTAAGACAAAAGAGCAACAAAAGAAAATAAGATACGCGCCTTAAAATGGCGCGTAGCTACAAATAACAAAACAAACTACGCCAAGCAAACAAGACAACAAAACGCTCGGCGGGAAGAGTCAAACGACGGACACGACTCGTGCACAGGCCGCACGAGTCGCGCAAGGGTCAGCCCGGGGCTGCCCACACGGAAATCAACACTTCTATTATAACTTCTTATGTTATCAACATACGATTATCGAAAGCCTCCGAGAGGTCGTTAAAGACAAGCCAAGGGTCCTACCCCAAGACTACCACATCTAGAGTTACAAGTAACGCAACCTAATGACTCGAGTGTGCACCCCCCCTCGCTAGAGGGCCGGTAGGACGAAACCACCTCTAGGAGGAAGTCTATTAGGGGGTTTGGTAGCTGATCTCCGACCCACAACACTACCTTGATCAGAGGTACAAAACAAAAGCCACAACCGCAAGGTGTGGTGACGGCTCCTACGTCCGCCCCTCTAGATGGGTTTCAACAATTTCACGTTCTTACGATACACTTTTGATTTATTATTAAGGTACATTATTTGTGCTAGCGCTCTTGATCTATAAACGGCCGTAGCCGGAACAACAATAATCTTTGAGACAATAATGGATATTGGCATAGCCATAAAACATGATATACAAGAATATGAATTTCATGAACGAAGGCAAGAGATGTAAGGAACATGATGATTGATGAAACGCTTGAATAGGCTCATAAGAAAGGATGATACAAGCATGCTCAAGTCTTAGAAGGTTAACGTTCTTACCTTAAACGCCAATCCATTTCTCCTTTCTAGTCTAACATCATCTTTTCCATAATCAATCATACCCAATCAATCACAACCTCAAACAATAATCCTCTAATTCACAAGGTGAAACCACAAGTCATAAATGTCACAATTAACACTAATCCATCATGAATCCAAAAGGAGACAGTAGCAAACAAACATGAATAACGTCTACCTCCGACATCGGATAATCACCAAATTTGAGTATGTCATAAACAGTTATGTCAGGAACTTCTTCTCCGAATTTCATCCACAAACTCCAAGCGTACCAACGGGAATCAATCTCACACTGAACCATAAACATGAATTAGGGTTTACCCACGGATTCTAATATAACTTTTGGTACACGAATATAGATCTTACCAATTTTTGATATGTTGTTAAAATTAGGGCTAGGAACATCCCCATAAAATCTCGTCCTAAAGTACCTTAGGAGTCAACGGGAATCATCAAAACACCGAGGGGGCGGAACAGTTCTCGGGTAGATAGACACAGTTCCACTAAAACATCTCCACACAGGTCATACGGTGGAATCTTGGCACGATCAATATGTTGTTGGATTTTTTTATCTAAATCACGGTTCTAACGCCACCAACCACGACTTAAACAAAGGTCGTATGTGGGAGTTGTGTGTGTTTGAAGTTGACACAATGGTGCTGAGAATTTTCTGCGGGTGGAGGCTATGAAAAGGAGAGAGATAAAGAGGGGGAGGCCGAATTGCTATGAAAGCGAAGCAAGGGTTTTACTTTTATTTTACATAAATGGGTATGTGGGTAGACTCGGGTTTGGGCTTAGTTAGGTAGGTGAGATGCGTGATCCACAAATCCGATCCAAATCCGAATGACTAATGGATCGTCCCTTTTGTGTAATTCTATAATTAGAACTTCCATCATAATTCAATCAAATTCCAATAAACTATTAATAAACCACTTAATTACATTACAAAACGCAACACTCTTAATAATTTAAGTTCCCAAAAATGCGGGGTGTTACAGACTTCCCTCCTTAAAACAAATCTTCGTCCCGAAGATTTAATCTCCTCCCTAAATAGATTTCACATAACTCTTTACATTTCAAATGTTCTCAACCGATTTCTCGCAACCAACATCCATAACTTCCAACACAGGCGAAAAGTAACGATAGAAAAGGAATGGGAAGTAAGGATTCAAAGATATATCAGTAGGTGAAGGAGAAAGTGCACCATCAATGCACTTACTCACAAGGGAGTCGTGTTTAGCTAGAAATGTATCATCAATGCATTTCAAGGAAGGAATAGCGCGCAATTATAATAAATTTAAGTATTGGCACGAAATGATGCCAAATAATATTACACTAGTTTTTGCCCCCGTGAATTCACGGGACTGCTAAAAATGATGAGTGATTAGCATCTGAGGACAAAAATAATATAATACGTATTCCCCGAATTATATTTATTTTTACACCAAAGTTAAAGAAAAACTGAATGGGAATTTTCGAAAATGACGATGAGAGGCACCGTCGATTATAATACAGTTTGTGCGTAACTATCGTGTTCATTATCAATATCTCAGGGTGATTATCCATGACAAACTATATTTAAAACAGCAGAAGAATAACAACCATCTCTCTTTCAATATAAATGTTTTCAACCAATTTCCTATATATAAACAATCTAAAGGTCCAATTCCGAAATATAAGTGTATTTTGCATGTGTAATTATCCTACATGACCAAATATGGAGTGCTCTTTTTCTTTGGAAAATAAGTGTTAATTAACATAGTTGTATTAAGAATAACAAAATAATATCACAGAATGAACGACTCATCATATATGAAATCATTTTAGTTCAACTATCTCTATATAATCCATTAACCCTCATGAACCAATTGCATTTGCCCCTACTTAAAATTATGTTTGGGGGCCTGCATATTTTTTTGTAAGGCATAAAGTCTTTATCATACTCTATTTGTTTGGAAGTATGATTTTCATTCTTTAGTGTCCAATATCTATTCCTCCATGTGAATCCATTGTCCTCTTAGTATATAGAAATCACATATATTCTCATTGACTTTACTACCCTCTTCTCTTCCCATATTGCACATTTGCACAGCTACCGATGTACTCTTGAGTCTTGGCTACGGGACGTGTCGGACAAAGCCACTAACCATCTCTTTTGAATTCAGTTAAATTCTTTCCCCAATGATTTTTTTTTCTCCTCCATAATTATTTTTGTGTCTGAACACCACTTTCCCTCATAGCAACCAACCTCCCACAAAACCCCCACCAACACATACAACTCCCACAACTCATCATCTTTCTCCAAAAACTGTCATCTGAGTATGTGATCCCTAATTATTTTCATTTGTCTTAAATCTACACATGATATAAGATATATGATAAAACCAACACAATAGAAGTCTTCGTAGTGTTAATTAATCATGGTTAGAGAGTAAAATAGCAGAGATGGCGGAAATTGTAATTTTTTTTTATTTAATATATGTCAACTTAAACATTTGTCGTTAAGTCATTGAATGAAACATCAAACATTGTTGAAAAGTAACAACAAAAATAAATCTATCAATGTTGGTGTATAAGGAAATTATTTGCAGATTTCCATTTGACTTTGTCATGGTTATTTATAATCAACAGTGAGTGATTGCATTATTGTAAATTGCAAACCAAAAAAATGTTAAAACCACACGTAGCTAATCAACTACAAACAAAATAAGAAGTGACCAAAATGATCAAATTCCAAAATAATAGCGTTTGTAGAATATAAACAATTGAAATTTACAGTCTAAATGAGAACCAATAAATACTTTGATAGTAGTAGAAATACAAACTCCATAGGAACACTATTTCTACAACTCAATAAATATCTTTCTTCCCCTAACTATGTTTCTCGCTCCCAAAAACATAGTGCGCAATGCATGTGTTTGTCATCAAAATCAAGCAAACAACGAAGGTATATATAGTAATGCAAATTAACATGTAACCGACAAATTTGGCAAACCAATAGCCAAGAGTCACAATGTTTAATATTATATTAAATAAAAGACCTTCAATTTATCCTTAATTTAAAGTAAACATAAATATATAAAACTTATGTCGATAGTAAGATGAAAGGTCACTTTGGAATTCAGCAGTCCTGTATTCATTGTCACTTTTATGATGTATTTATTTCATATATCAATGAAAATCTTTCATGTACTTAGGATGCTTACATGACTTTGTAGAATTAAAAATTAACCTAAATTCTCCCCGCTGCGACACGTAGGATTAGTGAACATTTTTATGTTAGCCTATTAATATTATTATATAGATGTGCAACGTTAATGCACGAACCATATAACGTGTGCAACTGCGATGCACAAAACAAGTACGCGTGCACTACAAGTGCACCAATTAGGTAGACATGCTTTATCATAAAATTTTATCATATAATGACAAAATAAACATAAGTTCTTATAACTTAGAGCGAAAAAGGAACGCACGTGGTTCACTGTAACAACCCTAAATTTTCGACAAAATGAAATAAGAAAATAAAGGACTGTTATGCCGCCGTTGACCACCAAGTCAACGGCAAGGCTTATTAAATCAACTTCTGAAAGAAAACAACAAATGTCAGCGGAAGACTTGTAGCCAAGTTTACAAATCCAAAATCAAACCAATTGAAATAAATTACAATCGTTCATAAAATCCAAATGTTTGACGAGTTATTCTAAAATCCCCATGCCATGCATTTGATATCCAAGCAGACAAGTAATCGCCTTCAAGACCTGTCAACTACGCCATCGAGAATGACGTAGGCCCCAAAATAGGGTAGGGAAAAACCCAAACAGAAGAACGTCAGCACAAGCTGAAAAAGAGCAACAAAAGAAAATAAGATACGCGCCTTAAAATGGCGCGTAGCTACAAATAACAAAACAAACTACGCCAAGCAAACAAGACAACAAAACGCTCGGCGGGAAGAGTCAAACGACGGACACGACTCGTGCACAGGCCGCACGAGTCGCGCAAGGGTCAGCCCGGGGCTGCCCACACGGAAATCAACACTTCTATTATAAATTCTTATGTTATCAACATACGAGTATCGAAAGCCTCCGAGAGGACGTTAAAGACATGCCAAGGGTCCTACCCCAAGACTACCAGATCTAGAGTTACAAGTAACACAACCTAATGACTCGAGTGTGCACACCCCTCGCTAGAGGGCCGGTAGGACGAAACCACCTCTAGGAGGAAGTCTATTAGGGGGTTCGGTAGCTGATCTCCGACCCACAACACTACCTTGATCAGAGGTACAAAACAAAAGCCACAACCGCATGGTGTGGTGACGGCTCCTACGTCCGCCCCTCTAGATGGGTTTCAACAATTTCACGTTCTTACGATCACTTTTGATTTATTATTAAGGTACATTATTTGTGCTAGCGCTCTTGATTTATAAACGGCCGTAGCCGGAACAACAATAATCTTTGAGACAATAATGGATATTGGCATAGCCATAAAACATGATATACAAGAATATGAATTTCATGAACGAAGGCAAGAGATGTAAGGAACATGATTATTGATGAAACGATTGAATAGACTCATAAGAAAGGATGATACAAGCATGCTCAAGTCTTAGAAGGTTAACGTTCTTACCTTAAACGCTAATCCATTTCTCCTTTCTAGTCTAACATCATCTTTTCTATAATCAATCATACCCAATCAATCACAACCTCAAACAATAATCCCCTAATACACAAGGTGAAACCAAAAGTCATGAATCTCACAATTAACACTAATCCATCATGAATCCAAAAGGAGATAGTAGCAAACAAACATGAATAACGTCTACCTCCGACATCGGATGATCACCAAATTAGAGTATGTCATAAACAGTTATGTCAGGAACTTCTTCTCCAAATTTCATCCACAAACTCCAAGCGTACCAACGGGAATCAATCTCACACTGAGCCATAAACATGAATTAGGGTATACCCACGGATTCTAATATAACTTTTGGTACACGAATATAGATCTTACCAATTTTTGATATGTTGTTAAAATTAGGGCTAGGAACATCTCCATAAAATCTCGTCCTAAAGTACCTTAGGAGTCAACGGGAATCATCAAAACACCGAGGGGGCGGAACAGTTCTCGGGTAGATAGACACAGCTCCACTAAAACATCTCCACACAGGTCATACGGTGGAATCTTGGCACGATCTATATATTGTTGGATTTTTATCGAAATCACGATTCTAACGCCACCAACCACGACTTAAACAAAGGTCGTATATGAGAGTTGTGTGTGTTTAAAGTTGACACAGTGGTGCTCAGATTTTTCTGCGGGTAGAGGCTATGAAAAGGAGAGAGATAAAGAGGGGAGGCCGAATTGCTATGAAAGCGAAGCAAGGGTTTTACTTTTATTTTACATAAATGGGTATGTGGGTAGACTCGGGTTTGGGCTTAGTTAGGTAGGTGAGATGCGTGATCCACAAATCCGATCCAAATTCGAATGACTAATGGATCGTCTCTTTTGTGTAATTCTATAATTAGAACTTCCATCATAATTCAATCAAATTCCAATAAACCATTAATAAACAACTTAATTACATTACAAAACGCAACACTCTTAATAATTTAACTTCCCAAAAATGCGGGGTGTTACAGACTTCCCTCCTTAAAACAAATCTTCGTCCCGAAGATTTAATCTCCTCCCTAAATAGATTTCACATAACTCTTTACATTTCAAATGTCCTGAACCGATTTCTCGCAACCAACATCCATAACTTCCAACACAGGCGAAAAGTAACGATAGAAAAGGAATGGGAAGTAAGGATTCAAAGATATACCAGTAGGTGAAGGAGAAAGTGCACCATCAATGCACTTACTCACAAGGGAGCCGTGTTTAGCTAGAAATGTATCATCAATGCATTTTAAGGAAGGAATAGCGCGCAATTATAATAAATTTAAGTATTGGCACGAAATGATGCCAAATATTACATGTGCAACGTTAATGCACGAACCATATAACGTGTGCAACTGCGATGCACAAAACAAGTACGCGTGCACTACAAGTGCACCAATTAGGTAGACGTGCTTTATCATAAAATTTTATCATATAATGACAAAATAAACATAAGTTCTTATAAATTAGAGCGAAAAAGGAACGCACGTGGTTCACTGTAACAACCCTAAATTTTCGACAAAATGAAATAAGAAAATAAAGGACTGTTATGCCGCCGTTGACCACCATGTCAACGGCAAGGCTTATTAAATCAACTTCTGAAAGAAAACAACAAATGTCAGCGGAAGACTTGTAGCCAAGTTTACAAATCCAAAATCAAACCAATTGAAATAAATTACAATCGTTCATAAAATCCAAATGTTTGACGAGTTATTCTAAAATCCCCATGCCATGCATTTGATATCCAAGCAGACAAGAAATCACCTTCAAGACCTGTCAACTACGCCATCGAGAATGACGTAGGCCCCAAAATAGGGTAGGGACAAACCCAAACAGAAGAACGTCAGCACAAGCTGAGTAAGACAAAAGAGCAACAAAAGAAAATAAGATACGCGCCTTAAAATGGCGCGTAGCTACAAATAACAAAACAAATTACGCCAAGCAAACAAGACAACAAAACGCTCGGCGGGAAGAGTCAAACGACGGACACGACTCGTGCACGAGTCGCGCAAGGGAAGTAAGGATTCAAAGATATACCAGTAGGTGAAGGAGAAAGTGTACCATCAATGCACTTACTCACAAGGGAGTCGTGTTTAGCTAGAAATGTATCATCAATGCATTTCAAGGAAGGAATAGCGCGCAATTATAATAAATTTAAGTATTGGCACGAAATGATGACAAATAATATTACACGTGCAACGTTAATGCACGAACCATATAACGTGTGCAACTGCGATGCACAAAACAAGTACGCGTCCACTACAAGTGCACCAATTAGGTAGACATGCTTTATCATAAAATTTTATCATATAATGACAAAATAAACATAAGTTCTTATAAATTAGAGCGAAAAAGGAACGCACGTGGTTCTCATCCCCCTTAAAGAAAAGGTTCGCCCTCGAACCAAAAGTACTTAATTCAAACCAGTGTGACTAATCTGAACTTTAAATCCACTTTTCACTTGCATTATTTTTCACACCTTGGTAACGCATCGTAAGGTTTTATCGCAATAATCCAAATTCTCTTTCTCATCCTCAAATCAATCATACTTGGTGACTATTCCCATGGATTGTAGCTTCATAAATTCTTATCGATTTAATTTATGGACATTCAAGGCAATTCTAACATAATATGTCATCGACAACCTTAAAACATGTCATTAAAATAGACATTTCCTGAAATCGGCCGGCGATTTAACTTGTAAATATTTACCATCCTTTAACGACTTCATATCAACCAAAGAGTTTTAATGTGATCTTTTGTTTCCCAACCTCTTCATTGACATCTCGCATGTCAAACTCACGTCGGAGTATTCTCATCTCCAAAAGTATTGTGAAATAATGCTCTGTACACCAATAGGTGTCGAGACCACTCTATCAATGCATTTGAAGTCTCAACTCTCTAATTATTGGAACTTTCATACCCTTATTACTTAATGCATACGCGAAACTAACCGATATCTAGCCTCATATCCCATTCGTCTAGCAGGTTAGATGTTGTAGCCTAGTTGGTTTAGCTTGCATTGTTATTCCTTCTTTACCCAAGTTCAAAACATGTAGGGAGCAGATTTTGCTTCCGTGAACTCTCTTACTTCAACCGAATGACTTGATTCTGTCCATCTACATCTTAAACATTCAAGTCGTCATCCTTGGTAGTGTAATTGCGAGTATACATAGATATCGCAAGTCTTTAACCTCCATTTACATCTCCATAATAATTGATCAGTACTAACAGTCACCACAACAAGGCCTTGTCATTACTTGTAAGCCATATTTTCTCGTCTAGTAGAACCCCTTATTTATCACACATAAGGCTTTTAGAGCTCTATCCTCCACGTGATGGACTAGAAGACCATACATCGAGCAATTAAACATTCCAGCAACTACCGTTGTCCGACGATACGACTTTCAATCAAACTCCTTATATGAACCTTTGACCTTGAAACTTGTCATCACATAATTATCGATGCATTCAACCACATCCCATAGGATGTCATATTCCAATTTCCTCGATGGACCTCTTACTAAAATTGTGGTTTCCACGATTTATGACTATATATATATCAACAGAACCATCTCCAGCAGACAATTTTCCTCTTACTCATTGGGTTACCTGAAAAACGAATTTACTTATCTGATTTGTATTGACTTTGTTACTTGAAAACTTCAATGTACCCGTCAATCCATATGAACATAGTCCCTTTCTATTTGAAATTCTTGGCGATAATTTTCTAACCCCACAAGAAAACCTTAGTGTCATGTCGAAGGCACTTAGTCGCGTTTAGCAAACATCAAGATGTAGTCATAATCGTTTGCCTTAGACATTCAACGAAACCTTTACTATTCTTTGATCCAAAAACCCCATTCTTAACAACGTATACCTCAAATCAATCTTGCCAAGCAACTAACATTAACTTTACGTCTTGATTGGTTCTCATAATTGTCTTCAAGGCATCGTTAGTATTCCCTTGTTGTCTCCTTGCCAACCCTCTTTACATACTTTTTTTTTTTTTTTGAACCAATAGAGATATGTGATCTAGATTTCGACTTCCCTCATATATAAGGTGTTTGATCAACTAACATCACATCGTTCTTTACTCATCATCTCCAACCAGTTAACTTTGAACCCATAAAATATTTATTCGTTCATTCTCATTTAACCCAATATATTCCAAGAAACATTCTTTAGCCCATTGACAAAACCACAACGTCCTACTATTTATATCCCAAGTTATTGTACTACGAGCGTCGGGTGTTCTCTAATGTTTAAATCAATGTTTTTATCATGAGGTGCGATTACATTCAACCAACTTACTCACCCGAGTAAACATTGTCAACCCATGGAAATTTCCCTAGCCTTATCATGACCAAAATCACACTTATGTAAAATAGATTCGATGCCTTGCACTTACCACCAACATCCACAACTCGGGTTTAATAGTAATTCAAACCCAATACATTCACAATCAAGATAGACGGCCCTTAGAAATTTACCAATACAAGGTACAAAACCATCCGAAGATTAGTGAAAACCATAAGTTTTTACCATTATTAGCACTGTCCTCTCATTTTATACATCGCACTTCAAGTGTTATCAACTCAACACCATACAACCAGCTGATTACTATGCCAACTCGTTCTTTAGCTCAACTTATCCACCATTCAACTATGATTCAACAAATACATACCATATGACCATCAACGCCAAGATAATCTATAAACTCTTTCGCCGAATCATAGTGACTCTTATATCATACGAAGCACCAAATTGCACTCTTAGAAGCTAAATTTGGTGAGGGTAAACATGTCCTTAAAATAACACTCTTTAGTCCATAGATCACAAAAGACATATACTCATGTCAAATCCATAATTCAACTCGCCATCATTGTCAAATAGAGGTTCAAAACTTATTGTGTATCTCGAGTTCAACTCGTCTTCCTTACTTCATTTCACAGCCTGTAAGTGACTAGTGTTCAAAATAGGAGTCCTTTACCGTAAATCGAATAATATGGATATGTGTATGTCCAACTTATTTTACCCATAGTATGTCCAAAGCCTTATCATGAATCAACACCCTTTTTTTTTATCGTGCCGTAGCATATATCAATTCCCTTTACTTGAACATATACCCAAATAATTCATCTCAAAATCTCTCAATCGGTGATGGTAACAGCTTAATAAGTATAGTTTCCATGTCCAATAGTTTGTTCTCTTATAGTATAGTAGACATCCAACCTTAAATGTCGTTGTTATGGCACAATGGACCATTTCTTCCCTTCTTACCCATACACCTTAGTGTTAAAACTTAAAAGTTCATAAGCGATTCGTATTCGATCCCCAATCAATCGAGTTGTACCAAGAATTTTAGCATGTAGACACCCAACGGTTGTGGGGATGCTTAACAAAACGGTCCAACTCCATAATTGATACTAAGATCATAGTCTTTGATCAATCAATCTAGTCGATCATATCCATAAATTTCGAAATAGTTTAGCAACTAACATTGTGACGAAATCATGAATCTATTTTCCTTTAATCTTCTTCATAGTATAAACCACACTAATTTAAGCACGTGCAAGCGACTGCTTGATCTTTTGGAGTTGGGTCTTCCTCCAATAGTCCATCCTTGACTTGGGAATAACTTTACTTGTGCATGTCTAACAACTAATTTCTCAAGGTACATCCAAAGCATCGTTCCTCATTATACTTCGAATATGTCCAACACTTTGATTGCATAACTTCCAACAATAATTCATATAATAAGGTTCAGAAGTCTGTCAACTACTCATTCCCTTGGTATTAAAATTTTCTCCGTACCATCTTCTAATGGTAGTAACACATCAATTCAGCAATATCGAACAACGGTTCAGGGCTCCTTGCACCCCTATTGAAAACGATTTAGGTCAAAAAGTGGTAAACGATAAATAACTACAATGAACACCAGTCTAGTATTCGTCTCGCTTAGTTCTGACTTTTCTGAGTTTTTTTTTTTTTTTTTAGAGGGGCACACGACTCGTGTACAATATGGCACGAGTCGTTCCCAGATCAGTGCTTCTACGGCACAAGTATAAACGAGCACGGGTCGTGCCAAGTCGGACACGAGTCGTACGGTCCTCAGTCGAGGATGTGGACACCAAAATCACGGTGGATGAAACAATTCACAGACAATTCATCACCACACAATTAGCATATAGTTTCATCAACGACTTTATTCCAAATATAGTCGCAGGGGTATTGTCCCCTATCCAAAAGTACGCAATAGCAAGACTCCAACTAAAGTCATAAGTAAAAAAAACACACAATCCTCAAAACCAAGGCCTCGGAACCATACATAAAAGTTAATGACACGGATAATAAATCCAATGATTAGTTTCCTCATAATAATCCCCGGGAAGTATTACTCAAAAAGAGAATTTAAACTCAAAGTTCCAATAATCGAGGTTATGATTAAGATTATATAAGTTTTCTCTTGTTCTTAACACATCACCCATAGAAATAAACGTTGGTCGATTCAATCAATTCCTCATACTCATTCCCATCAACAAACAGAGTAGTGTACTCAGAAACGATTCTTATCATCATTTAACCCATATAATAAAAGAACAAACGATACACGGGATTCTCTAAACTCTCGTATGCTTAACTCACTCATAGACTCACCATTACTAGTCCCTTCTTCAACTTTCATCTTTCCTTTAAGGTGATCATGGTTCTCACCTATTAGGGGTGACATTGTTAGGTGGAGTAGCGTGGGTTATTTCTAAAGGGTTAAGCATAGCATAGGTATTCTGGTTAGGATATGAGGAAGTAAATAGGTGTCTCTAAACCTTTGTTCTAACAATAATATATCACAACTACTAATCCAACGTGCGTGTTCCACCTTACATCATACCTTCAAACACAAAACTTGAATAACTATAGGCATTAAATAAGCAAGTCCCTAATATCATCAAATCCATTCTTTAATATAACCTTAAGGATCATTACCATCTTAATTACTTGACTCGTAATAATCTCAACTTCTTTCAATCTAACTTCTAACCATCCTCAATACTTCAACATCACGTACCAAGTAATATGACTAAAAGTATGACGAAGCTAAACGTATGATCTTGTCCTCGAAAAATGTAATTCAAAGTATCGTTATATTCGGTCGATATCAAAGATAATCTCAAATAAAATGTAACCCAAAGTTTTTTCTGTAAATTTGTAGTGTAGCATAGTACTTGTCCATAGTATATAGTACATAGCTCAAGTCAAAATCTCAAAAGTCAGCTCCAAAACTCTATGGTGTAGTTCAAGAGACACATAGCACGTAGCACATAGCATGCGTATGAATGCACCCAACGAATCCCCCAAGTTTTAAAAATCGTTTTATCAAATTGGTTTAAAACCGTTTTGCAAACTCAACTAACCAGAGTCTAAGGCTCTGATACCAACTGTAACAACCCTAAATTTTCGACAAAATGAAATAAGAAAATAAAGGACTGATGCCGCCGTTGACCACCAAGTCAACGGCAAGGCTTATTAAATCAACTTCTGAAAGAAAACAACAAATGTCAGCGGAAGACTTGTAGCCAAGTTTACAAATCCAAAATCAAACCAATTGAAATAAATTACAATCGTTCATAAAATCCAAATGTTTGACGAGTTATTCTAAAATCCCCATGCCATGCATTTGATATCCAAGCAGACAAGTAATCACCTTCAAGACCTGTCAACTACGCCATCGAGAATGACGTAGGCCCCAAAATAGGGTAGGGACAAACCCAAACAGAAGAACGTCAGCACAAGCTGAGAAAGACAAAAGAGCAACAAAAGAAAATAAGATACGCGCCTTGAAATGGCGCGTAGCTACAAATAACAAAACAAACTACGCCAAGCAAACAAGACAACAAAACGCTCGGCGGGAAGAGTCAAACGACGGACACGACTCGTGCACATGCCGCACGAGTCGCGCAAGGGTCAGCCCGGGGCTGCCCACACGGAAATCAACACTTCTATTATAACTTCTTATGTTATCAACATACGATTATTGAAAGCCTCCGAGAGGTCGTTAAAGACAAGCCAAGGGTCCTACCCCAAGACTACCACATCTAGAGTTACAAGTAACGCAACCTAATGACTCGAGTGTGCACACCCCTCGCTAGAGGGCCGGTAGGATGAAACCACCTCTAGGAGGAAGTCTATTAGGGGGTTCGGTAGCTGATCTCCGACCCACAACATTACCTTGATCAGAGGTACAAAACAAAAGCCACAACCGCATGGTGTGGTGACGGCTCCTACGTCCGCCCCTCTAGATGGGTTTCAACAATTTGACGTTCTTACGATACACTTTTGATTTATTATTAAGGTACATTATTTGTGCTAGCGCTCTTGATTTATAAACGGCCGTAGCCGGAACAACAATAATCTTTGAGACAATAATGGATATTGGCATAGCCATAAAACATGATATACAAGAATATGAATTTCATGAACGAAGGCAAGAGATGTAAGGAACATGATGATTGATGAAACGCTTGAATAGGCTCATAAGAAAGGATGATACAAGCATGCTCAAGTCTTAGAAGGTTATCGTTCTTACCTTAAACGCCAATCCATTTCTCCTTTCTAGTCTAACATCATCTTTTCCATAATCAATCATACCCAATCAATCACAATCTCAAACAATAATCCCCTAATTCACAAGGTGAATTCACAAGTCAAAAATCTCACAATTAAGACTAATCCATCATGAATCCAAAAGGAGACAGTAGCAAACAAACATGAATAACGTCTACCTCCGACATCGGATGATCACCAAATTTGAGTATGTCATAAAAAGTTATGTCAGGAACTTCTTCTCCGAATTTCATCCACAAACTCCAAGCGTACCAACGGGAATCAATCTCACACTGAACCATAAACATGAATTAGGGTTTACCCACGGATTCTAATATAACTTTTGTTACACGAATATAGATCTTACCAATTTTTGATATGTTGTTAAAATTAGGTCTAGGAACATCTCCATAAAATCTCGTCCTAAAGTACCTTAGGAGTCAACGGGAATCATCAAAACACCGAGGGGGCGGAACAGTTCTCGGGTAGATAGACACAGCTCCACTAAAACATCTCCACACAGGTCATACGGTGGAATCTTGGCACGATCTATATATTTTTGGATTTTTATCGAAATCACGGTTCTAACACCACCAACCACGACTTAAACAAAGGTCGTATGTGAGAGTTGTGTGTGTTTAAAGTTGACACAGTGGTGCTGAGAATTTTCTGCGGGTAGAGGCTATGAAAAGGAGAGAGATAAAGAGGGGAGGCCGAATTGCTATGAAAGGGAAGCAAGGGTTTTACTTTTATTTTACATAAATGGGTATGTGGGTAGACTCGGGTTTGGGCTTAGTTAGGTAGGTGAGATGCGTGATCCACAAATCCGATCCAAATCCGAATGACTAATGGATCGTCCCTTTTGTGTAATTCTATAATTAGAACTTCCATCATAATTCAATCAAATTCCAATAAACCATTAATAAACCACTTAATTACATTACAAAACGCAACACTCTTAATAATTTAATTTCCCAAAAATGCGGGGTGTTACAAAGACAAGGTCGAAAGGCAGTTACAACCTAGAAAAGGCCAGCTACCCCATACACACCTGGGTCACAGGTTGGAGATAAGCCGACAGCCTGCAACAAGTCTTCGGCAACAATGAAGTCAAAGTGAGGGAGCCAGACAGAGGGACCTAGCTGCCTGGTGCCGTCTGATGTGAAGAATTCGTAAGCTACCTCCTCGTCGGGGCTAAGGATGACATCATTCTGGGCCACCGCCCCATCACGGATCTCCTCAGCCCTTGTCTGGAAGGACCGGTTCATCTCATTCACAAAGAACCGGTTCACTTTGAAGTCAGCAGGCACCTTCACCCAGAAGAAGGTATCCCTCCATGAAGGAGCATTCTCCATACGGGGGAACACTGTCGATTTACCAGCCATCTGGTGAAGGACATAGCACCCCTTCTCCGAGTGACCCATCCTCTGGAGGCGGTGGAGTTTCTTGAAAAGAGAGACCGACAGAGGGAAGCCTTTATACAGGCACCCAAAAGCGAAAGACACCAAGGTTCGGATAGACGTCGGGGCTAACTGGGCAATCGCACCACACGTCTGCGTCAGGATCGAGACGAAGAAGGGGTGGGTGGAGTGGGAAACGCAGCCCAAGTCCAGTTGCTTGACAAATACCGCCGTCCTCCCTGGTGGCGGATCCGTCACAACTGAACCCGGGGCTGGCAGCTCCAGCAGATACTTTAATACCCCAGATTTCAGAGGAGGTTCCTGAGAAATTAAGGGCTCATATGAGGTGCTTAAGAGGATTGATAGTGCTACTCATACTAACAAAGTCGACTTTCCTTTTAGGAAGCCCATGTGATAAGAACTCCACAGTTAAGCGTGCTTGACTGGGAGCAATTTCAGGATGGGTGACCTCCTGGGAAGTTTCCCAGGGTGCGCATGAGTGAGGTCAAAATTCGCCGGAAGGACCCGTGTTGGTCTGTGAGGTCAGCCCACAGCCTGGCAAGCTGCCATAGGTGACTACTCTCGGCTCAGGCGATGAGCCGGGGTGTTACAAATGGTATCAGAGCAACCATGCGACCGCGTGTTGATCCTGTGGTCAGGAGAGCCCATGTCAACAGCCTAGCGGGGGAAAGATCCTGGAGCTAGACTATGGTTGGCTGCCAGTCGCAACGAGGACGTTGCTTTCTTAAGAGGGGGTGAGTTTAATACCCCATATTTCAGAGGAGGTTCCTGAGAAATTAAGGGCTCATATGAGGTGCTTAAGAGGATTGATAGTGCCTACTCATACTAACAAAGTCGACTTTCCTTTTAGGAAGCCCATGTGATAAGAACTCCACAGTTAAGCGTGCTTGACTGGGAGCAATTTCAGGATGGGTGACCTCCTGGGAAGTTTCCCAGGGTGCGCATGAGTGAGGTCAAAATGCACCGGAAGGACCCGTGTTGGTCTGTGAGGTCAGCCCACAGCCTGGCAAGCTGCCATAGGTGACTACTCTCGGCTCAGGCGATGAGCCGGGGTGTTACAGATACTCTCCCTCAACCCGAAAAAACTCGTTCGCCTTCTCCATAATGCCAGGTCTGGACATCTTCTCAATGAAGTCAGACGAAATCTCGGTATTGAGAGGAGCATCGTAGTAATCAGGGCTAATGGCTGGTCTCCCCGGGGGCACCGGGAGACTCTGATCAACAGTATTCGGAGGACGGGCAGACACTGGCCTAGGGGTGACCCGACTAGATGAAGGCACATCACTCATGTTGGACAAGTCGATGTGAATCGGCTTCAAAACAAATTGCCTAACACTACGACGCACAAGTAAGGGTTTGCAAGGAGACTCAGACAATCCGAAGACATAAAAAGGAGGAAGAAGTTACCTTAAAATCTCCTCGAAAACGGCGGCAGAAAGGAGGCCGGTTGAGCTTCTCTGACGTCGGAAAAGAGAGGAGATGAAGGAAAAGAAGATGAGAAGTTTTTGGGAAAGAAAATAATGATGATGAAAACTGTTGTGGGTATTTAAGCATCCACGCGAACGGTTACCTGCACGAAGTGACGGTTGCACTCCTCAAGACATGCCTGCGCACGACGCGTGTAAGCCCACTTGCATCCCACGATTTGAATTTCCCGCTCAAAGGGGATTTTGAATTAAAAACTGAAACCCCTATTTTCTTGACTTAGGAGTTTCAGTTGGGGCTATTGTTGGGGGTCAAACAGGATCTACCCTGTCCTCCCCCATTCTGTCCAGCGTTGACCAAGAAACATGGGACAAGCTGAATTGACCGGACGGGGAAGGCTGGCCAGCTTTGGTCAGCCAGGCTTTACCTGCCTAGAGGCTCCTAGCAGACCCAGCTGCCCGGGAACGGCTCATGAGACACTGACCACCACATGGCTGACACGTGTCACTCATACAACACAAAATCGATATGAAATCAGTATAAATACTCAACTCACCTTCACTTGGAAGGTAAGTCATCTCCGGATTAACTAGGCAATACATAAGATTAAATTCACTATTCCTACACACAATCTCTGACTTAGTCATCGGAGGGGGTCCCCGACACCACCCCCCGGGGCTAGTAATCACTGTTCACTGTGCAGCTTACGTCAAGATAGGCATAAGGAGGTCTCCCCTTTTTCATACAAATACTCGATTGTTTACTACCCGGAACAGCTTTAATGATATTATTATAGCTTTGTAATTTTTGCTTTATATTTTTAGGTGGGTAGCAATTTAATGTACTCAAGTGAATATCCAAATACTAATAACTACGAGTACAAGTCACTGGGGTTTTGTATATATGCGTTATTCTATAAGTCTTTTTTCTATTCTACATGTTCAGTTTTGTTTAGTATTGACATCTTTATACTTTTGTCATGAGACATAAACACGTAAAACGATAAAGGTTGGTTAAAGTAGGTAATGAAAGTAAATGGTTTTATGAAAAAAAAAAAAAGTTAATTAATTAGCTAGAATATTAATGTCATGTAAGTATAAAGTGTGAGAACTTTGAAAAATGAATTTAATCAGTAGTTCTAGATAAATGGTAACTTTATTTCGTAGTTACGTTTAAAAAAACTTTATTTAACTACAATAATTATAATGATTTGAATAATGGAAAGTGTCTATATAATATAAAATATTGTTAATTTCAATGTGCAACGCATGGGTTTTAAACTAGTATATTATAGTGCCAAAGTTCGTCTATTGCAGCTCAGAGTTCTCAATATGTCGAGTTTGTCAATTGATGATGTGGCCATGGAAGAACTCTATTTTCGGTTCTTCCATTGCTAATGCTCTTAGAAGCATACCCTTATCGACAAAAAAAAGACCCCAATCCCCATTTGATAAAAAAAATGATAACATTTGACCCCATTCATATAGTTCACTGTGTTGATAAAGTACACATGAGTGCAAGATCTATGTACACATGATATCAATGACACAATATAAGCATAGATTAAACAAATCAGGATTAAAAAAAAAAGTAAAAGAAGACAAAAAACGAGATAAGAGAGTAATAAAAGAATGCCAAGACAGATTATTTTAAACGAATAATTTTTATTCTCTTTATTTCACCGGTAGTGGTAATGAACAAAGAAGAGAAGAAACTCAAAACACTTATAATTCGAAAATACAACTATACACCCGGGGGTTGTACCCCCTGGCTGACGTCAAGCTGATGTCATCTTTTTTTCTTTTTTTTTGGCTGGGAGTTTTATTGTTATAGATTTGTTTTTTTTAAAAACAAATCACTGCTCCTATTCCACCGTAGGTAATTAACTGAATTGGTCAATTTTTTTTTTTTGTTATTTATTATAGTTTGGTCCACTAGTTTATATAATCTAATTTCAATTATCAATTTTGTTATATTTCCAACTTCTAAGTTACATGAAAGTGCATTTCGAAATTAATCGACTTTCTTTGATCATAAAGCATGAGGTCTCTGATACAAGTCAAGTTATTAGATTGTATACTGTTTGACATTCTTTCGCTTTCATAAAAATCCGACACTGCCGCTAGTTTAATTAGTTTACCCACATTTAGTAAAAGTTCACGAGTTTTATCTGTTACGAGTAAAAATCAATCCGGGTGTTGTAAATAATAAGCATATGTGTATAATTAGGGATTATTAGACAAACCTTAATGAACATTTTAAGATCGCATAGAATGGAGTTGATATGTAATTATTGGATTCCTAACTCGAAAGGTAATGAGCTTGTAATCAAAATGATTGAGCATTTATGAAATAACAATGAGTATTTAGTCATGATCAATGAGTATTTGTCATTTTCTTTATTTTTTCCTTTTTGAAAAATTGTTATTTGTTGTATTGTATGGACGCATGGTAAAGTATATAGATTGATGGGTACAACAGTCTGTAATGTCATTTTTTTTTCCTATACTAATTCGGTTGGTCCAACAAGACTATTGCCATGTAACCAAAACTAGTGAGCACATAGCAGTGAAATTAATGAGCATACACCCAAAATTAATAAGCATTAGCTTAAAAGTAGTGCGTATGTTGATCAAGTGCATAATATAAAAATTCAATGAACATATATACAGAAGCTAATGAGCCCCGTAACTTAAAGCTACATAGTCCTCGGTGATTGTTCAACTTGAATTTGAGTTGATGGCGAACCTTCATACATATGTGATATTGTTGCTGCAGATTCTTAGTGGAATGACGTCATATCGAGCATTTATCCAAAACTTAACGTGTATGTTAAACAAGCATGGGACGAAAATTAACGAGCATATAATCGAAAATTGATGTGCATATAGTATAAAAACGATGAGCATGAATTGTAAAAACAGTGAGCATATCGCAAAAATTACTGAGCTTTGTGTAAAAATCGATGAGCACGTACCCAAAATGTATGAGCATTTAACCAAAAGTAATGAGTATGTTGTCGAGTACATAATTAAGATTTACCTATGCACTAAATACAAATTGTATGGGTGAATAAAAGTTAAACTAGGATGCTAAGGTAATACATTTTAATATTGTTCCAAAATATAAAGAGTTTAGACAACCAGATTCACACACTTCCACCAGTTCGACTTGCTTTTTTAACGTGGTTGAGCTCGTTGTCGATCTTGGGTCTTTAGTGCTTTAGATTGGTGGGACATATTTGGCACCCTCTTCTTTTAGCGTTAACTGCATATGGCACATACGCTAAACATGTATCAAAATTAATGATCATTTAACAGAATTTAATTGTAACAGCCCGATCCATCATACGTCGCAACACAACCCAATAAGATGGGAAGTCACCTCTTAAGCCCGTAAATCCTCTCGTGGCTCTATAAGGTGAAGGCCTTGTTGGTAATATTATGGTAGGAATCTATTATAAACTGATCATATGAGCCTTGGTTTCCCAATGTGGGACAAAACAAATCCATAAACCACTTTCCAAATTCCGTAGTGTTACAAACTCCCCCACTTAGAGAACGCGACGTCCCCGTCGCGCCTCGGCCATTCCATACCAACATCAACACAGGTCCAAGATCTCCCCCGCTAGACGGCTGACCTGGGTCTAACCCCAGCACTCAGCACGCGGTCGCAGGGTTGCTCTGATACCATCTGTAACAGCCCGATCCATCATACGTCGCAACACAACCCAATAAGATGGGAAGTCACCCCTTAGGCCCGTAAATCCTCTCGTGGGCTCTAAAAGGTGAAGGCCTTGTTGGTAGTATTATGGTAGGAATCTATTATAAACTGATCATATGAGCCTTGATTTCCCAATGTGGGACAAACCAACTCCATAAACCACTTTCCAAATTCCGTAGTGTTACAAACTCCCCCACTTAGAGAACGCGACGTCCCCGTCGCGCCTCGGCCATTCCATAATGATACAACCCACTTTAGAGTGGGTTTTGTGGCGTTATTATTGGTTTTTCTGGCTATTTTCGGATCATTTGTGGCATTATTCTATTTATTATGTTTTTGAGTCAATTTGAAGAATACATGCAAGTTTGATCATTTGTGCAAGTTCAGGAATACGTTGATGGTATTTGTTACGGATCCCGAGAAGCGTAGAAGATCTGAAAAGATGAAGAACGGAGAGCTGAAGATTTGGTGTCAGACGACTCGTCCAGAGCTAGACGAGTCGTCCAGACGAGTCGTCTAAGTCCAGACGACTCCCAGACGACTCCCACAGAGAAGCCGGCTTTGGACGAAAAACTGCCAGACGACTCGTCTGGGAGCAGACGAGTCGTCCCGATCCGGACTACTCGTCCCGCTGTTGAGTCGGCGTTTTCGCGGATTTCCTAAATCCGTTTTGTAATAGTTTAGTATAAATACCTAGACTTTGTTTATTATTTTTCATTCAGTTTTCTCAAGACCTAAAGCGTATTTTCGAAGAATTATGCAAGGCTAAGACTTTTTATTCTTGGATTATTAATCGAAGCTATCGTTTACCGACAATTGTGAGTTTGATTTCTATTTCGTAATTTCGTTTGAGCATTGTTTATTCTCTTGATTTGATTGTTATTATCGATTGATTTGTTGTTAATTAGGTGGCCACTAATTAACCTTAGATTAATCTATATTGCTAGATTCTCAATTAAAGGATTAATTGTTTGATTGTTGAATCGATTAGTAGAAACTAGGTCTAATTGCATGCTGAACATCGTGATTAGATTTAGGGGAGAATAAACATATTAATTGAAGATCGAAACCGCGTGTGTCTAGATCTTGTTAATCTTAGTTGATATCGTTTTATTGCTTATTGCTTTCGTTGGATTGAATTTAGGCGCGCGTCTTTGTTATCCACCGATTAGGACTATTAGGTAGGGCTGATCTCTCCTCTTAGTTACAATTAAGAAACGATTAGAAATTATATTTCTACAACTAAGTGCTCAACGAATTAGGATTAGATTGATAACTAGGATCAATTAGGTGAATGATAGTGGGTATTAATTGTCCGAGAACTTTCCTCAACTGATTTACAAACTACGCTTTTGTGTTGTGATGACTTGATCATTTATACTCTAAAACCCCCCATTTGGTTACTTTACACACTTAGATAATCACCGTTCTCTGTGGATACGATCCCACTTACCCATTACTACGTTTTAGGTTTGTGTGGTAATATATTTGATTTTAGGCATACGACTTTAGCCTGTCAAATTTTGGCGCCGCTGCTAGGCGGCTGACCTGGGCCTAACCCCAGCACTCAGCACGCGGTCGCAGGGTTGCTCTGATACCATCTGTAACAGCTCGATCCATCATACGTGGCAACACAACCCAATAAGATGGGAAGTCACCTCTTAGGCCCGTAAATCCTCTCGTGGGCTCTAAAAGGTGAAGGCCTTGTTGGTAGTATTATGGTAGGAATCTATTATAAACTGATCATATGAGCCTTGGTTTCCCAATGTGGGACAAACCAACTCCATAAACCACTTACCAAATTCCGTAGTGTTACATTAATGGTATAGTACATAATATAACATAATTTGCGTATTGATCTCGAACACAATACAGATTGATGACCATGAAAAGCATATTGCAAAAATAATTTAAAGTTTAATGAGTATGTACCCTAAATTAATGAGCATTTAGCCAAGACTTGAGTGTATGTTAATCGAGCATGAGACGAAAATTAATGAACATATATATAAGCAAAATCTAATGTGCATATAACCAAATTCGGAGATCAGAGGGTCAATTTGAATGAGCGTGTAACCAAATCAATGAGAGTTTATCCAAACGTAATACTAAGCAAATTAGGAACAATTACTTATAGGATTAGTTAAATTCAGTGAGTATGCTAATTGAGCATGAAATAAATTTTAAGGAGCATTATAAATACATTGATGTGCATAAAGTAAAAAACGATGAGCAGGAAACCATAAAATAATGAGCATGTCTGCATCTGGCAAAATTTAATGAGCACATACCCATAAATCCATGATTAATATTTAGCCAAAAATACTAAGTTTGTCTTGAGAATTTAATAAAAATTGTTGAGTATCTACGCAAAATTGTTGAGCATGTAATAAAAATTGTTGAGTATCTTCGTCAAATTATTTAAACTTAATGAGCATTATTGAAAATTTAATGAGAACTTACGATAAATTAATTAGCATTTACAACAAACTAATTAACATATTAATACTAGCGAGCACATTAAAATCAACGAGTGTTATATCAATAATAGCGAATCTTTTAAAACTAATGAGTATTCAGATCAAACTAAGGAGTATTCGGATTCAACAAAGGAGTATTCATGTCAAAATAATGAGCATACCCTTTAAACTAACGAGCAATTTTAATGTAACAAAATACTGATATCGTAAAAAACATGAAATTAATGAGCATTTATTAAAAACGTAAGAGTATTGTACGAAATATAACGAGCATTATTAAAATCGTAAGAAAGGTAATTAAAAATGAAATTATTAAGCCTAACGAGTATTCAGATTAGACAAAGAGTATTCATATCAAATTAACAAGCATATACACTAAAATAACGAGCAAATTTAATGAAATCAGCATTACATCAAAAATACGTGCTTTCACATTAAACCAATGAGCATTTCTACAAAACAAACGAGCAATCACATCAATGATCAAACCAACGAAAATATTTAAATTCAATGAGCATTCATGTTAAACTAACGAGCATTTAGTTAAAACTAAGGAGTATGGGTATCAAATTAACGAGCACATGTTAAATCCGAAACTGAAATATAGAAACAAACCAAAATAGAATTTTAATTAACATTAACAAACTAACCTTTGAGTGTCTTGAAATTTGGTGTTGATGAACTCTTTCGTTGCTTAATCTTGAGTATTTGTTAAAAAAACTGCAAAACACAACTAAAAATTGAAATTTTGCTATAATAATGATAAAGTTTGGTACCATACGAAGTAAAAATCATCATACCTTGATCAATGTTGGTGAATTTTTTTTGGAAGAACCTTGGGTAAACTTTTTATGAATGTTTTTTTGATATGATTTGAATTGATTAGTTACGTATAATTAGGAAAGAAGCTAGATATAGGGTAAAAAAAAAACTATAACAAACGTGTGAAAACAGTTTTTTTTAAATTTCTTTTTTTTTTTGTATTATTTACAAAACTACTTTTTTTTATTAGATTTGTTTATTTTTATTTTTGAGAGGCTGATGTCATCCAGGGGTAGTAACCCCGGGGATATAGTATACCTACTGCTTTTTTTTTGCAAGAAGTTATTTGCTCATTTTATTCATCCCATTGTGGGGAATAAAAGAAAAACCGCTTACAAAATAAGAACCACTAGATAGTTTGTAGCAAACTATGATCCTATTTGATCAAACTGTCCACTATTTATGGGCAGTCTTTACTCTTTTTCCATTTATACAATCGGATACAAACTAAGAACTTTATTCTATTTATAGTCCAAACTTCATTATGCTCTGTATCAGCAAACAATCTCATGTTTCTTTCATTCCAGAGCTGATAATAAACAGTGGCATTTAGGCAACATCTGCCCCATTTTGCCATCCAATGCTTAGACCTCTTCCTTGCAGCAAACCAATAGTATTCCTGCCTTATACTCCATTTCCTTTTTCCTATTCCTATCCACTGAAGGAGTTCTTGCCAGATTGCAGCTGAGTATTCACAGTGGAAAAACAGGTGCCTGTGACTCTCACTTGCCTTTTTGCAAAGAACACACCTATTTATGATCATCATACCTCTTTTCTGGATGTTGTCAATTGTTGACAGCTTGTATTGCAGAGCTAAAGAGGCTATGAAACTATGTTTAGGCATATTGATGCTGTCCCAAACAACTTTACTCCACTTAACCCTATCATACTTATCTCTAATATGATCATAGGCTGTTTTCACTCTGAATTTGCCTCCATTAGCTCAGGAAAGAATCATATTGTTAGCTGCATCCTCTCCTGCTGCTTCTAACAGCTGATCTCTCACTCTCAGGATGCTCCTCCAGCATTCTGGGTCACTCTGCTTATGCCTGACTTGCCAAATACTTTCTCTTTTCAGACAGTAAGCTGTACACCACCTACACCAGCTCCCCTGATCATTACTAATGATTCTGAACAGCCATTTTGCCAGCAATGCTCTATTCCATGAAAGGACTTCCTTGATATTGAACCCTGCCTCTTCTCTTGGGACACAAGAAGACTTCCAACTTTTAAATGTCATCCTTCTCTGACCTTCACCAATACCCCATAAGAAATCTTTGCAGAGTTTGTTAATTTTTCTCAAAATGCCCTTTGGGATCAACATACTTGCACACCAAAAATTTTCCAGGCCAAAAATGACAGAGTTTAGGAGCTAAATTTTCCCCGCATAAGAGAGAAATTGGGAGCTCCAATGGTTTATAGAGTGTTGAATCTTACTCATGATACTTGAGAACATGTCTGATCTGAGCTTTTTAGAGTGGAGGGGCAATCCCAAGTATCTAAAGGGGAAATTTCCTTCTGTAAACCCAGTGATTTCTAGAATTTGCTTCTTCACCTCCTTGTTAACACCTCCAAAGTACACATCAGTCTTAGAAGGATTGGCTTCTAAGCCTGAGACTGCAGCAAACCTCTCCAAGCAACATACCACTGCCTTCGCTGAAGGAGTGTCTCCTCTAGTGAAAATCATAAGGTCATCTGCAAATATAAGGTGGGTGAGTTTGATCTTCACACATTTAGGATGGTATGAGAATTGAGGCTGGTTATGCATTTTCCTCAAATATCTTGAAAGAATCTCCATGCTCATCACAAAGATATAAGGTGACATGGGGTCACCTTGCCTTATACCACATTTTTCTTCAAAATAGCCCTCATAATTTCCATTGATCTTCAAAGAATAGGTTGTTGTTGACACACAGCTCATCAACCATTTGATGAAGGTTTCAGGAAAGTTGTAGGCTTCCAGCATGCTTTTAATGAATTCCCAGTTGAGTGAGTCAAAAGCTTTTTTGATGTCTACTTTGAATAAACACCTTGGGGAAATGTTCTTTTGATTATATCCCTTGACCAAAGCTTGGGAGACCATTATATTATCAAATATGTTCCTATCTTTCACAAAAGCAGCTTGCTCAAAACCAATGAGACTAGGGAGGACTTGTTGAATTCTATTTGCCATTACCTTGCTTATGGTTTTGTAGATGGTAGAACAGCATGATATTGGCCTGAAATCAGTCACCTGGCTAGCATTTTCCTTCTTTGGGATCAAAGTAATCATAGTAACATTTGCTTGCTTAGCCATTTTGCCAGACTTGAAAAATTCCATTGATGCACCAATGAAGTCTTCTTTAATTGTCTCCCATGAATTCCTAAGAAAGCCAGAAGCAAATCCATCCTGTCCTGGACTTTTATTAGGATCAATGCTAAACAATGCATCCCTGATTTCCTCCTCTGTGATTGGCTGAATTAAGCTCCTGCTCTGCTCATTGGTAAGAGTTGCACCTGCTGAAATGACATCTTTGTCAAGAAGCTGCACAGGTCTAACCTTGCCCAGTAAATTCTGGTAGTAATCAATGAAAGTTGTGTTTATTCCAGCAGCTTCAGTATGAGTATTACCATGCCTGTCCACAATCTGCCCTATGTAGCTCTGATGCCTTCTTTCAGCAATTTTTGAGAAAAAATATTTGGAGCTGCAATCAGATACCTTCATGTGGTGGATTTTTGCCCTTTGACTTAACATACTCATCTCTGCTTTCTTCAGTTTCATGTATTTCTCTTTCAGAGCATTATTTTCCTCAATCAAAACCTGATCAGTTTTCCCTTGCATTCTTTCCTGACTATTGAGCAGCTCCATTTTTGCTCTGTCTTACTCTTTCAGTGAGATTAGAGTAGTGAAGCTTATTTAACTCAACTAGGCTATGTTTCACTTGTTTGAGCTTCTGGAAAAGAATGTGGATAGCACTCCCATGTTGCTGAGTACTCCAGGCTTTTTTCACAATTTCCCCATAGTTTTTATGGCTCTCCCAACAATTCAAAAATCTGAAAGTTTTCTTGATTTTTGCAGGCTCTCTAACTCTCACAATGATTGGTGAGTGGTCAGACAGTCCTGCAGGAGGAAAGTCAGCAAAAGAATTGGGGTGGTTTATCATCCATTTTGGGTTAATTAATGCCCTATCCAGCTTGCTCCAACTTCTTGCTTCACCATCTTGGTTATTAGTCCAAGTGAAGAAGCAGCCCTGACTTGCCATATCATCTAAGTTGCAGGTGCTTAAACAGTCATTGAACTCCTCCATGTCTCTTCTCACTGGTGGATGAATGCCCTCCTTCTCAGTTTGAGCTCTTATAACATTGAAATCTCCCATGACCAGCCATGGGTGGTTTCCTGTATTTATACTCACTAATTTACCCCAGAGTTCCCTTCTTTCATTTGCATCATTACTACCATAAACCATTGTAATGAAAAACACACTGTTATCCACCATATTTGTAACCCTACAGTGTATCATCTGAGCATGGGTTTCAATAATGTCTACCTTGGCATTTGATCTCCAAAGCAGCCAAATTCTCCCATTCTTGTGGTAGTTATAGTTAGTATGACTACTATAACCTCCAAACTTCCTTTTAAGCACTTTATCAACATTTTTTTCCTTTATTCTAGTTTCCATAATGCCAAAAACTTCCACCTTGTGTTGCAGCAGAAGGTCCTTTACCTCCTGCTGTTTGAGGGCTTCATTGAGCCCTCTTACATTCCAAGATCCCACTAACATTGAGGAGGAGGAGTGTCTAGTGGCTCCTCTTCCCCTAGAAAATCAATTTTCTCCTGAACAATAGCAGCAAAACCCTTAGCTGTCTGACTTTCATCTCTGCTCAGCTGCATAAACTTGTTGTTAGTTCTTGTTATTGGAGAATGAGTGTGGGCTTTAGTCCTTGATTTCTGCTTCTTATTAACCATCTTAAAGCCCAACTCATCAGGTTGAAAGTTTGAAGGGGTGATTACTTCTGAGTGAGTAATGTCCTCCATTACAGTTTGCTGCTGTACAGGTTCATGTACTGTAGTTTCCTGCACTGGAGTGGCTCCACCAGCATTCTGCACTGTTTTTGGTTTATATTCTTTTTTCTGTTGCGACTTAGCCTCCTTCAACTTTCTCTGCTTGCAGCTGCACTCCTGATGTCCCAGTTTTTTGCAGCAATTGCAGAAATATGGGACCCATTCGTATTCCACCCTCTGAAAAATAGGCTCAGAGTATGGTGTCTTGAGCATTAGATGATCAGGCAGTGGCTGTGAAACATCAATCTCCACCATCACTCTGGCGAATGACAGCCTAGTTTTCTGGGTGGTAGTATGGTCTGCACAAAGAGGTTTCCCCAGTTTACCGCAATTTTGCTTAAAGCAGTTGCTGACCAAAACCATGGGTCAAGTTCAGGTAACAGAACCCAGACTGGCACTACAGAAATCTTATCAAGTTCCTGTGAGAGACCTGGATTCCATCTTTTTAGGATTAGCGTATTTCCCCCCAATTTCCATTGTCCACCTCTCAAGATTTCCATCATTTCTTCCTCAGAGTGAAATCTGAAAGTGAACCATCCTCTTTTGTAGTACAGGACATCTGGTTTTTTCAAGCACATTCCAATTCTTTTCCACATAGTCCTGCACCTCCTTGAGTTTTGGCTTGCCCCCAATTATATTCCCAACCAGACTGTTTTTCCAATAATCCAATTCAGATGCTACATTTGCCTCTTCAATCACAACTTCGTCTGAATTGTCATTGGAATCATGAAAATGCAGGTTCATTCCCATTTTTGGTTTTACTCATATAACCTTGTTCCGGGGTTTAGAAGTTTTGGTCCCAATTTCAGTATTCTCAGGTACATATTTTGATCCTATATCGGCATTTTCCCCTTCCTTACGCATATCATCATGTTCATTTAGTACAGTTTCTAGAATTTCAACATTTTTCACAATTCTACTGTTATTCAAATCATTCCCATTGTTAATTGATTTTGATTTCATACCTGACTTTCTCATCGCATCACCCACAATTTCATCAAGAAAAATTGGTGATCTCGGCGATTTGCGAAGCTGGGTGTCAAGCTCTTCCTCCGATCCTGCTCCGTTCCCGTCGATTTCACCATCATCAGACTCGCCTCGGTGAGATGAAGCTAATTGTCGAGTTACTTTTGGTGGCCGTCCCCTAGGTTTTGGTTGTTTCGATTGCTTCGCCATGTTTGCAAGCTATAGGTACAGTTAGTTTCTTGAGGAGAAAGCTTCTCCTAACACATGGCTAAGCAACCAAATATTATATCTTGTAAAAGATGAAAATGCTATTAATATTTTATTTATAATTATAGTATACCTTCTGCTTTTAATTACCTTTTTCCTTAAAAACAGCTTTAACTACCTTTTTCAAACCGATTGTTTAAACGCGTGTAGTTATATTTATAGACAAAAATAAATATATGAAAAAGGAGCCCGGGCGCAGCACGGGCACGCCAACTAGTACTTCCACATCTTTGTAACTTGTTTGACTCTTAATTGTCTCGTTTAAGTGTTTGTCATAGATCAATATGACATTGACAAATTGATAGAATCGGCAAGTGCATCAGGACCCAATCCAACTCTTCTCGGACCTTGTTAACTAACTAATAACTACCATCCGAATGAACTCACGTCTTCTTTTCTATCTTTTCATTTGCTTTCTCAGAGGTCGTAGAAAGCCAATTAAGCACATATAATATACATCAACTAGGGACAAGACAGGTTAACTACAAAAATGGTGAGACCAACCGATCAAAAACGCACAATACCTTTTTCTGTTATACATGCAAAAGGGTTTGTTTATTTAATAACCTTGCGATTCGAGAAAGGGGTGTCCTTTAGCAGTGTCCAATATTGTCATGAATTCAAGTTTTGAGCGCTCTCCTTGATCAGTCATCTTTAGCAGTGTGCAATGTTGTCATGAATTTTCCAGCTCCTTTCATCTACAACACATGAAGAACAAGAGAGGAACAACAAAGAAATGAATCTACGATTCAGAATATTTCATCTTGAATAACTCAAATTGGCAACCTTAATTAACCTGAACAACATGTCCAAAAGGATTAACACATTTTAATTAATATGATGCACAACTAGATAAACATTGTGCATTCCACAAGAAAACTGTGAGCCAATCAGATAACGCAAGCCTAGACAATCAGAGAAGCATGAATAATACTAATGCTCCGTACGTAAGATTAAACAAAAATAAGCCCAAGTCAAAACTGAGGTTATTAAAGTGTATATCAACAGTAAAACAGACAACAAAATCTGTGGAAATGAAATTGATACATTAGACTATCAGTATCTGTAAGTACAAGCAAAAGGAGCTGGACTATTTACAAAGAAACGACGTGATTAAGAGTCGTCGATAGTTCAGCACATAATTTGGATAAACAAGATTTACGCTTTGTAATAAACAACTTTTTCCCTACAGACCAAAGGCCCTCTAGCTCTGAAGTCAATCTAAACATCTCATGCCAAGAGAGGGTCTAACAGTGCCTTTGGAGGAGTCTCAAGATCCATGCTGAATGTTACTCCTACTCCAATGAAAGCGCATATTGCAGGAACCAGGCCAAGGGCATATCTTGTAAGAGTGAAACTTGGTACTGAAAATGAAAGAAACCCTTCGGTATTTGTTGAAGTATCTGCAGACCAAGTTATTAAGAAGTACAGCTCAATCTTGTCTTGATAACGAAATTGGCAAATCCAATCCAAAATCACAGTATATTTTAGCCAAAGTTCGTGTAAAAAAACATCTAAGACCAATTTAGACGTCAAAAAAAAAAAAAAAAAAAACCTAAGACAAAGCATATGTAAATAAAAACCAACTTACTCAGATATGATTCCAAGAAGTACAACACCAATCCACATGCCATTTTGTCCAAGAAGCTCAGTGATCCATAAACAAAAGCACATCCATTAAGATCTTCTCCAACAAGAGCACTTTGCATGCCTGCCCCAGTAACCTGAAACACAATCTTACTAGTTTAACCATTTTTGAATTCACTACAGTCGATGACTATAACCATTCTTTTTGTCCAGATGTGGTGATAGTTCAATGGTAATAACCAGTCAGTATTCTTGCGTCCTTAATATTTCCACATCTTGAGGATTGAACTAGTCAATCACTATATCACCACATCTTGACGATTGAACTATCACCACATTAAAAATCCTCTCCTCAAGACAATAGTTCCATATGTATTCAATGTAAGTTACACTGTAGACTAAGAATGATGATGTTAATCTGTAATCGAATAAATCTTACAGGCACTTCGGAGAAAGGGTTACTCACCATCATTAGGGCATTTGCAATCCCAATGAAAACAGAAATGAGATACATAAAGCCGCTCAAGCTTTGAGGCAATAGGAGGATCCCTATACCACAAATCACCCAAAGAATGCCTCCAATAGAGAAAACTGTTTTTAGGCGACGACCAGTCCATGAGATTTCCTAAATCAAAGAGTATAATATAAGTAGCTACTTACAACAGTTCTTAAGATAGAAGATCACTATAGTCTACGGCGGATACCTGTAAAATGACAGAGACGATAAAGCTGCATATGTATATGATAGCGGGCACCTAAATACCACACAAATAGAAATTTTTCATTAGTTCATAGCACAGAAACAAATAAAAGAAGAATTTCAATTTCAAGCTAGCAGTATGGTACCAGAGCTTTTGAAGACAGAGCCATCTGCAGATCATTGATGACGAAGAAAGCGAAAAATGCCTAGAAGCACAATTAAAGATGACAACAAACAGTGAACAAAACGGAAACAATTTAATACAAAAAAAAACATATTTTACATAAGGGAAGGGGGGGGGGGTTCTCTAGAAGTAACAAATTGATAGATATCTAACAGACCTGTGAGATATTAGTTACGAGCCTTGTCAAAAGATATACAAGAGCAACTTGGTAGTAGAGGACTTTTCGAAACCAATAGGTCCATTGGACTCTAGCACAAACTTTTCCCAGAAAGCCATTTTGTAATCTACAGATCAGAAAAGGAGCACTGATCAAATGGAATGTACAGCAGGACTACATACAGATATGCTAAATGACCAAACATCCTGGAAATAGGTCGGATATTTATCAAAGTTGACAGTCTAAAGCCCCGACATAATTTTTTGAGATAAAGATCAATAGTGTAGATTAATGACTATTTATTGAGAAGTGTATAGATCACAAGAGTATAGACAGGCCGATGTAAGCGCCATAATACATGAAATAAACACACACCTTGGCTCTTTCGTCCCGAAATGGAAAATGCACACAAAGCAGCATCCTATGGCAATTGATGAATAAGCAATCCAACGATACTGCTCAAGTGAAAAGTAGGTAAGGTTGGGATTTCAAGAGCATACATTAGTTAAAAAATTATATAAACCGTCGCTAAGAAGTACCTGATTTTCTATATCAGCATGGCTTCTTGATTTACCAAGACTAAAGACAGCCAAAGCCACTGCATAAAGGCTTAGATTTGCAACCTATATTTTCAATATTTCGACATCAGAATGATTTCGTCAAATAGAGAAACAACAAGAAGATGGGGAGGGGGTTCGCAACACATTTAATAAGAAGTGACACGTCACAAGTACATTATTAATTGAGAGAATTATGGAGGGCCTCACCATCGTAAATGCATTCCGACAACTAGCTAGTACTACTCTGCTTGTTGGATTGAGTGTCATGCAGTTAACCATAGACCTATAATCAAAAGAAGACAACACTCTTAAATTTAGCCAAAAAAAAGCACTTATCCAATAGGTTTAACAAAGAGGATAACAAACTCTTATAATCAGTTGGAGTAGTTGGAATTGGACAGAACAAGATCTGCTTTATTTGCAATTCAACCCAATATTCACAAGAACAATGCTATCTACATTGCTTGGTGTTTTGAATGTGATACATAATGACTTAGGAAAGAACTCACATGTGTGAAATCTGTGTGGCGGCCCAACCAATATTGAAAATTGCTGCAAAAATGCTGTACCCAACAGTCTGAAGAATGGTGGAATCTGTACCAAATATTTGGCACAATATACAGCCACCAAAAACTGAGGAAAATGAAACAGCAACTAGCAGGGATCCAGCACCATGCCATATTTTGAAATGTCCAAAACGATCTATCTAGCACAATAGAACACACCAAGGATACAAAATCAACAGTAGCACAGAAGAGGAGAACCAATAGAAATAACTCTTATCAAGACGACTACCATAACATCACAAAGAACAGGCACAAAAAAATGAACTTAGGCCATGCAGCACAAACCTTGACCTGATTCCTCAATTGAGTTGGGCTTGTGGTAATGAGTCTAAAAAGTTTATTGAGGTGTGATAAAGAACGTAAATGAAGCATCCATAGCAAGGAAAAAGAAAAAGGTAATGTTCAAAAATCACAATGAGAAACCAGTATCCTGCTCTTTAAGATGCACACAGCTGATGCTGAAAAGTGAAAACCATCAGCACATCTTCTTCCAATGTCCTTTTGCGCGACAAATTTGGAGTAAGATCAAAGCTTGGTTATGCATAAATACTTCAGCCACTAGCTTGAGAGGTATACTGAGATGGATTGGAAAACACACCAGGAGAAAGCATTGGAACAGCAGGTGGGTAAAATGTAGTCTTGTGGCAGTTGTCTATATGGTCTGGTATGAGCGGAATTGCAGCCTATTTAGAGATGAAGAGCATAGCTTGGATTGGTTGTGTAACAAGGTGAAGTTCTATGTTAGTGTTAGAATTAATAGCTTAAATGGTGTTGTAAATGAGGAAATCATTGATCTCCTCAATGCTTGAACATTAATGGTTTGTTTTTTGTAAGCGTTTTTGCTTTTTTCCCATTTTGGATGAAAAAAAAGCTACTAAATTTGCTTTAAAAAAAAGAGAAAAAAAAAAAGGATGCACACAGCTGTACTGAGTTACGCCATGAGATTATACAGAACAAGCATAAGTAATGAAAATCAACGATAAAAAAAGAAGGTACCACCATCCCAATGAAATGATGTCAAATACATCAAAAGAATCTAACGGAGCAGCTAACTCGATTAGTCATAGCCTGCCCCAGCATACATGCATCAAACAAAACCAAACAGAACCATCATCAATAACAGGAGTGTAGGACTCAGGCTAGAAAAGAAGTATTTCTTTCATCTGTTCCCTTCAACGAAACTTGATAATCATTAGTTGCGGACAAAAGGATCTTAAGCTCCAAAATTTGAAGCGACGTAATAATGATTGAGATTGGAAACTGGCATCCCTCAGAAAACAGCCCCAGCAACCATAGGTCCATAGTCCAAGGTGGAGTACTACTTGAACTGCTTGCACAGTTTCACAAATGAGAAGAACTATTCTTCACCTGCGAATCACAACAGGCAGGAGGCTTTGTACAGAGCCTCTACGCTCAGCAAGATTCTATACGTTGCTGCTAATTAAAGGCTTTTAAAGGGATCTTTTCTAAGAAATTGAGAAATGAAAATTTTTCTTAAAACTAGAAGACTTCACTCCAAGGAACCCTAAAGCTAGCAGTCTCTAAAAACTCTATAAGTTGCTGCTAATTAAAGGCTTAAAGGGATCTTTATTCAAGAAAATGAAGAATGAATATATTTCTTAAAACTAGTAGACTTCATTCCAAGGGACTAAATTTAGCAGTCTCCGACCTTATGCTTGCACTCCAACTAGTGACTTGTGAGGTAGGCCTTGGAAGCAATAATATCACCAGATCAACTAGAGATTTAAACCAGGGAACACTAGATTATTCCCTTCATTTTCAGTTGACTTAAGAAATTAAAATGGATGAATACACCACCTTATGATACGCCCCCCAACCCCCCCCCCCCCCCCGCCCTACTCGTCACCACCAACTCAGGGCATCCCAGTCCAAGTCACCTTTGTCCCTTTGATTACGGCATCAACCACTTCAACCCCTAAATTTATCCATTAACAAGAGAGACAGATACTTTAGTAAAGTAACACATTGAGTCCCCACCCCCCCCCCCCCATATTCAGGCAGCTGAGCCATGATAGTTATTGCTGACTCCATGTCGCAACCCATACTTAAGCAGTCAACTACACCATTTGTATGTATTGTAACCATAATATATCGTTGACGACTTCAAATTCATTCCTCGGTATCTATGGAGTTTGCTCTTCACAAATATAGCCCATAATTTAGGACTGCAGGGTCAGTGCTTCTCCTCATCGCCAGGACGCCCAGCAATCTTACATACATTGGTCAGGAAATAACAAGAAGTTGAGCCGTTGAGGGGTGTGAAACTCATGGCAACTAATCACTCTAACATCCTAAGATATGAGAAGACAACCAATGGCCTCAACGAGACCTTCCTATAGGTTCAGAGCGGTGGCAATAGGCATCAGATTAAAACTAAAGTCTTTTCTCTTAGCCCAAGTAAGCGCACAGCCAACTGTTGCCAATTATCATGGCTAGGGGATGTGCATCCATCCTCCTCCCAATCGAATTCTATTTACGGATCTATTTATATCAACTAACACCACGCAATAATTCATTCATTCTCAAAGTTATTCATTTCCATAATATCATACGTACATCCACATAATTCCCTTCACATCATGATTATGTTTTTCATGTCTTTAGAGTACTAATAATCACATCTAGCAACAACTTTCCGTACATACTGATTATCTTAGACATCCACATAAAGAAACAAATTGAACAGAAGACACATCCTAACAGGAGAAGTATGAGCATTAAGCAAAGTGGAAAGCTGTTATGATACCAGCTCTCCAGAGAAGACCGTCATAAAACCATCTGCTACTTGTCCAGAAAGCATCACAACTGCAGCATCCCTGACAATATGAAATGCTATAACTGTCAGGAGTCGGGAAATGGAAGTAATTCCTAGTGAAGAGACAAATATTCATTCATAGTGACCTAGCAATACTGCAAAAAAAAACTTTAAACAGAATTTGATCGACACACAATAGCTGTAATACAGAAGCCAAGAGTGTAATAATGTAAATGCAATACGAAAGAGAATTGATAAAGAAGCAGACCCCGGGGAGAGGCCAATATCGGTAAGGAAGACGAGCAAGTAAGTAAACCACTAAACCAACAGGCGGACGTAATGTCATTAAGCATATGCCCAACCCCATAGACAAAAACAGGCCATCGCCCTAAAGGTCTACTGAATGAAGCTTCATCATCCATCCCATTACTCATATCTTTGTGTATGCTCATTTGCTTAAAGACTTAAAACGCCTGACAGTTAATAAAAAAAAAGTCAGCTTAATGATCACGCTTCACAAAGCATAAAACAAAACAAAACAATAAACGCAACCTCGAATCGAGTATTATTATCAAGATTGAACGCACCTTGAGCAATATAATGATGAATCCTAATAATCTCTGAGCAGCAGATTATTACTCTTCCCTGAGTTGCCGTCACATGTGAGCAATATATAGAGAGTGGTCTCACAGTACTGCAATACGGAACAGAACATTTCAAAGAGGCGTTAGTGGCAAGCTTCAAACATGGGAGGCGGACCAAGGAAGGACCGACCAACTCCATATTAATTAATTAATTACGTAGTAAATGACATCTAAAAACGTCAGTCAGAAATCAGAAATGTTCCTGTTCATCTATTTAAAATCTGATGCATACCTACTCCTGACCTTCACAGTAAAAAGCAATACAAATAATTCTAAATTGGGTTCAAGTAAAGGCTGCTAATTAACAGATCCAAAAGTTAACAGTTTAATGAAAAATCAAAACACCTCCTCCCCCAGAAAATTACAAGGACAGGCATGCAAAAGTAGAAACTTAGAGATGAAGATTCATACTTGATTGAATTTTCTTCTTATTATCAGGGCAGTTGCAATTCAAATCAAATCAATACTTTTTTTTTCTTTTTTTGGTTCTGAAAAGGATAAAAATGTTGAGGTGAGTGGGAAATAAATAAAGGATGTTGGTGGTGTAACTGGTAAGTTAGAAGAAAGAAATTTGATTTCCTTGTATGGAATGTCTTGTTGTTTTGGATGACAGGAAGCTCTGATAGATGGGTCTTTTACGCAGAAAGACTGTTGTTTATGTTACTCATCATGTTGATTTCTTACATTGGTGCTGATCTTGTTTTGGTAGTAAGGAATGCAATCTTCAACTATTTAACTGACTTTACAATTTATTAATTACTTGAGAACAAGCTAGAGTATTATGATTGAATTATGTTGTTGCTCGATTTTTGTTGGGTGATGAAAGATGGAAGGATTGCACGAGCTAGATAACTACTTGTGCACAGTGCGTGGCATTGTCATTTCAGGTTCCGATTTTACACAAATTGTTCCTGTAGAACATGTGCTATCAGGACTTGATTCCACTGGAGTGGGACAAGACGAGGAATCAAGTGTTGTAAGTGGAGATAAGCATAGGAAAAATAGTGATGTGCAAGAAGGCAAAAGAGGCTGTAATCCAGTAAAGACTTGTCGGCCTCAAGTGATCAAGCTGAGTAATGTGCCGAGCCCTGGCCAAGTTCTTTGACAGCAACAAGTTGCTTGTCCCTCCTTGGGAGGATGTATTAGCTAGTAGTTAGTTTTCTTTTATCGTCTTGTAACCAAAAAAAAAAAGGCAAGCGAGGCATACAGAATTGATGGCAAGGCAGATGAGAAATAAACTAGCTTGCCAGTAGCACACATCATACAAAACGAAGAACGAGGGAGAGGTTGTGTTGGATTTTCAATGTTTGGAGTTACATTACAACTGCATTGCATATGCTGGAAATTGATATGATGAGGTTGTCGATAAAATCAACACGTTCTCACACTATACGCGCAGCCATGCATTTAGCTTCAACAAAATTCTGAAAAATACAGGATTAGCTCTAATATAATTGCATACAGATTAAGTTAAGATTGGAAGAGCAGAGATTCATACACAATTCCAAGATCATAAAATTCATGCCTAAATAATGGTTACATAAACTAAAGAAGGTTAATTTTTCATTTTGAAATCATAAACAATATGTATTGGGGGTATTGATACAAGAATTTCCATTCTAAGGAGACTAATAGTGATGCATGTATTTCTGAAAAACAGTCAGACATTTTGAGAACCTTTCAAGTAACTTTGGAGCTGCATATCTTTTGATATAAAAGGAATATGGCTACGGTTGTTATATGAGTGGAAATTTCATCTTTCAAGCTTTCTAATGAAAACCAATTAGGACTCCATTGAAGTTATGGTGGAGATTTTATACAAGCTCGAAGTCGGGGTGGCAGAATGCATGACCTGCAGAACAGGGGGCTGACCTGATGTCACTCAAAGGTCAATATCTCACAAACCAAGATGGATTTTTGAGATATTTTTTTTTTCAGATCAATGCTAAGACCTTTAGCTTAAATTTGGTATATCATAGGCTGCATAAATCATTTTCAGGGGAAAGTTATGATGACTGCAAGTGAGAAGTTGTGTGCACATGTGGATGCCGATTTGAGGATGCTTGGAGTTGACGGCGGCGACCAAGGCGGCGAAGGCGGCGTGATCATGACGCTGATACTCGAAACAAGCCTTGCAGAAGACGCCTCGACCGCGAATTAGGTTTTGGTTGAGGGAGAGTAATTCGGCGGAGGTGCGATTGATGGAGTGTGAAATTAGGGTTAGGAACTCAGTGGAATTGGGGTTGTTAATGGCGGATGGAGTTTGGGCGAGGGTTTGTAATTCGGTGGAGGAGAGAGTGACGGTGGGTGGAATAAGGCCGTTGACGGTGGTTGTGATGGTGGTTTCTAGATGATTCCAGTTGCGGCGCTGATAATTTGGGTCGGTAAAACGGTTGAGGATTGCGGTGGTTTGTCCCTCCACAGCCATGACTGCGGCGGCGGAGAGTGGTGTTGGTTGGTAAGGAGAAATAAGAGGTTTTTTTTGTTAACAGAGTTGACTGGGGAGGGTCAATGGAATGGGAATGATTATCTAGTGAAAAAAGTGGTTAGGTGGAAATGTAATGTATACGGCGTAGTCAAGATATGCTAGCTGGACTGCATATTTCGCCTTGGCCTCCAAGAATAATACTGAGAACTTTTTATTTTTTTCTTTGGGTGTGATAATGTTGTAACAGACCCTTAGTTCTAGAAATGAATTTTGTGACACATATTGTCACACAATAATCATGTTCACAACTTCATAACTCCATACGAGTATTAGTTTAGGTGTTCGCCTGTATTAGCCAATCGGTATGGAGTGTATAATGAGCTTACAAGGTTGTATATTAACAATAGTATCTAAAGTATTATGTACATGGTATAATAGCTTGTTAGAGAAATCTCTTTAGTCGAAAAAAATGGATGACGGGGGGAATTTAACACCCTATAACTCTATAAGTAATACTCCCTGCATATTTTGATTATCACCTTATATAGTTACATGGATAAATGCATTTGGCGTTGTCAAAAAAAAAAAAAAAAAAAAAAAAAAAAAAAAAAAAAAAAAATGCATTTGTCAAACATTGATTTGGTCATTTTTCACCTATTGGACTTGGCGCAAACAAGTGGGCAATTGAAAAAATATATGTTAATTGTCGATATTCTCATGCTTTGAATTTTCATAGCTTTGAGTTTTTTTTTTTTTAGGTAGCTAGCGTAGCTTTGAATTTTCATGCCATAGAAATCTAGTAACATTCATTGAGCATGTTGTGTCACCATAAAAAGATATATTTGGTGTAGCGTAGCCACTTATCATAACTCGTATTGAGATTTAAAAAAAAAAAATCCCTAAAAAAAAGGTAAGGTTTGGAGCCAAAACAATCTTGTCTTGCGTATTTTTAACGTAACACCGTGCTACACCTAGCTTGTTTGGTGTCATGGAAGGACCCCAAAGATGGCCAATACGGAGGTAACATTTGAATTGCAAAACGAATAAATATTTTTTAAAGAATTGTGTGAGATAGTATAATCGTAAATAAACTGAGTCATTACTCATTACTAACAAGTTGTTAAGATGATCTTGTACTGGAAAAGCTTACAGTGACACACATGACTTACTGTTGGGAAATCACCCCTCAATATCCAAATATATACCATTACCAATGTTGTAAATACTAGTTAGTAGTAATTAGTATTTAGTGTAGTATTTGGGTGAAAATGGGTTTGGAGAAGAAGTTGGGCCATGTTGCATATTTCAGCCCATGATGTAGGTAAAGTGCTACTGGATTGGAAATCCAATAGACTTTATTGTGGGGCAGAAATTGGCCAAATGATGCTTCTTGGAGAAGCCTTGTCTCACGCCAAATAAGAAGAAGAAAAAGGAGGCAGTAGCTTCCTTGTGGACAGAAAACGCACGATACAAAATCAGAGAAAAACAGAGAGGTTTTTGTGAGTGTGAGGGATCAAGTTTTAGCAAGAAAACTTGAGGTAAGGTTCTGTTTCATATCGCAGCTAACTGAAGACATTACACTCCAATAATCTGGACTAGTCTTCAAGTTGAAGCCTTAAATCTAAGATTTCCATTAGACCGTTGAGCAGTGCAGACTCTGCATCCTTATGCAGGTTGATTTCTCCTCCAAACATCGCATCAGTGGGTGTAATTGCAGTCATCATATCATGTTAAGCAGCTAACAATAATGTAATTTCATACTAACTAGTAACCAGCTAACAATAATGTAATTTCATATCATTCATCCAGTTCAACTGATAATACTTTACTACTAGTTACTGCAACTATCTAACCTAGCTAGCATTAATGTAAAGGCTGGTTCGCCAACTCTTGTTCGCCATACTCAGCAATCTTGTTTAAGCCAATGTCTCTGAAGAACTGGATCCAAATACGAGTCTTCCTGATATCATCATTGGGGAAGATTTGGCCAATCTTAAAACCCTCCCTATCCAAAACACGAAAAACATCATCGCGTTTATATATCCCACTGCGTGGATGGCCACTCACCATCATTCCAATATCCAACTGACTAAACATAACCCTTATAAATATTCTAGCTGCCGCGCTATCAATCTTATCTCCTAACCTCAAATTACCAAGCACATACTCCCACGGTATTCCGTCTCCTTCCCTTACATACTCCCTTCCAAAAGCATTTACTCTTAAATATGTTACCATCAAATCTCCGAATAACCTCCCTACGTTTACCACCTTCTTCTTCTCGTATCCCTCTATCTTATCGTACACCTCAATGAAGCATTCTCTCCACGGTTTGTAACCCGTCTTAAAGTCCTCCACTTGCATCCACCTCCCGACGTTTCCGAAACGAGTGTTGTAAATCTCCTCCTGCCCGCACAGTTCTATTATCATCCAGCATATTTCCCCCTCCACGTCATCTATCTTGTCGTATATTGCCTTTATATCCTCCGGATTACCACCACCATTATCATTATCATTAAGCCTCGCCATGATATGATACTCAATTTCGCTACGAAAACCTGCCACGTACCCATCGAAGAACTCCGGGTCGTAACTGAACACCCCCAATTCTATCTTCGACATCATCTCAATTGTATTGTTGTCGTCGTAGAGCGATATGTCCGAGTGTGTAACACGTTCCTTCTCGGACACGATATCCAGTTCCGGGACGACACGAACAGCATTGCGAAACTCAGCCGCTCGCAATGACGCCACTGCTTGTACAATCACCTTGACGTTTCTGTCGTCATCGCTGATATCACGGTACAGGTTAGAGTTCCTTCTCTCGCTCAGAAGCTCTCGGAGTCGGTCCAACACGCCGTCAAGCTGTTCGGAGTCGGCCTTACGAAGCGAGCCGCCGCATTGTTGGACGAATTCTACAGCCATTGTTACAATCGCATCGCTGGGAGCCTCGCCGCTGTATAGAAACAAGTTGACCAACTCAAAACCGAGCGACTCGGCGCTGACTCGCTGGTTAATTAGGTGCGCTAGGAGCTTCGTGAGAAGCGTCAAGCTTGCGTAATTGTGACGTTCGTGAGCCTCCTTGATCTCCGAAACGAGACGGCGTAAAAGGAGGTGGCCGATTTGAGGGTGCTTGGAGTTGACGACTGCAATCAAGGCGGCGTAGGCGGCGTGATCATGACGCTGAAACTCAAAGCAAGCGTTGCAAAAGAGGCCTCTACCTCGGATTAGGTTATCGCTGAGGGAGAGTAAATCTGAAGAGGTGCGAGTGATGTGTTCTGAAATTAGGGTTAGGAATTCATGAGTGGAAGAATCGGAAGATGGAATAATAATGCGATTGAGGGTTTGTAATTCGGATGGAATAAGGTTGTTGACGGCGGTTTTGATGGTGGTTTCGAGATGATTCCAGTTGCGACGCTGGTATTTTTCGTCGCTGAAACGGTTGAGGATTGCCGGAGTCTGACCCTGCACGGCCATGTTAGCGGCGGCGAATAGCTAATTAAACACAAAAAGGGAGGCGAGATTTGTTTGGTTTGTTTAGACGGGGGTTAATAGGAGTCAAAAGAAGTAAAATTATTATTAGTGGACGATTTATTTATATACAATTCAAGTTGGTGTGCTTTCCTTATCACGGTCATATACGGGAAGGAAATTTTTACACTTTTTTTTAATTCAACTGCTCACGCGTTTGCGCAAAGTACTGCTAGCTTATTTCCTTAAGTCCGTTTCGGTTTTGTAAAGGGATAGTACTGCTAGCTTCTCTGAGAAGACTGTAATTTACTCTTCCTGCAGAAATCAGTATTGAACCAAGTAGTATGTAGTCGAGCACAAAAACACTTGGTTCGGTTTGGTTATGGTACATTATAAATTAATTACTCCGTATTTCCTTTACGTCGGTTTTCAAGGAATAATACCTGCTAGCTTCTCTGGGAAGACTTTATGTGATACCTGGTCCTCCTCCCTGTTCACTCTTCCTGGAAAAATCAGTATTGAACCAATGCAAGTAGTAGTCGAGGACGTACAAAGTCACTTGGTTCGGTTTGGTTATGGTACATCATACCGGGTTTTGGGTACTACAATTATGTGTATGTATCGATGTGATTTAAAAGAGGCCGGGAATTGAAAACCATAAATGACATAACAATCCCATTGCATGTTCTGCTTTATAAACAAGATGGATCGGATTACGCAATTTAATCTGAAAGCAAATGCGAGATTTCGAAATACAAATCACTATCTTTAATTTAAAAAAATTAAAAAGCTAGAAAGTCCAAATTAAATTGTTAGACCCAACAGCAGAGCAGCATCCGCACTTGTTAGCTAACACAAATTTAAGTGTAATGTCATTTCATGATTATCCAACTAACACAAACTAAATTAAAAAACGATACTACTAAAGTCTAAAACTAGTACTAAATAATACTAGTTGGAAGCTAAGCAAGATAAGATTATGCAGCAAGGAGTGGAGCAAACTCTTTCTCGGCATAAGCAGCGAGCACGAATAGACCGATGAATTTGAAGGACTGAATCCAAAAACGAAGCTTGTCAACATCATCCTTGGGGAAGATATGTGCGATCTTAAAACCCTTAGCATTCATAACAGCTAGTATATCATTGCGTTTAGTGATCCCAATCTCATCATCCAACTGTCTAAACACAAACTTGATGAATACGAGAGCTGCCTCGCTCCCAGTCTTATCCCCTAGCCTCAGATTACCCAACACATGCTCCCACGCCATTCCGTGTATTCTCCTATGCCTCGTCATCATTCCCATTCCCATCATTCTCATTACCTCCTCCTCCTCCTCCGCCATTCTGTAACATCTCCTCTCCCTCATCATCATTCCCATTCCCTCGTACACCTCCCCCTTTTGAGGTTTAAACGCATCGGATACCATCAAATGCCCGAATAACCTTCCCGCATTCTCCACCTTATTCGTATCGTATTCATCAATCTTATCGTAAACCTCGATGAAGCAATCACTCAACGATTCGTCAGACCAGCAATACCCATACAACATCCTCCCGAGTAGGCCTGTACAGTGGGCAGGGCAGCCTACGGGACCCTCTAACCAGCCCTTTTAAATTTAAGCCCAGCTCATTTTCTGTGAATATGGGTAGGGCTGATATGGGCTTCCTCAAAAAGGGCTGGACTGTGGGCTGTCCATAAACCCATAATACCCACTTAACAAAAAAAAAAAAAAAAAAAAAAAAAAAAAAAAATTAACTGAGTATTCAATCACGACATCTTTTTCACATTTTCATCTTGCATCACTTCCTCTCTCCTCACCTACCCCGACCGTACACGCCGCCGCCGAATCGCCGCCACCGCATCACCGCCACCGTATTGCCATCGCCGCCCCATTTTGTTAAGGTATTAACTTCTTAATTTTATTTCTGTATTTTATCATAACCCTAAATCGATTTGGGGGAAATGATTTGGGTGAATTTTTGGGTGAAAAATGTGTGTTTTCGTATTCATATTAGGAAATTATTATCTGGGTTCTTTGAAAAACTTGCGATTCTTGAAAATTTGGGTGAATTTCTGTGTTTTCTCGTTCATCAATGATGTAATTTCGAATTTTGGATGTCGGCTGAATTTGATGTTGTTGCTCTTGTTTGTGTGTCTTTTAAGAGAAGCATCTTCTTACATGTCAGAATGTAGGTGTTCGTTCAAATATGAGCTGAAATTTAGTTTGTGTTTGGGTTTTATGCAGTAGTATGGAAGATGATGGCTATCTCGAGTATAATCGCCCCCCACGCAAACGAAAATTTCGCTTTGCTTTTTTCTTACTAGAGGCTTACATCTGCTTGCATTGGTTAAACTTAAACTGTATCGAACACCCTTTTGTAATAACGTCCTGGTTGTGGACATGAGCTTTAATTAGACTCCGTAAAACTCTTTTTCTATATGTCACATGTCGCTCTGTAAAATTCTTTGTCAAATTATCGATAATTTATATCGTGTTTGATGCCACAACATTCAAAGACTGTTCCTGTGCTACAACTCTACAAGTACTACAGTAAAAAAAAACTTCGGGCCCATGGGCCGGCCCAGTCCAGCCCATAATAATATGGGCCGGCCCAGTCCAGTCCATAAATATTTTGGAGATGCCCACACCCAGCCCACCTTTTTAAAGCCCAGCCCTAACCCAGTCCAGCCCACCCATTGTACAGCTCTAGTGGTGAATCAGCATAACTTGGATGATATTTTGGAGAGATTGAGCAGAGTAGAGAGTGAAATTGTTGATATGCGGGAGAGATTGAGCAGAGCAGAGAGTGAACTTGTTGATATCCGAGAGAGATTGAGCAGTGTAGAGAGTGGAGGGGAGAGATTGAGCAGAATAGAGGGTGGACTTGTTGATATCCGGGAGAGATTGGGCAGTGTAGAGAGTGGAGAATACCGCACTCATCTCTTCAATGAAGTAGTTCCTTCTTGTGTATTTCTGAAGTTACACAAACGCAGATGGTCCGTCGATGACATTGAAGTCCCGGACAATCCTTTCCTAGTCACACAAGAGATGGGTACTGGGTTCGTGGTGTTCTCCGAAGACTTACAGCTAAAATCTGGGGGTACTCAACGGTATACAGTCATAATGACTGCCGCCCATCTTATCCCAGCCTTTGCCAAGGAAGATACTAACAAGTCGCTTATTCTTCTATACTACGCTTTTTTTTGCCTTTCAGCCACCTGAGTGAGATGGATTCATATATGGTGTGCTACTCTTTGAATACTGAAGAAGGCAGTTCTGGTGCCCCAGTTTTCAACGCTAAATTGACTGATGATGCTTCATTGGTAAACATTTTTGAGCGACATACTCGGCCTTTGATCTCCACCCTTGACTCCTTGAGGAGACATGGTAATTTGGGAAGTGGAGAACATTTGGATGAAGGAGAATCTGAGAGTGGCAGATGTCCGAAAGTTTCTAAGGGTCTTGGAAATTATAGTCTTTTGCTTGAGGCGGTGATGGTAACTTCTTTATCTTTGATCCTGGTGGAATTTTTTTTGTGAATATTGCCAACACTAGCACTGATATCAGGTATATAACACTCAAATTGGGCATATGGCATATCACAGAGTTGTGTAGGAGTGCAGAGCCTTTTCCTAGAATTGTTCCCAGAGGTCATCTACTTCCATCTACTTTCCATCCCCCTATAAAATGCTAGCCAAACAAAGTAAAATAGATTCCTCCCTCTCCCTCCCCTCCGTTTCCCTCCATTTCCTTTATCCAAACAGACCCTAAGAGTCTTCTGGAGGTTGTTCACATGTGTTACAGGCACATCATGGACCGAGACCAGCAAGAGAGTTTCCTTCCCATCTTAAAAGCAGGGCTGCCTGAAGCCGAACAATTTGCACATATCCAGGTGCTTGGTTAATGTTGAGGGTGCACTGAACTTGGAGAATTCTTGGCAGTCTCCGTTCAGACTAAGCAAGTGGTCATCATTCACATGTTTGATCCTGGAGCGCACACTATAAAGCTGCAATTAAGAAACCCCAAATTGCTAAACAAGCTTCACGATGCCCTATCCTACAAACCTTGAGGCTACAATTTGCTAGTTTCGGCTAAGACACCTACAACAAGAAGGGCACAGTGGCCCGTAGTGGCATAATTGTTTTTTTTTTTTTATCCTGGTGGTCTCTCTATTCTCGAGGACAAGGATCGTTTCAAGGGGTTGGTAATGATGCATCTCAAAGAGGATGAGAGCGTCATTCTAGTTTATTTATTAGTGTTTTCTTTTATTTAGTTGATTATTTCGGTATTTCCCAAGTAAGCTCATATACACGTAGAGAGCTCTAAGGTGTAAGAAACTTCTGAAGTGAAATACCAAAATCTCATTGAGATACAACCTTTTCCAAAAACTCATTTTCTCTCATTTCATCCCAAAAATCCTAGGTGACATTCTACCACTCGTCCACTCATAGCAAATTCATAGCTACTTTTCTCAAAAACTGCTTATTATCTATCTTTGCTGTTTATAATTCAATCGCATCAGAATCTTCATTTATACTGCAATAGTCAGAGTCCAAATTCTTAAGGGGAAGGGGAACTAAAATTGATAGCAGAGATGTAAATGCAATATGAAAGATTGTAACAAAGAATTGATAAGAAGCATACCCCGGGAAGACCAGCAAGTAAGTAAATCAACAGGCGGATGTAATGTCATTAAGCATATGCCCAACGCCATACACAAAAACGGGTCATCGCCCTAGTGGTCTACTGAATGATGCTTCATCATTTATGCCATCAGTCATATCTTTGTGAAGGCGCAGTTGCTTGAGACTTAAACGCCTGACAAATTTGCAAAAAGTCATCCTAATCGTCAGTCATCACAAAGTTTAAAACAAAACAAAAAACGCAAGCTCGAATCTAGGATACCAAGATACGACGCACCTTCAGCAAACACGAATCCTAATAATCTCTCAGCAGGTTACTCCTCCTTGAGTTGCCGTCACATGTGTATCGAATATATATAGTGCTCTCACAGTAGTGCACCACAACATTTTAAGGCTCAATTTATCAAATTTTGCAAAGTCGAGTGCACGGGTTTGGATTTTGGAGACAAAGTTCATATTATCTATTGAGAAATGTATTGATCACAAGTAGACCTGTCAAAAGCTGACCCGACCCGAAAAACCGCCCGGGACCCGACCCGGAAATAACCCGAAAAAACCCGTTTTTCTCAACCCGGACCCGAACATGACCCGAACCCGAAAACGACCCGAAAGTCTGGGTCATAACCCGACCCGGACCGGGTCAACCTGTTGGGTCAAATGAATTGTGCAAAAAATATATTATAATAATAAAAAATAAAAAATAAATAGATAAATATTAATTAAATATTAATAATTGATTAATTTAAGACATATAAGATACAAATATAATTAAACGATTATTATTATATAATATAATACATAAAATGCTTGTAAAATAGTAATAAAATAATAATTTGATTATAATAATTACCGAGAAAAAAAGGCGCGAGCATGTATTTTTGACCCGTTGGTCAACCCGTAACCCGACCCGAACCCGTATAAACCCGCGTATAGTCAACCCGTATTTGACCCGACCCGTATTTGACCCGACCCGTAGTGACCCGAACCCGAAACCCGCCCGCCCGACCCGTTTGACAGGTCTAATCACAAGAGTTTTGACAAGCCGATCCAAGCACCATCATAATTCATAAACACGCATACCATGGATCTTTCGTCCCGAACATGGAAATTGCACACAAAGCAGCATCCTATGGCGATCGACGAATAAGCAATCCAGCGATACTGCTCAAGTGAAGAGCATGTAAGATTAGTTAGGAATTATATCAACTGTCCCCCCCCCCCCCCAGAAAGTACCTGATTTTCTATATCAACATGGCTTCTTGATTTACCAAGACTGAAGACAGCCAAAGGCACTGCCCACTGCATTAAATATTTTCGATATTTAGAGACCAAAGAAATGACAAGTCATAAAGCCAAAATTAATTGAAAGAGAATTATGTAGAGCCTCACCATTTCACCATAGTATAAAGCCAGAATTAATGACTTGGTAATTGATAACTAACTGAGGTGTGGTAAAGAATACTTGGTTACGCCATTAGATCATACAGAAAAAGCACAAGTAATGAAAATCAAAAGTAACTAACAGAGTAAGAAAGATAGTAACAAGAATACAGGAAACCCAGCCAGTTGGTAATTGATTCATACCTGATCGACTTAGCTGTACTCTGGATTTTATCAAAAGCAGGAAATGGTGAGTGGTCATTTTCCTCCATTTTCATCACTCTACAGTAAATTTGAAAGAAAAATACATAATTTACCTAAATGCCCTTAATTCATTTATTATTTTATCCCACCATTTGTTTTACCATCCCCCTACAATTTGACTATCAAGTAATTCCGTGTTTCGTATCCAGTACAGTTTCGAAGCTATTCTAGGTTTTGTCGTATGAAGCAATTCTTATTATTTTCTAAAAACGATCCAATATGCAAAAACGTTGACTTGATACACAGGGAACGTTACACTTCCTAAATACAAAACGAACAATCAGCATCACAGCTTGTTGTGTGGCATGGGCTCAGATCATTCTATAACAAAATATATCATTTTAGAACAAAAACTAAATATTCTATAACAAAAAATACCATTAAAACAAAAATATGTCATTCTATAACAAAAATCATTTATTCCATAACAAAAACCGTTCATTTTAGGTCAAAAACCATTCATTTCAAAACAAAATCATTCATTTTAGGACAAAAACAATTCATTCCAAAACAAAACCCATTTATTCTGACAAACCATTCATTCCCAAAAAAAAGAAACAATTCATTCCATAACAGTAATCATTTATTTCAAAACAAAAACAAATTAGTCTATAACAAAAACATACCATTATAAAACAAAAATATGTCATTCTATAACAAAAAAAAAAAAATAGATCATTCTATAACAAAAACAGACTATTATAAAACAAAAATATTATCATCGCCATTCCGATCCCTACGCTAGACCTCGATGATGAACCTATATGGGGTCTTAGTCCCGATGGTAGATTCTCGATCAAATCAGCTACATGGCTGGAACATGGCCTTCAGGTTGGTGAGCCACCCTGGCATTTTAATTGGATTTGGAAGATGGATATCCCCCCTAAACTCCAAATCTTTTGTTGGCAGCTTCTCCATAACGGACTACCGGTTAGGGGAAACCTCCATTATCGTATCCCGAGAATCGATATTTTATGCCCTAGATGTTTTGCGAATATTGAAAATAGTGATCATCTCTTTTTACATTGCCCATTTTCCAAAGCTATTATCGACCATAGGAGATGCAAGGAATGGATTAATCTTCGCTTGCCAAGTACCATTGAAGAATTATTTACTGATCTCTCCCGAAGAGATAAAAAATCACTCCAAAAAACTGTCTTTCTTCTCTGGAGTATATGGAAGGGTCGAAACCAGTGTATTTTTTATTCAAAGCCCTTCCATTATCTGTCTTGTTTCGTTCGGGCTTTCTATTCTTTTAAAGAATGGAAAGCTCGGTGCGAGTTGGATCTGTTCTCCCCCTCTCCTCCTTCACAATCCCCTAGCTCGGCTTTTTCTCCTTCAGTTATCCCGGTTCGGTGGTACCCTCCTGCAGCAGATTTCATCAAAATCAACTTCGATGGTTCGGTTCGAGACAGCAAAGCGAGTGGAGGTTTTCTTTTAAGGGATCCAGGTGGGAATATTCTTAATGGTAGGGCTCTAAATCTGGGAAGTTGTTCAGTCCTCCTAGCGGAAGCTCACGCGCTACGGGCAAGCATCATTATGGCGATAAATATGAGTATTAAAAAGGTGAAAATCGAGGGCGACAATAAAATGATTATTGATGCAGTCCTTGGAGCAGCGAGGTCTCACTGGTCTATCGAATTTTATCATTAAAGACATTAGGGATATGTTGCGTCGATTTGAGTCGTGGTCTTTGAAGCATATTTTTTTCGAGAGGCTAATAGAGCTGCTGATTTCTTGGCAGCAACGGGGCACAGTATCCTTAATTTTCAGGAAGGTGTCCCGGCTTTAGAGATTAGGGATTCCTTGTTTCTTAGTATTACCAATGCAGACAAGGTAGGTGATTTCCTGGGGAGAAGGATCACCTAACCTTTTTTTTTTGTACGCTTATCATTTCAAAAAAAAAAAAAAGGAAATATTGAGAGAGTTTAGAAAATGAGAAACACCCACATTTTATTATTAACAACTCACACGACAATAATTAATAAATCACATATAGAATCCTTATTTTCGTGAGACTCTCTCATAAATGTATGTAATAAACTTGCGACATAATCACTCATAACATTGGTTAAGTGTATCAGAAAATTTAAAAACATACGGAGTATATAATTAGATTTGTTTCGAAATTTATCTCAATTTGAGATCCATTTACACATTTTACGATATGAAACAATTCAGTTACTCCGTGTACATTTAGTAGAGATTTGTTTTTTTTTTTTTTCCTAAAAAGTTTAGGGAGTGTCCAAAAATAAGATAAATGGTGAGAGAGTCCAAAGAATGGAAAATTCTCACAACATTTATTAGCCAGAGTCCATACTTTCATAGAATTGTAATTTGAAAGTTATTTAGATGTGAATATGTGACACAACGTAATTAGTCATAACTTTCATTTTGTATATAAGAAAATTAATACATATAACTCATTAAACCTATTTTGAAATTTTATATAAAATGAGTTTCATTTATACATATGTTTGATAGAAATGCATTTATTAGCAGTCATCGAGTGAAAATTGCAAAAATGATATTGTGTATATTACTAAACTAAACTCAACAAACAAAATATAAACACTACATCTGATTAACTAAGAAACATGTTTCACGTGAAACTTTTTGTATCAGAATCATCAAACACGATATAATATGTTACCGTGCAACGCACGGGCTAAAAGAGGGATTTTTGAATAGCATAGAGAGAGTCCATCATTTAAGAAATGCTCAAAGAGTTTAGTGTATGCATGGTGAAAGAGCAAAATGGAAGAGTCAATCATTTAAGAACTACTCAAAGAGTTTAGTGTATGGTGAAAGAGCAAAAAGAAGAGTCTATCATCTAAGAATTACTATTCACACTATATTATAAAAACACGGTATGATTGATCATACAATTGGTTATGTGTATCAGAAACTTTTGAAACATATACCATTTTATTTGATTTGAAATGAATTTCAATTTGAGATCCATTTATACATTTTTCGATAAGTATTGCTTAATGATTACAATCAACTTTATATAGTATACCTATTAAAATAAAGGGTGATTTTGAAGAGTATTGATAAGAAATGATGTTTGTATAATTTAAACATGAACAATCTACAGTTTTGTATTTTTTTTTAATTGATCAAGATTTTAAAATACATGTAAGCAACATCACAACAATTGCTATAAAAATCATTAAGAATGATATAATATTTGAACCGTGCAACGCACGGGCTTAAAACTAGTAATTAATAAATGTGAAGATAAGTGTGCATAGAATTTTTTGAAGTGTATAATTGAAATTTAATACTAGATCATGAAAAAGGAGAATAGACATTAAAAAATGAAGTCTATTGCTTAATAATGCTCATTAAATTTAAATCTTGAATGTATAAAATCAAGAACTAAAAACAGATTAATATAGAATTTCAATTTATATGAACAAACCGACCTTTGAGATGTTCAAAATTTGGTGTTGATGAACTCTGTTCTTGCTTGATCTTGAGTATTTGTTACTAAAACAGCAAAACACAACTAAGAATTGGAATATTGGTATAAGTGTTGATGAAATTTGGTACCATAAAAAGTGAAAATCTACATACCTTTGATCAATGTTGGTGAATTAGAAGAATCTTGATATGTTTTTGAATTGATTAGTTACGTATAATGAGGAGAAAGCTAGATATTAGGGTTAAACTAGTTTACTGTCCGGGTTATGCCCAGAATAGATTTTATCATTTTATTTCTTTGTGAACAAATAATTTTATCAATAAAATCTACCATTTATAGAACTTTCACTTTCAATATAGATGATGTGATTATTCAAATAAATAATAAGGAAGATACAAAATAATAAGGTAAAAATGAAATCAATTAATAGTAAACATTGATTTTTTATAATAATAAAATATTGTGAATTTTTTTAATATGGAAAACGTCGTTATACTCTTTATCATAAAAGATATTTCAAATGAATTTTTTACGTGTCATTGCAGATGGTCTAATTGAAGCCGGTGAACGTGATCGTTAGTATGGTTAGTATCTTGAATCCTTCTTTCTTACTATTGAAAGGTAAAAAAAACCCAACCATTGAAAGGGAAAAACCTCGGTGGAGATTCTGAAGTATGGTTAGTATCTTGAATCCTTCTTTCTTACTATTCAATTCAATTGAATTGAAGTTGTTGATCGTATTTATGTTTTTGAAATTGATTCATTCAATTGTTTCCTTTCTTCAATCCGATTGCAAACTTTAATTATCTTAAACTTGAGATTAGAGTGGTACGAGATGGTTTAATTAGTTACCCCGAAATCTAATGTTGTTGGATTTTTAGGGTTGCATCTATTTCTCTATTTCCAGTTCTATCTTAACCAACACGCTTAATTTTACTGTTCAGGGCTCACCAAAAGGAAAGAAAAGCTCAAGCTCGTCTCGTTCAAGGTCGATTGAGAGGTTATCTCGACGCAAAGATAAGAAAAGATGTTGTCGTTCAAGTTCAAGGTCAAGCTCGGCTGAGAGGTCCTTTTTTATTTTTACATTTGTTGGTATTGCTATTGATTTTTCCAAATATAGATAGTTGTCTGAGTATGTAGTCTTGATGAGTTGATCTTGTAGCATTGAATTCCGAAATTATTATCTTAGTTTGGTGTGGCTTGAGAGATGTTGTTCTGCACAAAAAAGTTTTCGGAAATCTGGGGTGGCCTGCATTGCTCTCTCTCTCGGTCTTTGTAGTGATACTATGTGTCTATTGGTGTTTTTGATTGCCTCTTTAATCATATAAAATCTATTGGTTCATCTTTGTGGGACTGTCATGATATATCCTCTTTCTTTGTTGTGTCATGTGTGCAACATCCACAAAAATCTAATCTAATACTATATATTAAAACCTGAAACCAAGTCTTTCCTAGGTGAATACTTGACACTTATTAATTGGATAGCGCTAAGTAATCATACAATATGGTAACTACGGAGTTTTAGCTAATTTATGGAAAACAATATAATTTATGGTGATTATTGTGGTAAGCTAAGTTATAGTAATATTTTTAAATATAACTTGATATAACAAGTGATAGGATTGTGGAATGCAGATGAGATAGTAAAACAGCTGATGTAAAAGTGGAAATGAAATAATAATATGATAGAGAGTAAGTGAGTAGAAACAGATAATATAATACTATCATTGCTAATGATATTATAAAAAAATAAGTCAACAATTTTATAACACGAGTATAATAATATGAATATGTAGCCCGACATGGGGTGGGCATGCAGTGGGCATGCAAACTAGTATATTGGTATAGTAGTATAGTACTAAGTTCATGGTCAGTAATAGTGTGAGTGAGTGAGTATCCTGAAAGTAGTTTAATTCTTTTTTGGTTTTTCACATCTCTGATCACTTACCTTAGCTGTGTTATTTGCTTGTAGCTTTTTTATGCCTTTTGATATAAAGTGCGACGAGTGTTGTTCAATCCTTGCGGAGAATGTGAGAGTTGATGCACGTAGGAAGCAATTGGAAAGTGATCACCATATGAACAAGGTACTTTTTTGCTTACGTTGCTCTATCTGACTATCGGAATTTGTTCGTAATTGCTGACATTGATTTTCTTCTTCTCTATCTTTAGATGTGGAGCTTCAGCTTCAAATGCTGCTGCTGCGGGTCCAAAATTGTTGTTGAGAGATGTTCCAAAAGTTCAGACTATGAGGTTGTGGAAGGGGGTAAGAAGTGGGCGGCTACTACACCGCCGCCAACACGTGACATAGAGTCTCAAGGCCTTGCGGGGGTCTTCTTAGATTCGCTTCTACGGGGGCCAGCTTCGGGCTATAAGGAGCCTACCTGGGCTGACAAGGAGATGTGCAGAGAACGGTTAGATTCGCTTCTTTGGGGAACGATAGGCTATGGGAGATCGTATCAATTGTGTGAAATCAAACATTAAGTTAAACAATATTTATCGTTAAAATTGTATTATGTTGTCGATGTTGAAAATGTATTATGTTGTCAATGTTTTTTTTTTTTTAATATTCCAATATAAGTTTATTATTAATTATGTACCCAAAGTCCAATGCTTATACCATGCTCCCGGGAGCACAAGGAACATAGTGATCCTCCTCACAATAGAGGAGTAGGGACTACACTTAAATAGAAATTAAATTATTTTAAGTGTGTTTCCTACTTCTCTATTGGAAACATGGTATAATTTGCGCCCAAAGTCTATCGTTTCACGATCAAATTATTGCGGATAGACTGAATTGTCCAATAAACTAATTTAACCACTCACCCATTTAAAATTCAAATTAAACACCTACCCAAAATATAGGAGGGTAGACACATGATTGATCCACTTTTTTTTTTTTTTTTTTTTTGACGGGAATGATAAAATCTCATTGATAAAAAGCCAAAGGACACTTACAATAAGGTAGATCTAAGATACCACCACAAATTACACAACCAAAACAGATAAGTAGACAACGGGTCAAGCATAGCTCCTAGTCGATTGATCCACTTAGGAGTATTGTGACTCCTATATATACTGAATGCTGAAGTGCAATTTTCACACACAAAACACCATTGATTACATTTACATCGAAAATTTTAGGGCGATTATCGCGTGTGGTAATCATCACAAAAATTAATATCGTAATAGAATTGTATATTACATTAACACTGTGATGAATTTGTTAAAGGAAAAGAAGTTTTACGGATTACAAAATACGATTTAATATATGTAATCTATTTGGTTTGCGTTCATTTTGAATTTATCTAGGCAGTGTAACTCGACTTTGCATAATACTCCTCCATTTCAATATATATGACTTTTTCAAGTTATGAGGGAAATTTTGACTTCCAATTTCATAAAAAAATATCTAGTAAAAAATTATACCATTGGATTCGTTATGAAATATACTTTCACAATATCATAATTTCATAATTTTTACCCTTATATTTTGAGAGATATCAAAGGTCAAAGAAGTGCTTGAAAACGTCATATATATTGAAATGGAGGGAGTAATATCTTTTGTTTCCCCAAAATATAAATTACGTATTTTTCCATCGAAAGCTATACTAAACTACGTATAATCACCATTATCAATTGCCATCAAGAGTTTCCAGTCATATCTTTCGAGCCTTATTTTATTCTAGTATATTGTCGGCTTCCAATTATAGCGCCAATCTAGCTTCCTTATCGACAGGGGTTCTTCTTAACATGACCTCATCTCCTCGCACCTCGCATAATTACATTCCATTGGACCTTTTTTTAACTTATGGCATGGCGGCCCAAACTGCAATGAACTGGTCCAGTGCTCAAGTAATGGTCTATCGACAGGGAAAGACATTTTATGGGATCAATGTTGAAAATAAAGGAGTTAATCTTGACTTATCTGACGATTGAATCGAATAGTGAAATTGTTGTGCCGAGGTAAGACGATTCCGCCGAGCCATGGTGCAAGCTCCTCTTGACGGTCGGCCTCCAGGTTACACAACACCGAACCTCCTCTTGCACTGAATAACTCCGATTGATATAACAGACCCCTGATGCCAAAGCTATGCTCAATCTTTTGTACCGACCTTAGGGACTATATTTTTTTCATAACGTTAAATAGCGTTCAAATGTGACATTTATGTGTACAATGTGATTATCTAACAACGTTTTTTTTTTTTTGTGTAAAACAAGATAGAGCCCGAGCGCGGCACGAGCACGCAAACTAGTTTATGTAATAAGAGGATTTGCCAAAAACACGAATTAGGGAATACAGCAAACGAGTAGAATACGCCGACATAGAGCCGCGGTGAGCCGAGACAACCGCGCGTTCCGCCGAAGCAGAGCCTCGGTCCGCCGTCTTCGAAGCCGCGGTCCGCCGCGAGTCTCCTGACCATCTTGCTTCCCTTGATTCGAAATTGGCCCTTTAACCTCATATCACCTATATTAAACCTCAGCTTGGAGATTAAACTCCAACAATCAACACCTTACTTTGGATGGCATGGACTGTGTGTGTAGCAGCTACTCGAGTTCTCGATTTTCCGAGTTTATTTGTTGTACATCTCTGAACTCTTTTATATGCCATTTGATATAAACTGCATAGTATGTTGTTCTGTCTATACGATTTTGAATAATTTTGCTGACATTGAACGATTTTATTGTGTTTCAATTTTGACTAGATATATGGAGCTTTTCCTTCAAGTGTTGCTGCCGCCGGTGCAAATTGTGAGTTGACTCGGCTTGCTTGGTTATGTATAGTATATTGTCGATTGGCAATTGGTTTTAAAATGGAACTATGAAACAATTGGGAACTAATGAATGATGATCACCAAACTGACGAGGTACTTTTAATTTTGCTTGGTTTGCTCTATATCTACTACTCTACAACATGATCGACGATTGTTGTGTTTGGATTTGGTTATAAATTATTGAGCTTGTCGTTCAAGTGTTGCTGCTGCGGGTCCAAAATTGTGCTCGAGAGATGTTCCAAAAGTTCAGGGTACAGATTGGGGAAGGGGCTACTAAGTGTGCTAGTAGCCGTGACGACATGGACAAGCCTAGTCATGGGCTTGCGAAGCTCAAGTCCACAGACCCGTTATTTTTAGACTCCATTCTTTCGGGGCCGGCTAGACGCAATAGCAATAAGGAGGCTACTCCGTTATTTTTTTTTTTTTTTTCGGAAATTAGACGCCATTATATAAATAGAAACGAGAGTATCCATAACACACTAGATTCCCGTCTTTGGGGTACAGGATTGTCGCATTCCAATTTCCAATTAATCATAAGAAGGGATGTCCATATGATTTAAAACAAAAAATCTCAAATCAACCATTATGCTATTTTGGAGGCAGTATACTTTTGCGGTCATTAAAGTAAAGACATTATGCATACGACTCCGTCCCAAATTGGATTCCATGTGACGTTTAAATTGGGAAGTAGTGGTATATCTTATATTTGTAAGATTCATGAAAGATTGACTCAGCCAAAAAAAAAAAAAAATCCATGAAAACATTGGACTATTTTGGTAAATTTTTAGGGAAAGGGCAGGGCATCAGAGTCATGGAAGTAAAATGCAACATGGCATCGCATATAAAGTTTGCGAGCTTCGCATAATTTACATAATATTGCTCATCACCTGCAATTGGCCACATCCCCTTCCGATTTTTTTCCCATAAAAGTTCGAATCTTGATTACAACAAAAGTTCAAAAAAAAAAAAATTAACAGAGTTAAAAAAAAAACGGAAAATTGTGGTAAGTCAATCCAAATAACTTTGACTCACAAAAAAAAAAAAAGTAGAAAGACAATTGTAAAATTCATCATAGAAATTGATCTATGACATATTTTTTCAAGTAAAATAATAAAAATAATGAAAGGCAAAGCATCAGAGTCATGGAAGTAAAGATGCAACATGGCATCGCATAATTTGCATATGATATTATGCCTCATTTGCAATTGCCATAATATCCCCGATCTATATATATAATTCAACAATAATACTAAGCTAAAAACTTAAAGGATACGAGAAATCGAAACCGAATTTAGATCTGAGATGATTGGGGTTGAGGAGGAATTTAGGTTTGGAGATAGGTAGGTGACGACTGACGAGGCAAATAGAATCTGTTGGCTCTTTATATATGCCAAGTCATTGATAATCAATCAACCAAAAAACCCTAAACTGTTGGTATCTTCTGTTTTTTTTTTTTTTTTGGGTAGCCCATTCGGCTATTTCTCCTTAGGCCCACATATGGGTAGCCCATTACTACTTGGCTCAAACCCACGAATGCTTGCGGATTTTTTTTTTTTTTGGAAGGGTGCTTTATGTTGTTGTTACCTTGTTGGTGATACCAACTTACCAAGTCTTGAACACCCTACTTCTAAGTTATGACTCAAAATATAGGAATACTAGGACATTAGGAATATGTGTTTTATTAGTTGACGTCCTAACATTCAAGCCATCTCAGTGTATAAATAAGGGTTTACCCGTTGTATTTTGAATGACAAATTTACGGTTAGGAAATTTTCGATTTACGGTTAGGAAGTTTTCGATTTATGATTGGAGTGGACTACTTGTACGGTCTCAATGATGATTAAGGAAATGGTCACGGATTGGAGAAAGTTGAACTTTGGAAGAAGCCCACTATTCAATATTCATCACATAGTATCAAGCCCACTAAGTTACTAATGTCCATTTGACGACCCACTTCATCCTCTAATCATTTTTATCGATCTCGTATTCTCGTGAATAGACCAACCTAACTCACATATTCAGTTATGCAATATCACGATAACTTATTAAACACACTTGTATATTTAATAATCAAAATTCCAACTTTGGTGTATGAAGTAACTTTGTGAATCTAATTTAATTTAATTTCGTATCCGGTAATGTACTATTGCACAAATTGCTGTAATAGCATGACGTAAGTTTTGCATTGAACGATGGTTGCAGTGTGACGGTATAAATGAAATGTTCCTTGTAAAGATAGCCTAATACGATTTAATGAAGTATACATTTAGTAGTAAATTCAATTATGGTAAGAGAAGTTTAAGATCATTAACGATATGGAGTACTTTAGTACAAGACCTATACTCGTCATAGTTAAATGGGATACTAATTAAAGAACACTTGTTTAAATTCTCATTATATTTATCGAAACGAACTATAGTACCAACTATCGAGTAAACTCCACTACTATATAGGCTCATTCAAGCCTATATTGAAGCTAGAAATTAAAGAAAATATAAATGGACTAAACTCCATTAAATTTGATTTCTGATTATTCCAGCTCAAGTTATTGAATTAAGAGTAACAAAATAGAGTGGCAAAAGAATATCCTAACTCTAAATTAAGTACATAAACTACCTTGTTGACCCGACCCGTTAATGTAGTAACCGATAGCGGGAAGTTGACGTTGCGGGTTTTGCTTCATCTTTTCCTTCCTTCGCTTCCTATTCAACCTCGCCATTTCAGCATTTCTCTCTCTCTCCTCCGCCTCATTCAACATTGGTATACTCGTATTGTTTACGCCATTATCCTCTTCCCCCTCCTCCTCAGCTGATGCCGCAATATTCAGATCAAATCCCCTCGGCCCCACCTTCTCTTCTCCTCGCTCAATATCTTCTAAGATGTCGTCACGTGGAAAGTCAATCAACGGCTCAGGATTGTTGACTTGCGTTGACGTCGATGCAGCCGCCTGTACCTGATCATGGACTCCTCCCACTCCTTCTTGCCCCATTGTCCATTTCTGGTCAATTAAAATATAAATTATATTTATATTAAAATGGACCCACCAATACCTTTTTGCTTTAAAAATAGATAAATTTAGGAAAAAGAAAAATAAAAGGGAAATTTTAGAGATAATGTTTCAAAAGGGTAAAAACTATTTTTTTTTTTTTTTTTTTTTTTTTTTTTTTTTTTTTTTTTTACCTCTAGTTCAGCTTTCAAGAATTTATTTCTTGCCTTTAACTCGGTCAAATGACTACGAACGCCCTCAATTTCCTGGTAAAAGGTAACAAAAAGAAAACAAAACCGTTCAAAATTAGCAATGCTGAAAAAAAAAAAAAAATTCAATTACTAGTTTAATTTCGAAATCTACGTTATGAATATCACATCTCAATAACTTTACGAGCGACCAAATACAATACGGACCTTTTTAAGGGTATGCTGTGTCACAGTTGCTTCCGCATAAATTTCCTTCAATTTCTCACTTGTCTGCACAAGTTCAAACACAGTAAAAAAAAACAAAAACAAAAACAAAGGTAAAAAAGAAAAAGGTAAAATAAATATTACAGCTTTAGCGGAACTTAATTTAATAATAATATAATACCGTTTCGGCCCTAGAAAAAAAAAAATAAAAGAAAATTGAGGAATTAATTACCAGCCTGGAGGGAGCTTTACGCTTGTGGTTAGAAGGGTGGTGAGGTGGCGGTGGTTCTTGACTGGGAGAGAAGGAAAGAGGGGTAGAAGGGCTGGTAACTTCCTGCTGAATTTTTACTGTGGGTGGAGGAGACGGCGGTGAATCTAGTACGGATCTTCTCCTCTTACTGACCCAATTTGGGAAAAATATATTGTTACTGCAACGGTAATAATCAGAGGAAGAAGGACAAAGAGATAAATTGTGGCGTGAAAGTCGTGTGGGATTGGAGAGGTCAAGAAGACTTTCGGCAACTTCTAGTTCAAATGTGTCGTACCAATAATCTTGATTATTACAATCATCATTATAATTATGATTATGATTATGATGATTATGATGAGTATCCATGTTGATTATACTCATCATTATTATTATTATTATTACTGATTGAAGGAAGCTTGATTAAGAAGCCAGAGGAAAATTAGGGTGGGTGTTGTGTTTGGGCAAGAAAAACAAGCACGGCGTTATTTAGTAGAAGAAGATGAATGGAGTGTGGTGATGGAAGAGGGAGTGTGTGTTTATATATGGTTGTGTGGGAGTTTTAAGGGAGGTTTTTTGTAGGTGATGACACGTGTCAGCTCGAGGGAGAGGGATTACGGTGGGTCTCCTTAATTTTTTAGGGTTTCTTTTTTTTTCTTTTTTCTATATGTGTAAGGATTAAAAAAGTGGGTGACTTTATATTTTTTAGTTTGGTTGGGACTAAAGGGGAAATGCAGAGGTTTAAGTATTTGATAGATTTGGGTGACGTGGCTTACTACTTTCCTATTGTTTTTTTTTACAGCTAATAATTTTGTTGACAGCTGCTTCAAAATACCGGGTGGAGCAGTAATAACTTTTATATCATGGCCGAGTTTCCTAAATCCAAATAAATTCTGATTTTTTTTTTTTGGCAATTGGTTAAATTTTGCCGAGAACTAGTTGGGGAACGATAATGTAACTATCGTAATAAACAAGCAAGTCTCTTGTCAAATGGTTGTAAAATAACCTCTTAACTTCAAGTTGAAAAAAAAAGGAGGCTCGGAACTATTATTATAGCCTCATTCTTAAATCGGAATTTAATCACATTTGGACAACTATTTGTCCCGGCAAAAACGAGTTTTGGTTGCACTTTGAGGCAGTACGTTGTTGGATACAAGCACAAGAGACAGCAGTACTCGTACAGTCCTGTGTTAACTCCGACACTGGAAGGTCGATAGAATTTTTGTACAGCGATGGTTACTATCAAGATCTGCCAGGCCTGGTGAAATCGGTTCAGTTTTTAGTTAGCTGATCGGTTTCCCTTGAATAGACAACAGTGAGAAGAGAAATGTCGAACTAGTTCACAGCTCTAAGCTGATGGTTTCATTCATCAGATCTTCCAATACCAGTATATTAGACTACACAGGGTCTATAAAATGGGTCAAGTGTCACGCCTTTCGCTTCAGCAAATCATTACTACAAACTTGAAGATTCTACAGTTACTACATTCACATGGTGGAGCTAAGTTATGCTTTTGCTTTCCTTCCCGACTTCTGAGGTGTCGGTTCAAATTCTTCTTCAGATTCTTCGTCAGAACTTGGGTCTTCTTCAGAGCTTTCATCCTTGGACTTCTTTGATTTCCTGGACACAGTAGTGGATACTGTAGTCTTCTTTCTCATGGATGAATTTGGAGTAGAAGCTTCTACTTTCTTCTTAACAGTGACAGATTTAGTCTCCCTCACTGTCTTGACAGGTTTAGCCGGGGAAGTTACCCGTTGGTTCTTTGTCTTCTTCATTTTCTTCTCGTAAACCTTCCTCGCCTCCTCTAGTGGAAGTAAACCAGACTCCATCATCCTAAAATCAGAAAACAAACATTTTTGTTCACGATGCTCATGAAGCAGATAAGGGTAGCAAAGTTCGCAAACGAGACTAAGAAAACAGAAACCAACAAATAAAAAAGTAGAACATAAGACTACAGTATTGACTTTTGAGAACTAAATGAGCAAGCTCAGCGCAAATTTTGCACAGTGATACAAAAACCTAGGGGGTTATCTAAGTTATAACGCTTTCGTGAGGTGAGTCCTACTTTAAGTAATATACATCAGCATTTTCACCAGATGGTTTATCACAGAACAGCAGTATATGACAAAATTTGTAAACTCAAAAAAAAAAAAAAAAAAAGGAACTTATCACGCTTTAGGGACTGAAAATCAGGACATGTATCTCAGTTCGACAAAATTCAGATAGCCAAGCCAACGGAAAATTATAACGGAGGCTGAGCAAATGTCATGGATTTCAAGTGATGATGGGAAGTAGGCCTACTCCACTAACAAGAAAAACCTTGGTACTTGAGTGCAAACAAGCTTCAGTTAGCAGCAACTAGACTCTACAAAGGATTCAACTTGGAGGATGATCCCAAAAGCAATTCTGGGATGACACCGGAGGATTCAATTTTGCACAGTGATACAAAACCTTGACCTAATCTTGGAGGATGATCCCAAAATCAAAGGATTGAAGAGAAAATTAAAGTAGAGATGATGAGCAGGCTGACAGCATCGATGCCTTGATGTAGTTTTGGTATCTAACCGTTAGCAAAGCTTCACGTAAAGCATAATGGTGGAGGAAATCAACAACTACAAAGCAACAAGGCAGACCAAACTGGAAAACAACAACTCAAAGCTCAAGTCTATGCAGAGCCTTAAAATACCAAGTTCCACAGCGCTCATAGCAAATAAGTGAACCACAAAGCAACATTGTTTAAATCTGTCCAAATGTAAAGTCGTCATACACAATCTACTAGTTTAAAAGAGTTAAAAAGTATAACCTTTCTTAATTGGAGATAACCAAACAGGTAATTTCAGGTAAAACCTTTTGAATCAAAGGTGCAAAAAAGATCTGGTAACTCTTTACAAAGCAAATGCCAACCACGGATTCAACCCTAGATAATTCATTAAGGCTAAAAAAAAAATGCTCCAACAGTATTAAATTAGAACCACCGGGAGGAGCATCCTTATGTCCTAGCAAATGACCCACAACTCCACAACAACACAACAGGCTATAACAGCCAATACTAACAAACAAGTTATTCCAGCAGAACCCTTGAACAAAGTTACGCAAGGCTAAAATTAATATATTTCTATCTTGGAGGCAAGACTATCTATAGCACACTATCTTTTATATTCTACATGTAGTTCCTGTAAAATCTGGGCTCAAGCATTGTCCAGGAACATGCAAAATATTTGTGGAGGTGATATGATCTGAAACTAAACAAGACAACCATTCTTCTCAAAACTAAACTGGGCGCAACTAATTCAACATTCTGAAATCCCAGTACTGCCAAAAATCCCATGCATGATTGGTGATGAAAGGATAAAGGCAAGAAGGAAAAAGCTATCTTAATCATATAACAGTGACTAAGAGAAATATCAGACAGCATAATCTTTGCGCTTTAAACCTCTTGAGGTGTCATTTGTTTTTGGCCTAATTGGATTTGAAACAAATTCCAAAGGATTTGACACAAATCCAAATTCTCAAATTCTTGAGTTCCCAAACATGAGATTTGTGCCAAATTTGGATTTGAGAATCAAATCCTTGTTTCCAAACACACTCTTAAGGGTTTTTTGTTTTGTTTAGAGGGCTTCAAGAAAGGGAAAGGGAATTCAAGACCTCAACTCCTTTTGTTTTGGTTGTACTTTTTAACTATTCCCTTTCGGCTTTCCCCATATTTCTTGATCGTTTAACCCAAAGTCCTCTACCCACATTCGCTACCCCCCCCCCCCCTCCACCCCCTTGGGTTTTGAGGTTTACCCCCTTTTGGGGTTTCATGCAGTCACCTTATAACCACCACCCAACCACTACTGCCACAGTGCCAACCCCCCCCCCCCCCCCTCTATTGCTTCACTATTATTACCACCTTAAAACCACTTACTGCCACTGCCCTCAATACTCCACCTTCACTTCCGTCCTAGACCTCCGCAAAAAGACAATTGCCCATCAGATATACCATGAATTCCCAAGCACCAATTCAGTTCAATGTAGGTGGACTTGTTGGCCATGGCATCGAGGTTGAGGATAGTGCGGAAAACACGAAGGCGAGCTTGTGGGGCACTGGTGACTGTACTGGTAAAGGGGATCACATGGTAAGCTTTGATAAGGGCAACGAGATGGGCTTCTAGGAGAGCCATGGCGGAGGATAAGAGAGAGATAGCTTACATGACAATGGTGATAGGTTGGGAGAGAGAAAGCCCCAGCAATGGTCATGCAGAGGTGGTTGATTTTTTTTCCATTCTTTTGCCACCTTTCCTTTTTACTAGCCAAACGGCCCCTAAATGAAAAGACCTTAATGGAGGTAAACAGATGAATAAACACAAGGAAAACTACCAGATGGACCAAGCAGAAAAATGGTAGTTCAGTATGGTTGGAGATAGAATCCTTAGCTATAAAGTCCCCCATTAGTCGTACTCAGTAACCCTTGAAGCAACCTTCAGTATTTCAGAACTGGAAAAAGCCTAAGTCCTAAGAGCGAAACCTTTGGATAACAAGTTCATATCAAGCAAACTGCTGCCATCAAACTAAAAATCTGACATTTGACCCTCCAATTTCTTCTGTTCTGCTTTTTGGAGAACCATGCCAGCTCCCTTCTTAAGCTCCATTCTAGTCCTCAGGGTCTCTCTCCAGACAGCTTTAGGAAATTCACAATCAAAGAAGAGGTGTGCATGAGATTCAGAATCATTCTTACACAGGATACACCTTTTACAAGGACTATCCCCCTCCTATTTAAGTTATCAATAGTAGGGGGCTTCTCCTCAGCTGCTGGATTCACCATAAAAGCATGCTTAAGCATATTTATACAACTCCAGACCACATTGCTTAGCCATTGAAAGTTCTGCCTGAAGAATTCATAAGATTTCTGCACACTGAACTTTCACCCATTACACCAGGTTTTGGGATTAACCCAAAGTCCTTTACCCACATTCACTACCTCACCCAAAGTCCTCTACCCACATTCACTACCTCACCCCCACCCCACCTTTTATTTTAAGATTTACCCCCTTTTGGGGCTTCATGGCAGTCACCTTATAAACCACCCAACCACTACTGCCACCACCCCTTCACTTCCGTCCTAGACCTCCGCAAAAAGACAATTACCCATCATATATATCATGAATCCCCAAGCCCTGAGTTTCATTCGATGCAGGTGGACTTGTTGGCAAGGCACCAAGGTTAAGGATAATGTGAAAAACACGAAGGCGAGCTTGTCAGGCACCGGTGACTATACAGTCAGCTCTGGCAATGGGATGTACACGGTAAGGTTTGAGGAGGGCGACAAGATGGGCTTCTAGGGGCCATGGTGGAAGAAAAGAGAGAGATAGCATCCATGATAATGGTGATAGGGTAGGAGAGAGAAAGTTCCAGCAATGGTCATCCAGAGGTGGTTGATTCTTTTCCATTCTTTCTTCTTTTTCCTTCCTTCATTCCTTTTCACTAGCCCAATGGCCCCTAAATGAAAAGATTTTAGTGGAGGTAAACAAATGAAAAAGCAAACGGAAAGCTACCAGGAGAACAAAAGCAAAAAAATGGTAGTTCATTATGGTCAGAGATTGCAGTCCTAAGCTATAAAATCCCCCATTAGTCATGACAATCAGTAACCCTTAGAGTAACTTTCAGTATTTTAGAAATGGAGAAAGCCTAAGAGGGAAAAACTAAGGATCACAAGTTAACGCCTATGCTCTGCTGCACAAAGAAGAGCTGGGAGTTCATCGAAAACGGAAAGCAAATGCCACTCAAGGAAATATGCTCCAAGTCGAACAAGTATTAAACTTATCTTTTACAACAACAACAATATCTTTAACCCCAGTGCCTCAAAGGCTCCCGCCATAAGGCGGGGTAAGGGAGGGTCGGATGCACGCAAGCCTTACCCCTATTGAAACACAGAGAGGCTGCGCAAGGATGACCCAAAATGAAAATTGCTTCGTGAATCGCACCGACTGACTGCTACTTCACAAAATAAGAACAACAGAAATTTCTATGAGCCATTTTGCTTTATTCCATTAGTTTTATGAACTCATCTTTTATAAAAAAAAAATAAAAAAATTTGACGTGATGGACTCTTGAACAAAGCCAATTTAAACCAAAGAATTTCCAGTGATAATATGCAAGAGCTTCAAAAAGGCATTGATGTTCTCTATCCGAGTCACTTTACTTCCTATAGTGCAAACAAAGTTTCTCTTAGCACAATTCTGAGCGCTAGCCGCTATCACTGTCAAGAACAGCACACAATGACAGAGGGAGGCAAAATAGGATCTGAAACAAGATGATCATTCTTCTCTTACTCATCCAAAACTAGAAAATATAAAAAAGAACATAATCACATAATGAGACTTCTGAAGTTTCATAATTTTCATAAATCATATGCATTCACAAAGCCTTGGGAAGGGACATGAGCAAGAAAAGACACTATCTTTCACATATTACAGCAAATAGTAGAAATAGGACACCAAATGTCCTCATTTACTACAACTTCATCCCAAGGGAAACATATTTGCAACTTCTAAAAGCAACAATACAAGCATTTACTTCCCAAATACTCCACCCTTATATCCCATTCCATTTGGTATCTTATTTAGGAATTGAATCAAACACACCCTTGGTACAATTACACCACGGAATTAGTTTCAATACATAAAAATCTTAGCTTGAGCATTATCAAGAATCACATGTAATGATGACGAAAAGGGAGGGAATGGCACAATCATTCTCCTCCTACCACACTCGAACAAGGAGGAGTACAAGTCCGCATAACCTTAAGTAGGATCATTGTCAAGAATCACATGAGTGCATTGAGACTGGCCAACGGATAAAAAGCATAGAGACTAACTATCTACACTCATATTGCGATAACTAGAAGAAATACCAAGCAACAAAACTCATCCCATATTACTGACCACTGGCGCACATAAAAGCAAACTTGCAATTCTATATCCAATCATCCCAATTAACATCTCTGACATGGAAGCGACACTCTATTTGGCCGGCATTAACACCTTAAACACGACATAATCGAAATGAATTCATACCAGACAGCAGCAAGTTCACTGTTGGGCTTCTGTTCATATAGAGTTTCATAGAAAATTCTCAAAGGATCTCTCTGCATTACAAACAACATTCCCACAAACATCACATTATTACTTATCAGCTCACCCCAATCTCAGCTTCTTAAATCTAATATTAAAGACAATCATAGTAAAATTATGTGCATTAATTACCTCCATAGGAGGGTCACGCTTCTGTCCTGGCAAATCGTAAACTTTACGCTGTTTCTTCTTGGCTTCTTCATTCCCACCCTTCTCTTTTTCCTGCTTCCTCTTCAACTTTTTCTACCCCACCCAACAATTTGAAAAAGAGGGCATTCAAATCATCAGAAGAAAAACACCAAATTAGACTAAAAAAAACAATAATTGACACAAAATTGAAAAAACCCAGAAAAATTAGCAGTAAAGATACAAACTTTATGATGAAATTAAAAGAAAGAAGAAAACTTTATGATGAAGAAACCACCTTGTCATCAATGGGTTCTTCTTTTTTGGGTTTGGTTTGTTTATTAGGAGTGGGTTTGGATTTTTGTTGTTGTTTGTTTGAAGAAGAAGCAGGTGGAGTTTTTCTGTTGCTCATTCTGTTGCCAATCGGCGCATCATCTTCAGAGTCTGAGTCATACTCCTCTTTCTTTGGCGGCATTTTCGTTTTGAGAGAAAGAAGAAGACGTCAAGAACAAGGGTTTCTTTTGTTTACACAGACATGGCGATTTCTGACATTCTGGGGAAGAAAAAAAAAAAAAAAAAGATGCAGATGTGTCGTGGACTATGGATTTGGGACTTTTTTGGGCCTTGGACTATGAAGTATATGGGCCGTTAATTATATGTGTTGATTTTAGATTTTGGAACCGCATATGCATAGAGGTGCCATGGACTCATGGAGCGTCCGAGCTAAAAAGTTTCGGACACGTATTATCGTGGTATCATGTCTGTATCGTTATTAGACACTGAGACGCCAAATTCAGAGATCTAATTTCACTTCGGATTTACTATTTGAAGGATTAGGAGTAGGAGATCGGGGAAATCATAATCAAATTAATGATATTCATTTTAGGATACTTTTAGAGACTTTAATGTTGACGTAAAATATGTTAAAACTGACATAACATATGTCATGTTGACGTGTACAATGTGAAGCATTGACGATTAATTTGAACCTTTGAATTGGTTCTAAACGCAAAATTGTATTCCTAAGCATTCGAGTAACATCATATAAATTGTGGTAGTAAAATTCGATAAAACTTCATAAATACTCTACATGATGCCGCTTCAAGAAATGGGTCTAATATCATGTAGCCCATGACAAGGCTTGGTATTTGCCTCGTCAACATCCAAGTGCCAATGTCTCAAACAATGTAACTCTGCATTCTCATCCATTTTTATTATTTTCAATCCACAAAAAGTTTTGTCGAGGCATTTGATTCCTCAACCCATCATTTCTAGCCATACAATTGCTTTTCCCAAAGCGGTGTCACAACTATCACAAGCTAATATAAATAGAATCAAAACGTACGTACCCTTTTATTTTTCTAAAAAAAAAAAAAAAAAAACTTTACGAAAAGTTCATAAATATTCATATTCCCACATTTTACAAGCAATAAGTTAGAAGAATGGACAATGTTACAAGTACTAGTATTAGTAGTAGTACTACTCCTCCGGTGTTGAGTAAGCAAGAAGACGAGGGTGTTATCCAAAGGAGCACTAGTAATAATAACATGTCTTCTTCGACACGTTCGTCACCACCTTTGCCACTAATTGCGTTTTTCGGTATAGTAGTTTTTTACCTTTACTTGTCAACACATTTTACGGTGAAAGAAGAGTATAATCGTACGATGTTCAACTTGAAGCTACTCTTAGTCATAGTGCCTGCTTTGTTGTTCTTCATCATGCGGTCAAACGACGCGTCAGGCCGGTGGTACGTGGTTCGTATCCCCCGGCCTGAAGCCGACTCGTTTTACCGAGCGGGTGGCTCGCCGTGGGGTGTTGCCCTTATTTTGGTTTTGCTCTTGATCATGATTTCTTATCATTCCACTCTTGGGTCGCACTGGTTTCGCCCTCTTTGGTACTCTCACTACTATTAGCTTTTAACTAGCTATTCTTGTTTTTTTACTAGGACTGAAAAATTATGGAGTACATTAGACTTTTTTTTTTTTTTCCTTTCAATTGATAAGAGTAGCAATCTTGTTTCACGTGTATAAGTGTATTTCAGTTTATTAATGCAATAATGCTTTATTTCCTCCGATCCATAAACTTTTTTGTAATTATCGATCTCCTTGAGAAATTATGTTGTGTATGTAGGACAACAGTATATGACCACATGCTCCATCCATTTCATTCATTTTTTTAAGTTAGGCTTGTCTTTCCTCTATAAAATCTGGTCTAACATAAACAAATGAATGAAATAAAGGGAGTACATATAATTTGAATAAAGTCTTGTTATTATTGAATATCGAAACTTTGACATTTTGATCGAAGTTTACATTAAAATTTGCGTTGAATTTGTTATTTGTCCCAAGTTGATAAATTCTGACTTAGCTTGTGACTTATAAGTGTCACGATTATTTTACAATAAATTTTGTGTGCAATCTATGTACCGAAAACTTTAGGAATTCCGTCATAGCCTCATAGGTGGCTCGAACGCAAGCCGTTTTAGTAGCATTTTTTGTAGCTGGTAGGTGCAGACGATTCTAATTAAATATGTTATTTATTATTATCACGATAAATCAATAGTGCTTTACAACAAATTGGTGTGGATGTGAGATACTATCTAAGCCCTCGGCTTACACCCTTCGCTATGGTAAAACCAATTCTAGTAAAAATAAAAGTTGCATTCTGTGCACCGATATCCTGTGAATAATACTGCTTGATTTGCTTAAGCAGAGCAACAACTGCTGGCTTCAACTCCCCTAAAGAGGTGAAAGAGAAAGGAAGGAAGCCCATAATTTAAAGCAGCGCACTTAGCCGGCCTCATACTTAGCACGTTTACGATTGACCGCTTCCTGCACTACCTTACCCGGTTCAAAATTAGCCAATCATATCTAAGTCAAGAGCAAAGTTTCAGTTAAATCGACGCAAACTTCGCGCCCGCCATTCCACGAATATAATAGCATATCCGCTGGACGAAGAGGTCGACCATCAGCGCCAATCATGCCAATGTCAACTTCCTTAGCTGAGATTGTGGATTGGTAACAAATATTTACCAGCGTGTCATGAATAACATATCAAAATTTTGGAAAAGAACATTAAAACATGGGCATGGCTAAACGCCTAAACTAACCTAAAAAATACTAATGTAACCTATTTTTTCTATACTTTTTCCTACTTTACCATTAATGATATTTTCCCCTACAAATTTTAGATAATTTACCCTATCAATTTAACAAAGTTTAACGTTAGATTCTAGTATAAAAAGTAATTATGGGATTTATGGACATGATTTATTGAGCAAACATAATGATCCTCGGTTGCGCTATTTGATTTCATGCAATGTTTATGGAGTAGAAGCATTAGCTCCTTACAATATCTCAATGGTGAATGAAATTTAGGTTAGAGAAAGAAATTCAAATAAAAAGATAAGAACTAATATAACCTGAAGATTTGACGAAAGATAAATGTACATGATGATGAATAAAGGATGATGAAGAATAATGTCACTATGATTATAATAGAGGGAGATAATTAATGAAGGAAATAGAAAGAATAATTGAGGTATCTTAATCTTAATCTTAAGAAATTATTTTATGTTATGGAATTGTTGTTAAAAGCCCTACGAATTTTCTTAGAGCTTTAGGTGATTAAAGAATTAATTAAGTGTTATCAAAATGTAGTTAGCATATGTAAGTTTTATACGTCAAACTTACATTTTGATACGTCAGAAAAAAAATCTGACGACATTATCTAAATTTTGGTAAATATAAGAACCAAAATTGTTTCTTCAAACTTCGAATTAGAGATAGTAATACTAACAACGATAAATCACTCATGTACTATAGGTGGATAGTAATTCAACTTAATTTATAATTTCTCAATACTAATAAGTACTCTCTCCGTTCGACTATAAAAATAACAGTACATAATCAGCTATTTTTCGACAAAATGGCTACGGAGCAAAAACGACTCAAAATTTGGTGGTAATCTCTACATATGATATAATGAGGATTTGCAAAATACGAGAGTAAAAAACCTAAGAGAAGATAAGGAAAACAGCCAAAACGGTCAGAAATCCGCACAAAGTGACGAACGTCGAAACGCATGAAATACTTCACAAAATGAGGAACCAACACTCGAATCCAACAAATATAGTCCTAGGGTATCTAATTTAACGTTTGGAGGACATTTGGCTAGTTTCGAAAAATTGATCAAAATCACAATACATAATCCACGGTTTTTCGATAAAAAATGTGAAAACGGCTCAAATTTTGGTGGTAGTCTCTACGTATGATAAAATGAGGATTTTCAAAATATTAGAGTAAAAAACATAAGAGAAGATAATGAAAATGGCCAAAACGGTCATAAATCCATACAAAGTGACGAGCGTCGAAATGCATGGAATACTTCAGAAAATGAGGAAACAACACTCAAATCCAACAAGTATAGTCCTAGGGTATCTACAGTTATTTTTGGATGACATTTGACGTTTTTTCGAAAAATTGATTAAATTTGATCGGAATCGCAGTATATATTCCACGGTTTTTCGATAAAAAGAGTCTGGAACGAATACGGCTAATATTTCAGTGGTAGTCTCTACGTATGATATAATGATTTGAAAAATATTAGATTCAAAAACCTAAGAGAAGATAAGGAAAACGACAAAAACGGTCATAAATTCATACAAAATGACGAGCGTCGAAACGTATAAAATACTTCAGAAAATGGGGAACCAACACTCAAATCCACATTTGTTGTCCTAGGGTATCTACAGTAATATTTGCAGGACATTTGGCGTATTTCGTAAAATTGATCAAATTTGACCAGAATCGTAGTACATAATCCACGGTTTTTCGATAAAATGGCTCCAAAGCAAAAACGACTCAAATTTCGGTGGTAGTGTCTAAGTATGATATAATGAGGATTGGAAGAATATTAGAGCCAAAGAACCAAAGAGAAGGTTAGAAAAACGGCCAAAACGGTCATAAAGCCATACAAAGTGACGAGCGTCGAAACGCATAAAATATTTCACATAATGAGGAACCAACACTCAAATTCAACAAGTACTAGTACAGGACTAATGTATCTTCAGTAATGTTGGGAGGACATTTGGCTTTTTTTCGGAAAATTGATTAAATTTGACCAGAATCACAATACATAATCCACGATTTTTTGATAAAATGGCTTCGGAGAAAAAATGACTCAAATTTTGGTGGTGGTCTCTATGTATGATAAAATAAGGATTTGCAAAATATGAGAGTCAAAAACCTAAGAGACGATAAGGAAAACGGCAAAAACGGTCATAAATCCGTATAAAGTGACGAGCGTCGAAACGCATGAAATACTTCAGAAAATGAGGAATCAAAACTCAAATCCAACAAGTATAATCCTAATGTATCTTCAGTAATGTTTGGAGGACCTTTGGCTTTAAGTCATCGCCAGCAATCAGCTCTTATCCTTTGGCGGAAAATTGATCAAATTTGATTAGAATAACATTACATAATCCACTATTTTTCGACAAAATGGGTCCGGAGCAAAAACGACTAAAATTCTGGAGGTAGTCTCTACATATGATATAATGAGGATTTGCAAAATATTAGAGTAAATAACCTAAGAGAAGATAAGGAAAACAACCAAAACGGTCAGAAATCCACACATAGTGACGAGCGTCGAAACGCTGAAATACTTCACAAAATGAGGAACCAACACTCAAATCCAACAAATATTGTCTTAGGGTATCTAATTTAACGTTTGGAGGACATACATTTGGCTTGTTTCGAAAAAATGATCAAATTTGACCAGAATCGCATTACATAATCCACGGTTTTTTGATAAAAATGCTCCGGAGCGAAAACAGCTCAAATTATGGTGGTAGTCTCTAAGTATGATAGAATGAGGATTTTCAAAATATTAGAGTAAAAAACTTAAGAGAAGATAATGAAAACGGTCAAAACGATCATAAATCCATACAAAGTGACGAGCGTCGAAACACATAAAATACTTTAGAAAATGAGGAAACAACACTCAAATCCAACAAGTATAGTCCTAGAGTATCTATAGTAATTTTTGGAGGACATTTGGCGTTATTCGAAAAATTGATCAAATTTGACCGAAATCGCAGTATATAATCCACGGTTTTTCGATAAAAATGTTCGGGAGGGAATGCGGCTGAAATTTTGTTGGTAGTCTATACGTATGTTATAATGAGGATTTGAAAAATATTAGAGTAATAAACTTAGGAGAAATAATGAAAACGGCCAAAACGATCATAAATCCATACAAAGTGACGCGCGTCGAAACGCATGAAATACATCAGAAAATAAGGAACCAACACTAAAATCCAACAAATATAGTCCTAGGGTATCTAATTTAACATTTGTAGGACATATGACTTGTTTCGTAAATTAGATCAAATTTCACCAGAATCGCAATACATAATCCACGGTTTTTTCGATAAAAAAGCTCCGGAGTGAAAACGGCTCAAATTTTGGTGGTAGTCTCTACGTATGATATAATGAGGATTTTCAAAATATTAGAGTAAAAAACTTAAGAGAAGATAATGAAAACGGTCAAAACGTTCATAAATCCATACAAAGCGACGAGCGTCGAAACGCATGGTATATTTCAGAAAATGAGGAAAAAACACTCAAATCCAACAAGTATAGTCCTAGGGTATCTACAGTAATTTTTGGAGGACATTTGACGTTTTTTGAAAAATTGATCAGATTTGACCGGAATCGCTGTATATAATCCACGGTTTTTCGATAAAAAGGCTTGGGAGCGAATACGACTCAAATTTTGGTGGTAGTATCTACGTATGATATAATGAGTATTTGAGAAATATTCGAGTCAAAAACCTAAGAGAAGATAAGGAAAACGGCCAAAACGGTCATAAATCCATACAAAGTGACAAGCTTCGAAACGTATGAAATATTTCAGAAAATGAGAAACCAACACTCAAATACAACCATTGTTGTCCTAGGGTATCTACAGTAATGTGTGGAGGACATTTGACGGATTTCGTAAAATTGATCAAATTTGACCAGAATCGTAGTACATAATCCACGGTTTTTCGATAAAATGGTTCCGAAGGAAAAACGGCTCAAATTTCGGTGGTAGTGTCCAAGTATTATATAATGAGGATTGGAAGAATATTAGAGCCAAAAACCTAAGAGAAGGTTAGAAAAACGGCTAAAACGGTCATAAATCCATACAAAGTGACGAGCATCGAAACGCATGAAATACTTCAGAAAATGAAGAACCAAAACTCAAATCCAACAAGTATAATCTTAAAAGCAATAGTAATGGAAAGAACTCTATTTTGAGTTCTTTCCACTCCACCTCATCATTTTACAATCTCAATGTTTAAGAACTTGAATGAACAATGGATGAACTTTATACTTAGTTCTTAAATGAAACTTACTATATAGTTGCTTAATTTTTAAAATAAAACCTAATAAATATTATCAAAAAAGATGATTGAATTTATTAAATAAATACGTGCGGAATTATTGGCCGTCGATCTCCCTTGAGATTTCCGTTTTGTACGTTGGATGATTAAAAAATCTGCACAAACAAAGAAAAAAAGAGCGAGGTAGGCCCATATTCTCTGTCAAACTTGTAAATATGCGCATCACTTTTTAGCCGTTTGCTGAGCACGCGTCATTCATAGCACTATCGTGTTATTCACGCGACTTCTTTGCTTTTTCACCTCCTGGATTTCGAACGCCGACAATTTGGGTTCGACGATATTTCGAACTCAGTTCTTATAGGAACGAACTTTGAGGTTGCTTCAATGGACGAACGTTTTCTTTCCCAGTTCTTATTTGAAGAACTCGAGGTAAGAACTACCATTGGGATTGCTCTAATGTATCTTCAGTAATGTTTAGAGGACCTTTGGCTTTAAGTCATCGCCAGCAATCAGCTGTTATCCTTTGGCGGAAAATTGATCAAATTTGATCAGAATAACATTACATAATCCACAATTTTTCTACAAAATGGCTCCGGAGCAAAAACGACTCAAATTTTGGTGGTAGTCTCTACATATGATATAATGAGGATTTGTAAAATACTAGAGTAAAAAACATAAGAGAAGATAAGGGAAAAAGCCAAAACGATTAGAAATCCACAGAAACTGACGAGCGTCGAAACGCTGAAACACTTCACAAAATGAGGAACCAACACTCAAATCCAACAAATATGGTCCTAGGGTATCTAATTTAACGTTTGGAGGACATTTGGCTTGTTTCAAAAAATTGATCAAATTTGACCAAAATCGCAATACATAATCCACGGTTTTTCGAAAAAAATGCTCCGGAGCGAAAACAACTCAAATTTTGGTGGTAGTCTCTATGTATGATAGAATGAGGATTTTTAAAATATTAGAGTAAAAAACTTAAGAGAAGATAATGAAAACGACCAAAACGATCATAAATCCATACAAAGTGACGAGCGTCGAAACGCATGAAATACTTCAGAAAATGGGAAAACAACACTCAAATTCAACAAGTATAGTCCTAGGGTATCTACAATAATTTTTGGAGGACATTTGACGTTATTCGAAAAATTGGTCAAATTTGACCGGAATCGCAGTATATAATCAACGGTTTTTTGATGAAAAGGCTCGGGAGCGAATACGGCTCAAATTTTGGTGGCAGTCTCTACGTATGATATAATGAGGATTTGAACAATATTAGAGTAAAAAACTTAAGAGAAGATAATGAAAACGGCCTAAACGATCATAAATCCATACAAAGTGACGAGCGTTGAAATGCATGAAATACTTCAGAAAATGAGGAACCAACACTCAAATCCATCAAATATAGTCCTAGGGTATCTAATTTAACGTTTGAAGGACATTTGGCTTGTTTCGAAAAATTGATCAAATTTGACCAGAATTGCAATACATAATCCACGGTTTTTCGATAAAAATGCTCCGGAACGAAAAGAGCTCAAATTTCGGTGGTAGTCTCTACGTATGATAGAATGAGGATTTTCAAAATATTAGAGTAAAAAACTTATGAGAAGATAATGAAATCGACCAAAACGATCATAAATCCATACAAAGTGACGAGCGTCGAAACGCATGAAATATTTCGGAAGATGAGGAAACAACACTCAAATCCAACAAGTATAGTCCAAGGGTATCTACTGTAACTTTTGGAGGACATTTGACGTTATTCCAAACATTGATCAAATTTGACCGGAATCGCAGTATATAATCCACGGTTTAACGATAAAAAGGCTCGGGAGCGAATAAGGCTCAAAAATTGGTCGTAGTCTCTACGTATGATATAATCAGTATTTTCAAAATATTAGAGTAAAAATCTTAAGATAAGATAATGAAAATGGCCAAAACGGTCATAAATCCATACAAAGTGACGAGCGTCGAAACGCATGGAATACTTCAAAAAATGAGGAAACAACACTCAAATCCAACAAGTATAGTCCTAGGGTATCTACAGTAATTTTTGGAGGACATTTGACGTTTTTCGAAAAATTGATCAGATTTGACCGGAATCGTTGTATATAATCCACGGTTTTTCGATAAAAAGGCTTGGGAGCGAATACGGCTCAAATTTTGGTGGTAGTATCTACGTATGATATAATGAGGATTTGAAAAATATTAGAGTCAAAAACCTAAGAGAAGATAAGGAAAACGGCCAAAACGGTCATAAATCCATACAAAGTGACAAGCGTCGAAACGTATGAAAGACTTCAGAAAATGAAGAACCAACACTCAAATCTAACAATTATAGTGTTAGGTTATCTACATTAGTTTTTTGAGGACATATGGCGTTTTTTGAAAAATTGATCAAATTTGTCCGGAATCGCAGTACATACCCCACGGTTTTTTGATAAAATGGCTCCGGAACGAAAACATTTCAAATTTTGGTGGTAGTTCCTACGTATGCTATAATGAGGATTGAAAGAATATTAAAGCCAAAAACCTAAGAGATTGTTAGAAAAACAGCCAAAACGGTCATAAATTCATACAAAGTGACGAGCGTCGAAACGCATGAAATACTTCACAAAATGAGATACTGATTTGCCCATTTTCTACGCATCAAGTTGATGGTTTTTATTGTATTTTAACGTTCCAAATGATGTATTATACTCACTATTCGTGTTGAGTATCGGTTCTTAAGTTTGATGTAATTTTGGTCATTTTAAGCACATTTTGGATGCGAACAATAATTGACGCGCTGTTGAAAAGCTTTCCAGAGACTTTTGGCGGCCGCGCTGCAAGCTTGGCGGAGCGTTATTAAAAGAAGAAAAAAGATATGCGTCAAAAACTTTTCGCAGTACGCTGTGGTGAGCTTGGCGGGCGGCGATGAGGCTTTGCGGGCCGCGGTGAAGAGCTTGGCGGACCGTGGTTTCTGTATATTCCTAATTACGTATTTTTCTATTTTACGTTTTCCGGACTTTAAGAATCCCCGACTCTAGGTTTATTCATTCATAATTTTTAGAGAAAACAAGGAGAGGGGGCGGCTAGAAGAAGAGTGGTGGCGGCGGACCGAGGGGAAGGGGGAAATCGCGTCGGAGGGAGAAGGTAGAATTGTGCTGGGAGACAGTGGGAGCCGTCGACGGTGAGCGATCACTCCACTAGTGGAGTCGCCATCATACGACGAGCAAGCGTTGTGGTCGGACAACATACGGCGGTGGTGTGTCCAGATAGTTGGTGGTGAGGTCGTGAGGTAGTACGTTGTGCTGGGTAAGGAAAGGGAAAGGGGGAGAGGAGAGAGAAAAGTAAGAGGTGGGGATTGGTCATTTTATTTCATTATTATTGATTATTGATTGTAATTAACTCAAACTAATCATGTTTCTGTCAATATTATAGACGGATAAACTAACAGAAGTTCAAAAATGGGTATGGTGTGCAGTTTTCGAAAGTACGGGGGTACCGTATGCACAAAGTTAATTTGTAGTGGTATCGCGTGCAAGACCCCAAATCACAGGGGTACCACGTGTATTTTCCGATAATATAATTTATGGTGATTATTGTAGTAAACTAAGTTATAGTAATATAAAAATATAATGTGATATAACAGGTGATGGGATTGTGGTATGAAAATGAGATAGTAAAACGGCTAATGTAAAAGTGGAAGTAAAATAATAATATGATAGGGAGTAAGTGAGTAGAAACATAAAATATAATATACTATCATTACTAATAATATTATAAAAAAGATAAATCAACATTTTTATAAAATGAGTATAATAATGTGAATATGCAGCTCGGGCATACAAACTAGTAATTTATAATTTTGGAAGATATGGGGGTTGGGTATTTGGATAGGCTACGCTACGCTAGTAAAAAAAATAGTTATGTTTAGCAACCATGTAAAACATACGTACTCCGTAGTAGTATTCAATAGAATCCAGGACATTATAGATTGCAGGTCGATTAAATATGTAGAAGTTTTGATTTTAAACCAGCTCATATCAATAGTATCAAATAGCAGTACATATAATCATTAAATTAAAAGAGTAGTACAGTACATTGCAACTTGCAAGTAGTTAAATAATTAGTTAAGCTGGCTGAGCTTGAAATCGAGCATCTCTTGGGTCCAATTCTCATCCTTGGCCAACTTCTTGAGCCTCACGCTTTCGAGATACTTAGTCTTGTGTCTGTAGTTCATCTCAGCGTAAGTCATGGGCTTGTCCATAACCTTAGGCTTCTCTCCCTCCTTTAAGTTGAGAGGATACATCTTAGCCTCTTGGTGTGGGTTCATGAACGCTGCAATCGTCATCCTCGGCCCTTCCTTGTTAACTATCGCTTGATGATCCGCGCTTTTGAACCTTCCGTTACTCATGTACTGTACATCAGTAAGTCATGATCGTACGTTAAAGACGCATCTTATATTATGTACTACATAACTAAAGTTTCACTGTGGCATATGTATGTTGTTCCATCATATAATTTTAGTATTTGGCTAGACATAAATATATGTCCACATTTTGATCTTGTGTTTGAATTCTTTAATTTAGTTGCCGTAAGTAAGAAGTATCTTTATTACGTGTTTTAAACTCATGTCAGGAATAATACTAGAACGGGTAACTATATCAAGTAAATAAACTGATATTCTATCATGTCAAGTTAATATTAATATATACATAATGGACGAAAATAATAATGTATACCAAACAAGCAATAATTAAATATACGCTAGGAATGAAGACGGACTCTTACATAGAGGTGATCCCCAAGGTTGATGACAAAGGCATTTTTAATAGGACGAACAGTGATCCAAGTTTTGCCACCATCCTTGGTAGCTTGAAGGCCACCTACGCCGTCTTGATGAAGCAACGTAATCGAGCTCGGATCGGTGTGTCGTTTAAGGCCTATAGCAAGATCAGGTCGTGGGCACTTGGGGTAGTGGTTAACCACCAGATGTTGCGTAATTTCGCCTAAGGAGTTGATTAGAGTATCCTTCTCGAGGCCTAGGCCTTCGGAGAGTAGCCCGAACATTGTGTGAGACAGTCTCATCATTTGTTCACTGTAGGTCTTGATCACGGCCCTCCACTCTTCCGGCTTGTCCGGCCACTGTGAATAGTCGCGGCTGTGCTCCGGGTAGGCGAAGAAGAGCACCAGCTCGCGCCAGTTCGCCACAACTTCTCCCTGTATAAAAAAAAACATGTATTATTTAATAAGTTTAGACGAAAATTATTCATAATCAATACGTATTTACTACTTCCATGCATTACTAATAAGTTTAGACGACGATGCTTATTATGCGTCTGATCATTAGACCTTTAACATTTGTGTGTGAAATTCAGTGTTGAATGGAGTCATAAGAGCACGTACCTGAAGGTGGCTAGAAATGAGAAAGCCACCCTTTTTACCCTCAGACATTTGAAACCTAAGCTTGTGTTCATCAGGAAGAGCAAAGAATTGCTTTGTTAGCTTAGACATTGAAGAGATGAGCTCAGTATCAACCTCATGATCAACCAACTGGAATATCCCCCACTCCTCACACGCCGTGACTATCTTCCTCAGTACGTCTTCCCTACGGCCGGCCTCGTCAATCCCGGCCAGCGAGATCACCGGGATGTCGTCGCTAAATTCGTTGTACGCAACCTTAGCCCTATCCCTCTCGTCTACTATGTAACCCTCTTTTAGTGTACCTTTGTTAGCAAGTGTTGTTGGTGTCAACACGGCTGTGGTAGGAGCCATATGATTTCCTTTTATATATGTTGTTGTTGCTCTCTTCTATATATGACTTTGTTTCTCTTTGTTTTAATTAGTTTACTTGAAAGTTGGACGTGATCGATACTATATATAGATGGCCGATGGAGTTAGTTGTGTGTGTGTGTGAATTGTGTACTGGTACACATTGGGTAGTGGTACGTCTGTTATACGTGACTTTTGCATCATGTGATTTAAGTACTCATTCCATTCTATTGGACAACGTTAGATTTGAAAATAAGGGAGCAATTCAAACCAATTAACCTTAAATATGCAATAGAGTACGTACTTCATCTCATCAAATTTTGTACTAGTTTTATGTTGGAATAGACAACTACAAGAAGTCGACAACCCATATTTGAGTTGTGGCTTTGTGGAAAGTATTCTCACATGGTCGAAATTAAAAGGTGGAGACTAGTTTATAAATTGGTAAATTATTTATCTTATCACCAATTGACTTTAAATTAGACTAAAGTATAAAACAACACTTAGCTTGTGAGTTCGTTGGTTTATTGGTCTTTTCTTCTTCAGTGACCGGGCCGGTATCGGAGTACGATGACTCCGCATTATCATGTATAAACTTTGTTTGTCACCATAAATAATTAGCTAGTGTGGTCAGTGGTCATCAACTTTTAATTCGAAGAAAATAGCCGGAGTTTTAATTGATGTATTTGTGACCAAAATTTCCAATTTTTTTTCAAATGAAAGCACGAATTTTACAAAACTTATTAAAATACAAAAAATTATGCTTGATTATACTCCGTATGTTATTACTATGAACGTAAAAGGTCGATCCATCTCATTGTTACGACTCAACAACAACATCCAAATCTTATTCCCAAAATAATTGAATTTTTTTTCCGAAATAAGGCTCAAAAAATAAATATTAAACAAAATGGGTTGGATTGAAAAATGTTCAATCTTATGGGGTGCACGTCACCCCATTTCAGGTCCGGGACAAAACCGTCAGTGCCCCTGGCGGTTTTAAGTGAAGAGAAATCGCCACCCTCCATGACGGTTTCTTCACAAAAATGAGTATACAAATTGAGTGGGTGATATTTTGGCCGAGGATGAAACCACCATGGGGGGTGGCGGTTTCACTTAAACCGCCACCCCCCATGGAGGTTTCACCCTTGGCCAAAATATTACCCCGATATAACGTCAATCCAAAAAAAAAAAAAAAAAAAAAAATTGAAACCGCCATGGGGGGTGGTGGTTTCACTTAAGTGAAACCGCCACCCCCCATGGCGGTTTTACCCTGGCCAAAATATCACTCACAACCTCATAGCTACTGTTCAAGACACTTAAAACCGCCAAGGGCACTGGCGGTTTTGTCCCGAACTTGAAATGGGGTGACGTGCACCCCATAAGATTGAACATTTTTCAATCCAACCCATTTTGTTCAATATTTATTTTTTGAGCCCTATTTCGAAAAAAAATTCAAAATAATTTGGGGTCGGCTAACATGAATCGGACCTCCCTTATTTGGTAGTCTTGAGCATTTGGGAAAAAATGGAATTATGGATCATAAATTCATAATTATGGTTAATCACACCTAACAACAAAGTGAGAACTAATGACGGTTTGTTGCTTTAGAGGTGAAAATATTACAATTTATTTTGCATGCTCTGCAAATTTTGCATGCTGCTTGAGTATGTGAGTTCCTACTACAAATAGCTCTACCAGGCTATGTATGAATGACCCAAAGCACAACGTTAAGCATAATATGGCTTTTATTGGTCTTCTATTTTTTTCAAAGAAGAAAGGACCTATTGGAGTTTATTTGACTATTTGACTATTTGGGTATTCTCTAAAAATTAAGAGTATCCCCTCGAAAATAAGAACACATACGTTCGTCAGAAAACCAAACTAGACAGGGTTGCTTTCCATATCTACTCATTGGTTACATTAGTCAAGTAATTTAGGAGCGAATTAATGAATGAGGGAAGACTCTTATTTCCCATGAAGTTAGTTGGAGAATTGGTAATATTATCGTTACATTATAGTGATGCATACTAGGGTATTATATGTAATGGCCTGGGACGCAAGATTTGCATCGGTGTAAACTTCGCAAACACATTTTTCATGCGGAAAGAGTTAGACGATATCCCAAAACTCGCGCTGAATTGACCACTATCAGACGTTCTCTTGGTGTATTAAACGTTGGATTCGAATTCCTCTAATATATCTCAATCAAAACGTTAACAGTTCAAAAGAACGACCGTGAGTACAATTGTGCTCAACGAGAATCTATGTGATTTGGTGCAGTATTGACTAATTAAATATTGTGCAAATCGGTGATTGAACGTTTCACCTGGTAGTAGAGCTATGTCATTTTAGTTTTATTAAATGTTTAAGACACGTTTGTCAAAATATTTGGCTACGTTTTAGTGATCAGTAAGTCGCAGTATGACGACGGACGAATTAACAAAGAACATTTCATTAAAGCAATTGTTCAAAGTTTTACTACGTTACACCAGACTGAGAGGCAAATTTCCTCGAACTTACAACTTACAAGTTACAACTAATAGATTTCGCTATCAATTGACCTAGTGATTAAAACGAAGAGGTACTTACGTATTCTTTGTCTTAAGGTGAAACTGTGTGGCTATGCCGCAGCGTGACCAACGAAACAAAGAGGCCTGACATACTAGATAGGTTGACATTTCAGACACTTTAATGTGGCCTGTTAACATACCGTCAAATGTGAATTGGTGTTGCTCTTTTTTCTTCCAGCGAAGACAAATTAAGTACATAGTATGCGTATATAGACATAATTTCTAAGTTGACGATGAAATACCACCTACCAAATCTGTGAGTTATGAAAAGTAGCAGAAACTGTTACATCAGGATGCAATAGGATCCGAGTACAAGACACAGGGGTGTTGCAACGGTTCAGCAGAAGGCTGACTACGATTGAAGGCATTCGTCAGTTTGTCGCTAGGATATACTAGTACTTATTTCGGTTCTAGACTTCTAAAGGGTCGGAAAGCAAGGACAAATTGACCAAATTCGCAGAGGCGGGATAATTGGAGGTAGGTAGCAGTTTGAAACGATAAACATATCATGTGGAGGATTGTGTATCAAGAGTCGGACTAGTGGAGGATATGGAATAGAGTGTATAGGGAAAAGAGAGTTCCGGTAGGTGAAACTGTGGAAGCTGAAGTCAGGGTGATAGAAGGTCTGGAAAAGAGTTTCAGGTCAAGTAGTCATCAGAATCAAAGGTCATTTTTAGGAACAAATTTATAAAAGAAAATACAACAGTAAAGACTCGCGTAAAGATAGAGCATTCCAGTGTTTAATGAGATCATATTAGATGCACTCCTTCACTACTTGCAGAGAAATATACACATGCCATCAAGCATCAACAAAATACAAACTGCTCCTAACAGATACAGGATAACATTACAAAGTCGGTCTGTATACTGTAAGTGGGAAGATTACAGTAAAGAGGATGTGAGGCCTACATATCCAGGGGTTACTCACATTCATTTAGAAATTTAGAGGGTACAACGGATTGAATCACTGATCACAATGGAGTATACATTAATGCCACAAAGAGAGGAAGGATGGCAGGCTCGGCTTTAAGGATACATACACAGAAGATAATACAAATATTTACGAAATCAAATGGCTCTAAATTATGAGATCAAGCTAAGGCTGAAGTAATAAACAAAAAATAAAGTTGAATGGAGTTGTGATATCTTATCTGTACACAGTGCCATTTGCTGAGGAGGAAATGTCATCTCCTGTGAGGAGATTGGCTCTTCAGTTTGGGTATTTTGAACTGGGACGTAAATAATCTGGGAGTGTCCTCTATGTTGATAACCTCATCTTGTTTCCTCTTCGAACTTTTACCACCCTGGAATTTCAAATACAGATCAGCCTTTAACTTTGGACCATCATGAAAAATACATAGTACAGAATGTATGACATTAAATCATTAATCACCTGCAAACCATACAAGAAAGTGGTTAACCAGCAAGAACGCGGTTAACTCTCACCTTTGTTTCTCTTTTTACCAGTCTCCTCTAAGTTAAAACCCTAACTACAATAATGATTGGGCACAAGTTCCAGCTTGCCCCTTGGGATTAATAATATTGTAGTTGAGAATATTTCTAGTTTCACTAAGAGCCCAAAACTTCACAAGAAAGGCTCATGCTACAGTATCATACATGCGGCTCATCTATGATCATATTTGGCTGCAAGTTTAAACCTTATAGCTCTGCAGTCTGCATTATATACTGCCGTAAGTCGCATGTTCACTCCTGGAGCACCGAACTAGGTTCAATCTAAAGGTAAAGGGAGACATGGAAGAAAGAGAGTGTTCAACTTCTGGCAAAGGTAGCCAATCTGCCTGCACATTGCAGTTCGTAACTCAACTTGCATCTCTAGATTCTAGAAAAAACACGGATACACAGCCTCTGCCCAACAAAACAAAGAAGGCAAGCTGGCAGGAATTACTTTATTTTATTTATTTTATTGGTTGTATGACAGACAGTTGGAGGGAAGGGGGCAGAATCTACCAAGCTCAAGGTCCCCAAAACTTGCCAATTACAGAGACTATATTCATCTCTAGCCAACTTTTAATGACCTTCAGAAGTAGATTAGTCCCCCAGACTATGCATCCTCCCAAACAAGACAAAATGTCTCTTCACTTGTAACCATAGACGAGCATACACTCAATTGCGTCAGATGGCGCAAGAAATTTTTATCTAAACAAGAATGAGGAGAGCTGTAAGAGAAACGGGTAGGGGAGTGGGGAGATAAGTAACTATTACAGATCAACTTACTTTCTCAGAGACTAGCTGTGCAGATGATGCTTCTTCCTTGGGAACTGCAGTTCCTTTACTTGAGCAGCGACGTAAAACTGGCGTATTGCCAACTGTTTTAGATTTCAATAAATTTAATTCCTTCGAGAGTCTGGCTATTTCTTCATCTTTGACGTTTGCCTCTACCTCCAGCTTATCGAGTTTTGTTCTAAGAGTTGCCGCTGTAGCCTCTAGTTGTGCAGAAGATGATCCTTCCCCCAAATCAGGACTGTCATTGGTCTGGCCACTCTTCTTGCGTTTTGAGCTAGAAATTGAAGGTTCTGCCGAACATCGCTTTAGTGAAGCTCTCCCAATAGGCCTTTTAACTTTTAGAAGCTCTAATTCCTTCGAACACCTGGCAATCATTTCATCCTTTTTGCGTGCTCCGTTCTCCAACCTATTGAGTTTAGCATTTAGTGTTGAAACGGCCTGATCCTTTTCTGAGTTTGACGACTGTAGTTGCTCCAATGTAGCCAAAAGTGTCATAATCTTCTCATTTGCTCTATTGACTTCATTATTTTTAGTCTGAAGCTGATTAGTAAGGTTGCCCTCCTTTTCATTGTATTGATTCCAGGCAAACTTGATCTCTGCCCGAAGAGAGGACACTTCAGAGCTATGCTTCACTGACAGCTTCTCATACTCACGTTTAAGTGTTGCGACTTCCTTTTCTAGCTTCTTACAATGTTTCTCAGTTGCCACCTGTGGAGAGCTACCTTTGCCACCTTTTGTCCTCAAAACTTCATATAACCAATCTGGAGCAATATCCTACACAACATGACAATTAATACTTAGAAACACACACGATTTAAGTAACCAGAAGAGCATCAGTACCAGAGACTACAGATGCAATGTGTCCTCACCTCTTGATCAGGACACCTATGCGACAGAATGTCAAACCATGCTTTAAAATCATCCAGTTCGCTTCTGGCATGTTCTGCATTTTTGTAAGAAAGATCAGAAATTACATTAGCTTATGCCAAGAAAAAAAAAAAATGGAAGTACGCAGGTTGGCATGCTTATGTTGACCCAAAATGGCGATATCTCCTTAATGACAGGGGCTGGAATCAAGTAAACTCATCCTTGTTGTATAGATTTCAAAAAAATGATGGGATTCATGTAACAACTCTGAATGCTAACAACGTACTTCTTGGCAAGGATAGAAGCGATAAAGGTGACTTTAACATTATTAAGTCTGTGGAAAGTTCTAACAAATAAATCATTCAGCCATCACAAGGATAAGTGTCTCAAAGACCACCAATATACTTACAGCTCAGAGTCACAATATTCATTCTCCCCACCCCACCATCAAGGCCTCAACCCCTCCCCTTAAGGAACTTCCTTCCTACTGCCAAAAGACTCAAGCTTATGATAGCGGGGACATTAGAAAGATTGTCATATTAGTGTAAAGACTACAGCTAAAGAAGACTCCCAAGAACAGCAAGTGGAGCCTGTAATTGAGCTTAAAAAAATCGACAAATATTGAATGCTGATGTAGAATGGTTAGTAGCACCAAGTTCCCCACACCATGAAACATGTGCTATTGCAAATTTGCAATAAAGCGAACTTTTAGCATCAACAGTACTTTTTATGAATGGCCTTTTTTTACCAGATTGTATTGATGGAAAGGACTTAAGGGAAGAGAATGGGAGGGGGAAAAAAGACAAATCCTTTATTCGAATAACAACGCCCGGTGGGGGGGGGGGGTATGCGAGGAAATGGGGAATTAATTTCCTGACTTCCTTTGTTAATGAAACCCTTCCACATTTGAAAATGAGTTTTTTCCACTCTGCCTTTTATTCCTCTACTCCCATCTGTCCATGATACTACCTTGCATCGTCCTCAATTTCTTTGACTCTCATCCATCATTCGACTTCCTCGCTCTTCCCCGCCTATCCTCTTCCGTTCTACCCTCGTTCCATTGTTCAAACAAAGACAAGATCAAATCCTTAACCAAATACTATATAGTACAAGGGCAACGGTAACTTTTCAGCAAGAAAGCATTCACTCATCACAATGAGTCCAAGTATAGGGTTTCCCCATTCCTTTCTGCGCCGAGGAACATCTCATTTGATTCACATCGAAATCGAAGCATAGGGCATTCCCATTCCAATACCAATGATCAAATTCAAATACAACTAATTAGCATGAAATTATGAATTTGATTCCAACTTTATTTTATGCACAAGTTTCCAACTTTTTTTCATGAAAACCCCAACACCCTAATGACAAGCAAGATCAATCAAAGAATTACGAAGAACCTCAACCCGAAACAATCAACTAAAACAAAATTCCAGACCAATTTGAGGAAGAAAGAAAGGGAAACATACCCAATTTATGTTTATAAACAAAGGCATCCCTTTTACTGGAACCACCCAACAATTCAGCCTTTGCAATGTCAACCAAATTCGCCAACTTTGACAACTCCAATTGTCGCCGCAACTGCAACAAAACCCAGATCAATTAAAATCCTAAATTTAAAAAAAAAAAAAAAAAAATTTGAGTTGAAAACCCTAGAAAATCGAGATGGGGTACCTGAGAAATTTGATCTTGGAGAAGATTAACATCGGAATTCCAACCTTGGTGCTGAATTTGGAGGCGTTGATGGAGAAAGGTGCGTTCTTGGAGGAGGGAATCGAGCTGGGCTTGTTGTTTACGCAACAATTGCTTGAGAGCTTTAAATAAGATTTCCCATTTTTGCCGATCTTCTTGTGGTTGATTGTGCGTCGTTCGTTTACTCCTCGTTGTTACCATTATTTAATCTTAATTGTTAAATCAATACTACTTTAATATATTTAACAGAAGAAGATTGAAGAGTGAAGATTGAAGATTGAAGATTGAAGAAGAAGAAAGTGAGAGTTTCAGTAAGAGGAGAGAGAGAGCGCTTATTTGGAAAAGAGGCGGAATTTGTGTCAAAATATGACCGTTTGAACTGACGCTAAGGGCACAACAGTCAATTTCAGAACCAGGAGCAGTAGAGAGTGGATTTTTTACTGGAGTAAACAGGCTTTTCACTTCAGTGAATACACGGTTAATAAGTAGACATGATAATTCACAAATGGATCGGTTAGTAGGACTCCATTTGGGTACAAATGTACAATTCGGGTTAGAGGCAAACTATGCCTCAATTACACATTTTCGAGCTTTTTTTATTTGCCATTTGCTGACATTTTTATAAATAGGAAAATTTGTAGGAAAACCACCTCCAATTTTCACTATTTTTTGGAAAACCACCTTATTAAAATAAATTTGTGGAGAACCACCAAATATAAACAAAACCAAAGGGTAGAACCACATCCTTACCCAAACCACCCTCTCACCACCTCTAACGACCACTAGCCACCACCATTCTTGCCGCTACTGCCACTACCCACCGCCGACAAGGCCACACCGACCACCACATTCCCCCGGCTTCATGTCGTCCACCCTCCATGACCATTTTCTCTCTCCCTCCATCCTCTCTTTTCTCTCGATTTCCGGTCACTACAAGCATGGTAATTGGCGATCGACGACCATGTTGGGGGTGTCGAGGGTAGCTAAGGTGGTGGTTGGTGTTGACGGGTGGTGATGCATGGTGGTCAGAGGTGTTGGGTGGGTGGTTTGGGTAAAGAGGTGGTTCCACCCCTTGGTTTTGTTTATATTTGATGGTTCCCCACAAAAAAAAATTTAATAAGGTGGTTACCCAAAAAATAGTGAAAGTTGAAGGTGGTTCCCCACAAATTTTCCTTATAAATATTACGATATTTAAGATTATATGATGATAATAATAGCTGCTTAATCATCTTATAACTTAATAAAGCTTAATCTAAATAACTTTTTTATAAGATGAACATAACAATATAGATATACAGTCCGGGTGCGGGCCGGACATGCAAAATTGCAAACTAGTACTATATATTAAAACCTGAAACCAAGTGTTTATACAGCCCAGGCGCGGGCCGAACATGCGAACTAGTAAACCAAGTCTTTCCTAGAAGGACACTTGACATTCACTAATTGGATAACACTAAGTAATTACTTAATATGGAAATTATTAGCTAATTTATGAAAAATGGGACTTCATTTTGCTTACACGCCGTGTAGCTTGAAGTTAGATACACAACCAATCAAATTATAACATGTGTCATGGTAGAAGATGTTGGACGGCTTTTTTCTTTATTTTGTTTTTTATTTTGTGAACTTTGTTTGACCCACAATCTGCAACAAACTAATACACTAAATAAACCACAATCTTCGTCATATCTATTTTTTCATTTCCTCATAAATTTATTAAAATAAGATAATTATTATTTTATATTTAGTTCAATTTTATACAATTATAATAAGTATTTTGCATTACTTTATCGTAAGCACGCACACCTTGTCCAAGTTGTGTGTCCGCGTCAAGTACGATGTCAGACCCAGACACTAGGAGGACACCCGGAGGTCACATGCCAGTCCATTATTCGGTTTATTTATTTTTGAAATTCGGATACAAAACTCGGTTTTTTACGGGACACCAACTCAACACCTCTTGAACAGAAAAGCATACATTAAGTGGTCATTTGATGGCATATTAAATCATGAAAATTCAGAATTACCATGAAAAAAATTAGAGTTGTTTGCATAGGCACATTCATAAGAACTAACTTATGTTCAACTACATTTAGCACTTAATTTAGTTTAGGTTGTGTTTGGTACGCACAAAAAGCTAGCTCATTTGGGCAAAATAGCTTATTTGACTAGTACAACTTAAGTAATCAGCTAACTTATTAATTGTCATAATTTTATTCCTAAGCTATGTTTGGTAAAACTACGTGAAATAGTAGCTGAATGTTGAAATAATAGTTGAAAGTTTTAATAATAGCTGCAACAGTGGCTCAAAGTTTTTAGCTGATAGCATTAGGAGTGTTTGGCAGAATTAGCTGATACATCGGGAGGACGCGGACACCAGGACACCGCAATCTCAAAATATAGGACACCGACGCCGTTATATTTTTTTAATATAAATATAGAAAATAAATCATATATTAAATTTTTTAATAAATAATAAGAATTTCTAACTTTATAACTTAAAACAATTTTAAAATAAATATATAACACATACGATTATTGAATATGAGAAGGGAAAGGTTTAGAAATTTGAGATTAAAAATGTCTAATTTGCCCAAATGCTAGCTTAATGTGTATTTTTGTGTCCTAGAGGTGTTTGAGAGGTGTCCAACCGGTGTTTCTTATGTAAAAAATCGGGTTTTTTTTGTACGAGTTAAAAAGAATAAACTGGACACCGGACCGACCGTGTTCTGACATGTGTCCTCCTGGTCGTGTCCGTAAATAAATGATGGTAAATTAGGAATAAAATTATGATAAGCTAGTTTATTTTTAAATAAGTTATATGGGGTAACTTCTTAAATAAGCTAGCTTATTATTTAAGCAAGTGGTGTTACCAAACCAGCTTATTTGGTTAAAGAGCTTAAAAAATTAGTGAAATAAGCTACTTTGGTCATATAAGCTAAGCTTATTGTGTATTCCAAACATAGCCCTAATCTACTCTCATTTATTTCATAAAATAAAATAAGATTAAAAAAATAATGCATTATTTTTATGTAATTTTATATATACATCAGCTCCTAGATCCGCTAATCTTGCCAAACACTCATATTTCTATCAGTTAAGAACTTTTAACTACTATTGTATTTAAACTTTCAGCTACCATTTATCATTCAATTACTATTTCAGTGTTCAACTAATATTTCAACTACTTTTACCATTATAGTCTTAACTCAATTCAATTTAGGTTATTTCAATTACCCTTGCATCCAATTAAAAATTATTTTAGTAATTATCTGATCTAGTGACCTATTCAGACTAGTTGAAAATTTTGTGTTCGTTTAAGTTAGGGTAGTTGTGTTACCACTTTAGCTCAAACTACTAAACTATTATTATTTTCTGTATTTTTGTAAAATACTAGCGTTTTAAAAATCGGTTGATCCATTATACTGCTTCATGCATTCAAAGTACCGAGGAATGTCATTTTAGTTTCTATTTGTTCTTTATCTTTAAAATCTCATAATACTTGGTTCATCTTGCTTATTATATTTTTCAAAAATATTGGTTGATTGGTATCCATTTATGAGTGAATGATCTAATTCTTCTTACAAAGGACATGAACGAAGACTAGCCCTTAAATTTATAACACCACTTTAAAGTACAGTAACATTGTTTTAAGGTCATATGAGCATGAACCTTAATAACATGAGAAAATTGGAATGACCCTAAAACAAAAGGTCATGCATAAAATTTACAAATTAAATAATAAAAAAAGGGAGGAGTTCGGTATTATCAAGAAAGCATGCATCTTAGTTAGAAAAAACAAAGGTACAAAGCTAGCATTATGATTTCCTTTAATATTGAAAAGATTTCACATCAAAATATTAAAGTAAAATCTTTTCAAAATTTTAAAGATTTCACATCAAAATATTAAAGTAAAATCTTTTCAATTTTTTTTTCTAATGTGAAATCTTTAAAATATATTCTACTTTAATTTGTCTATTTTTAATCAAAATAGAATTTACATGTGTCATAATGTTAATGGTTGTGTAAATATAGATGGGTTACACAGGGTGTAAGCCATGATTTCTCCAGTACTAATAAGTAATTAGTTACAATATCAACGTTCAAACTTGACCGCTGTGACCTTGACGAGATCTGACTCCTGGAACGAATTAAGACCACTGTGTTTGGATAAGACGTTAGCAACTACCAACTAGAATAATCTCAATACAGTTGGCCGCTATGCAATAGGCACATCCAATGGGTTGGTCTGTTCTTGTGACATGAATAACGAGAAATTCACTGTTTGGAACCCAGCCACCAAGGAGGCACGGACATTCGACTTCATCTTAGGCCGAGGTTTGGGCTACAATTACAAACCAATACGCTGGGGATTTGGCTATGTTGGTTCGTTAAAGGAGTACAAGGTTGTTGTGTTAGCAAAGTCGAGCTCTAAGACGACAGTGGTGGCTCACATATATACATCTACAACAAAGGCATGGAGAGAGCTAAACACAGGTGGCTTACCATCTGATGATATATATGATGTTAATAATAATGTTAATCATCCCTATCAAAGAAAAAATAATAATGTTGATGATGGGAAGATTGTTCCAACACTAGTGAAGGACACACTGCACAATGTGGCTGGAGCCTTATAGCGTTTAATTTGGCTAAGGAGTGCTTCTTCATGGTAACCCTTCCTAATCAAGATACTTTGATTAAGGATTGTGACATGTTTTATCCATCTCAATTCTCAAGTGCAGGACCATCTATGCACTTGTTGGTTAAAAGACAATGGACTTTCGTCAATGTCTCCTGAAAGCTACGATTTCGTGATGTGGAAGCTACAGGAGTATGGGAAGTGGGAGTCCTGGAAAATTTATGCCAAGGTTAAGTGCGTAGAGAGGTTTGCAGGGTGGTGACACCTAACTCGTGAGTTCGGCCGGTATCTGTTCCACCATAGAGGCAAAATAATTATCTTCAATAGACAAGCTCTTAATTATCGAGGCAAACCTATTCTTATAGTGGTAGATCCACGAGGAGAACGGGATCACCCGCCTAAGAAGCTTGAGTCGCTCTTAGGAGGTCTCCCACTAGCTTCCGTCGTTGAATCCGCCCTCGCTTATGTTGAAACTCTTGTCTCACCTTATACTAGTGGATTATAAACCGAGTGTCACGATGAATTAGTCAGTAGTTCTACAAGTATGCTCTCCTTCTCCATTAAAAAAAAAAAAAAAAAAAAAAAAAACCATCTTCAGGTACAAGTTTCACAAAAACAAGAAAATAGTAACTCAGTGCTCAAGTTTATGCAAAGCCAGCTAAAAAAAAAAAAAAAAAGCAAAGCCTTAAAATACCAGGTTTCACAGTGCTCGAATAAGCAAACTTGAAAGCAATGTTGTTGGAATCCTTGCAAATGTGAAGACAGTTAGCATAATAGCATCCTCAGCTCCAACTAGCAAATGATGCACAAGACAACACACAGACTGCCTGCGTGCGCAGCAGCTAATACTAACAAATATGCTTCCCCAACAGAAAACATGAACACACTTTACATATCAGAGGGAACTTTTATATTCTGACTGATGTACTTTCTATAACACCAAACAAACTTCTAAAATGCCAGTCAAGCACATATGCTAACAACCTGCAAGCAAAAGACACACATGACAATACAGAGGCTGCAGCAGCCAACACTAACAAACGAGATTTTCCAGCACAACTCTTGACAGCATTACACAAGTTATAAAATCAACATAACCCTATATCGAAGGCAAGACTACGGAGTAATATATATCCTATCTTCTGTATGTTTTCAACAGATGTAGTTTCTTTAAACAGAATTCTGGCTGAGGATTGTTGAAAACCACACAAAGTGATTGGGGTAGGGTCGTAGGGATATAAGCTGAAATGAAAAGAGAAAACCATTCTCCAACAGCAAAACCGAAAGGAGATGCACGAGGCCAATTGAACATTCCAGATTACTGGTAATTCAACAACTGTCAAAATTCCCATAAATGAAAGCAGGACAGTCATGTACTACAACTTCATCCCCAGGAAAATCTTAGAGATAAAATCGTCAAGAATCACACATAATGATGGTGCTAGGGATGAAATGAACTAAAACCGACAAAATTCTTCTTCTCGTACCACACTGGAACAAAGACGAGCTCAAGTTAGCATAACCTAAAGTTGAGATTCCATGAATGAATAGAGACTGACGAAGGGATAGAGCGTAAAAAAGGAAAATCTTCCTCATATTGTGATAACTAGGTGAAAAATACGTAAGGTAGCATACTCCTTCCGATCTAAATACTTGTGCAAAGCAAATTTCACAATTCTATATCCAATCATCAAACTTAATACCACACATAGGAGCCACACTCTATTTGGCAGGAATATCACATCAAATATCTGATCATGAAGCAATCCAAGTAATTCTACCACACAGGAGGAAGTTCTTTTTGGAATACAGAGTTTCATAGAAAATCCTCAATCGATCTCTCTGCATTCCAATGAAAATTCCCACAAACAACCCTGTACATGAGGATTATGCTCCACTAATATTACCAGCTCCTAGAAAATTAGGCAAAAGACCAGACAAACCCAAGTTCTAATGCGAAAAAACCCATAAAACACAACATATATAATGAATGCCCACATCATCATTTAACAATTGTTAGAGAATCTTATGGTGGAATGCCTGCATAATTAAATAATTAACATCATTCATTGTCTCCTTATTATAATGCCTGGAACAGCGTATATAGCAGCAGGTAGCCAAGTATGACCAGCTAAGTCAATTATCCCTGCAATATTAATATGCTACTGACAATTTAGTTTCAAACTTAATCTACATCCCACTGAAACCATACTACTAGTACTGCAACAATTACTAGTGCTGCAGCCCAAGAGTGAGCGCACAGACCTCTGGTTGGGCATACAGCACACTCAGTGAGTGAGCGCAGACCAATCGAGTTGAAGAATTGTCCATTGAAACTGAACCTGCTCAAGGTGTATCCTAAAGGCACATGAATTTTGTCGACAAAACTATAATCCTATTACTGATGGAGCTCGATGGTGGCATTGTTGTTTCAACATGTTGGTTTGCATACCATTGCTTTAATATTGACTATTATGGGGCTTATGCAAAAAAAAAAAGAAAAAAAGTTAAGAACCTTGCAGATATGCAGGGGACTGAATTTTGAGAAGATTTTGGAAATTATCAATAAGCAATAATATTCCGATCCCCATTGATTTCCCTTGACTACCTATCAATAAAAGGATGAGCATGCCAAATAACCAAGCCATAAGAGACACAACCAAAACCATGTCACAGTATGAAACAGGCTACATCAGTCCATTAATATTTTCAGAGAAGTGTGACTCAAACGCAACATAACCCTTGAACATTTCATCAGAAAGCAAATTTCATCTCATACCACCCTAGACAAAAGACGAGCTCAACTTAGCATAACCTAAAGTTGGGATTCCATGAATGAATAGAGACTGGCCAAGGGATAAGAGCATGAAGAGGGACAATCTTCCTCATATTGTTAACTAGGAGAAGAATATACTTGTATTGAGTATAAGGTAACAAATTCCTCCCGAACTATATACTAACGCAAAGCAAAACTCGCAATTCTATACCCAATCATCAAGCCCCATAGGAGCCACACTCTGTATTTGGCCAGAATATCACATCACATATCAAATCACGAAGCAATCCAAGTAAATTTCTTACCACACAGGACCACAAATTACATATCAGCAGCGCCTAGCAAATTACGCAAAATAAACCATAAAAAACACACAACATATATAATAATAACAACTGCATAACTAATTAATTAACATCATTCACTTGTCTCCTTATTATAATATAGGAGCCAAGTAAGTCAATTATCCCCTGCAAATATGAACATATATAATATGCTACTGAAACTTGATCCACACACTACAGACCTTCTTCTCTGGTTTGGCAATACTGAGTGAGTGTCCTCATACCAATAGAATTGAAGAAGTTGATCCACATACGAAGCTTCCTGACATCAGCAGTTGGGAAGATACGCTCCAACTTGAAACTCTTTGATTCCAACGCCCTAATCATGGAGCTCCGAGCATTAGTCCCAATCCTAACAGCAACCTGATCAAACATAACCTTGAGAAAAGTCTTAGCCGCATCGCTATTCGATTTATGCCACAGCCTCATATTCCCAAACACATACTCCCACGGTATTCCATTTCCTTTGATCACCATTGTCCGCCCTCTTTTAACCCATTCCACTTTCGTCCCCATCATATCTCCGAAGAATTTCGCCACATTAATCAATTTCTTCTCCTCAAACTCCTCTATCTTGTCGTATACGTCAATGAAACACTGCTTCCACGGTTTGTGACCGGTGTCGAATTCCTTATGCATACTCCTCCCGAGGTCCGCCAAGTAAGGCTTGTACATGTCCACCTCACCGCACAGTGAAACAATCAACCAGCAGGTTTCGCTTTCTCGGTCGTAGACCACCGGTACTTGACCGAGCTGCATTGCGGCTTCCTTGTCGCCAGACGGCTCTTCTTCACATGATAAGATGATCAGCTCCATCTCCATTCTCGCACGCGCGATGTCCGCGTCGAAGAATTCCGAGTCGAAACGGAACGAATCCAGTTCTCTCTCCGTCTCAATGCGCTTGTCGTCGTAGAACGAGATGTCGGAGTGAGTAACACGTTCCTTCTCCGACACGACATCCAGTTCTGGGACGACGCGGACTGCATTGCGAAACTCGGCCGTACGCAGAGAAGCTATGGCTTGTACGATCACCTTCACTTTGCTGTCGTCATCGCTGATGTCGCCGTACAAGCTGGAGTTCCTTTTCGCCTGGAGAAGTTCACGGAGGCAGTCCAACACGCCGTCGAAGTCGTCGGAATCGGACTTACGGAGGGCGGCGCCGCACTGTCGGACGAACTCAACCGCAATCATTACAATCGCGTCGCTTGGACCGCCGTTGCTGTAGAGGAAGAAGTTGACCAACTCGAAACCGAGTGACTCGGCGCTGACTCGCTGGTTAACCAGGTGAGCGAGGAACTTGGTAAGATCGGACAAGGAGGAGTAATTGTAGAGCGCGTGAGCCTCCTTGATATCAGAGACGAGACGGCGTAAGAGGAGGTGGCCGATTTGAGGATGCTTGGAGTTAACGGCGGCGACCAAGGCGGCGAAGGCGGCGTGATCATGACGCTGATACTCGAAACAAGCCTTGCAGAAGACTCCTCGACCACGAATTAGGTTTTGGTTGAGGGAGAGTAATTCGGCGGAGGTGCGATTGATGGAGTGTGAAATTAGGGTTAGGAACTCAGTGGAATTGGGGTTGTTAATGGCGGATGGAGTTTGGGCGAGGGTTTGTAATTCGGTGGGTGGAATAAGGCCGTTAACGGTGGTTATGATGGTGGTTTCTAGATGATTCCAGTTACGGCGCTGATATTTAGGGTCAGTAAAACGGTTAAGGAGTGCGGTGGTTTGTCCCTCCACAGCCATGACTGCGGCGGCGGAGAGTTTGTTGGTTGGTTTTTTTGTTTACAGAGTTGACTGGGGGGTCAATGGGAATGATTATCTACAGCAAAAGTGTGTAGTTGGAAATGTAATGTAATATAAATATTTCATTCCGTTTTCGAGAAATGCTATTGCTAGCTGGACTGCATTTTCGCCTTGGCCTCCAAGAATATTACTTTTGTTTTCTTTGGGTGTCACAATATTGTAACGGACCCTTGTTTTAGAATTGAATTTTGTGACACAGATTGTCACACATAATTCATACGAGTATATACTACTAGTTTAGGTGTTCCGCTTGTATTAGCTAATCGACATGGAGTTTTAATGAGCTTGCGAGGTTGTGTATTACACGTACATATAGGTTATTTCGAGGGGGTACGGGTCGGGCAATGGGCTGGGTTGTGCGTGGAGAGGACGGACTAGGGAGAACAAATGGGAGCTTAGTGGGGGGCTATACGACGGGGATGCCGACGTACTACGCCGTCCTCCAGTGATGTCTCTGGGTGCAATCGGTGGCGTAAGTCGGAGGGACGGCGGAGCTGTGGTGGGTCGGGGAGGGGGAAGTGGAGGAGAGAGAATCAGAGTTGGGTTTATTTTTGTTTTGGATTGATGGACTCTTGGGCCTGAAATTCTAAACTTAAGTATTGGGCTTTTAAGACAAACTGATGTTCATGGTGAACGGTTAACCAAGGGGTACGTAGCTCTACGTACCCCCGAGGTACCTAATAATTTGTGGTGAATTATTTCGTGGGAAGCTTGTGATTTTTTGTGATTTCCTTAACATGGACAAAATCAGGAAAAGTGAACCAAAAAGATGAGAACTGGCATTCTTTATTCCTTTGCCTAGCATGGGGTATTTGGTGCAGCCGGAACCAGTGGCTCTTTGAAGAGTATATTTCTGACCCGAGGATAATTGTTGACAGATGTACCTGTCTTTTCCATGACTATGTAGCCGCAAACCACAATCCCAGAGTTCTTGTGGTTAGTGCTGGTAGCCCGAAGTTTTGGTCTCCCCCCGATCCTAATACCTACAAAGTTAATGTTGATGTTGCAATGTTCGTGGCTGGAAGAAGAGGGTACGGTGTTTTGGTTCAAAATTCACGGGGTGAATTAAGTCATGGCATGTGCATGTAAAACTGAGGAGGGGAATGATGATGTTAGTGAAGGGGAAGCTTGTGCTGCAAGATATGGTGTAGACCTCGCTCGTGAGATGGGCTTCCATGACATCGTCTTGGAATCCGATTGTCTCAGACTTATTACGCAACTACGTTGCAAATTCACAGAACGTTCAAGTTTCGGCATGGTTGTTTCTAATATAAAGTCTTTATCTTCTAGTTTTAGATTGCTCTCTTTCTTTCATGTTCGTAGGAGTGGAAATAAGGGAGCTCATGAGATTGCCCAGCTTAGTAGATCTTTTGAGGGGGAAATGACTTGGATTGAAAATTACCCTCCTCAAATCAATTGTGTACTTGTTAACGATGTTCGTAATGGAAGTTAAGGTGTGTTGACCGTCAAAATAATTGGAAGAACATAGATTCATACACAGTTTCAAGATCATAAAGTTTATGCCTAAATGATGATTACACAAACTAAACAAGGTGTAAAACCATAATATTTCTTTTTGAAATCATGAATTATGTATTGGGGGTAATGATACGACATGAAACAGTACTTTAATGCCAACTATTTCACCCGAATATGCACGCACAATAATTCCCATTGTAAGGAGACATTTTGAACAACTTTCAAGTAACTTTGGAGCTGCATGTCTTTTGATATAAAAGGAATATGGCTACGGTTGTCATATGAGTGGAAGTTTCATCTGTCAAGCTTTCTAATGACACCAATTAGGACTCCATTGAAGTTATAGTGAAGATTTTATACAAGCTCGAAGTCGGGGTGGCAGAATGCATGACCTATACCTGCAGAACAGGGGACTGACCTGATATCACTCAAAGGTCAATATCTCACAAACCATGATGTATTTTTGAGATATTCTTTTTTCAGATGAAAGCTAAGATATGTAGCTTTAATTTGGTATATCATGGGCTGAAAGTTATGACGAATACAAGGCTGAAAGTTATTTTGAGCAGAAAGTTATGACGAATACAAGGCTGAAGTTGTGTGCACGTAAGAATGCAGCCCAACAAACAAGACAATAAATCTAGTCTAACACTCTAAGGGGGTGTTTGGTTCATGATTTTTGGGGGGATTGGAAACAGATTGGATTACCAATTCGTTACATTGCGTTTGTTTTTATATTTTTTGTTTTCTAATCCTTTTCCACTCCCATTCCAATCCCTCAAAATGAATTCCACCAAAAACCTAAGGTTTCAAAATTGAATCCCCCTAATCAATTTCTCTCTCCTCCCTTCCTCTCTATCTCCTCCCACACAACAACCCCACTCCTCACCGGACCACCACGAGCCACCGCTGGAGATACACCCGCCGCCACCCCTTCCTCCGGCGACACCACCCTCAGGCCGGTCTTGCTCCGGCGAGTTCACCGGCGACCCAAAACCCCCCCCACCGCCCTCTCTCTCGCGTTTTCTCTCTCCTCTTTTCTTCCTCATCTCTTCTCTTCCTCCTCCCACCACCGCGACAACACACAGCCCCAACCCTAACGTCGCCTCCTCCGCGCACAACCCCAACGTAACCCCACCCCCACCGTCCTTACCACCTAGGTAAAAAAAAAAAATGAAAAATTGAATTTCTAAAACTAGATCTACAAAATTTAAAATAAAATTTAGGAAAACTAATTGCACAACCATATTGAGTATTTAATGTTGGTTAAATTGGTGGTGGTTCATGTCGGAGAAGTGGTGGTTGGTGGTAGTCAACGCCGGCAATGGGCGGTCAAAGGTGTTAGTAGGGGAGGAGAGAGAAAAAATGAAAAGTTATGTAATATCTAAATGTAAATGGTAAATTACTGTTTTACCCCTACTAAAGGATTCATTCATCTTTTTAATGGAACCAAACAACTTTAACAAGGAATGATACTTGTATCCATTCCACTCCCTTTCCGTATCCAATCCGTTTCCATTCCACTTACATGAACCAAACGCACCCTAATAGTAATCAGAAGGAAACCTGCATTTTGGTGATGCATAACAAGTGGAATTTTATGCTATAATCAGCCATTGATACAACTGCCAACTCTTGTTCGCCATACCTAGCAAGTAGCAACCCTGTATAATTACACGAACAGATTTGAAGTATTTGATCCAAAAACGAAGCTCTCAAGATCATCTACCAGTTGAGTCAAATACTGTGGTGTGTGCAACACAAGTTCACTACTCATAACCTTTGATGATTTATACTCGATCTCAAGTCCCTCAAAAGCATGAAAGTTGTCAACAAAACAGCTATAACGGCTATTAACTCAACTGGTATAATGATTTGATCAATAGTAATGAAGTAATCAGAGCATTGACACAGTACATAATTTGATAATTCGTCCCAAGAATTTGCTGTTACCAACAATATCCCAAGAGAAACAATAACACTGTCACTAGAAGTATATAGTAGTACATGGGGCTACCTTCCCTCAAGGCTTGTTTAATTAGTCTAAACCAGTCGAACAATTTTGAGTAAATTATGGCTACTAGGGGGCGACTCCTGACTCCTGAGTATCGTACCAAAATCATGATGATTTAAGTACTTACATACAAAAGTCATACTTACCCTAATAGGCCTGAGAACAAAGTAACTCACCAAGGCTTGACTCAACTGCTATACAGTCAGTAGAAAAAACAATAACACTGTCACTAGAACTATACCAGTAGAGGTGCTACCTGGCTACCTTGCTCATCAAGTCTTGTTTATTGACTTCCTCGTCTCAATTACTCTAAAACAGTCAGTCAATTCTCCCTAGCATCATGATAATTTTCAGCTTTGATTAAGTTCCTACTGAAATACCAACAAACAAGACATGAACCAACACAAGACTGTAATTAAATTAAATTAAATGCAGGCACAACTAGGAAGGAAACCTGCAATTATTTGCTGATGCATAACAGTAGGTAGAATTTTAATTAAGCTACGAGTGCAGCAGCTAGCGCAGCCAACTCCTACTCAGCTAATATAGTAATATTACAAGATAATAATCTCAACTAGTATCATCTTGTATACTACAAGTAGAAGCAATTTGGGCGTAAGTAGCACGACCCATAGACTCAAAGAAGCGCAACCAATTACGGAGCTTCCTGACATTATCCTGCAGGGGCAAGGTTTGGTCCAACTGAATATCAGATAAAACACCGTCGCGTGTAGAGCTCCCAATACTAGCATCCACCTGATGAAACAAAGCCTTTATAAACCACTGATCTGCTGTCAATCCGTTACGCGTGTCAATAATATCCCCAAGCCTCAGATTACGCAACACATACTCCCATGGTAAACCCTTATCATCATTATTATTCGTCCATGGAGTTTGTTTTACTACTTGTGCCATCATATATCCGAATAACTTGCCCACAATTTCCACCTTCTTCTTCTTCTTCTTGTCGTACCTCTCAATCTTATTGTACACGTCTCTGAAACAATCTCCCCACACTTGGTACCCCATCTTAAATTCCTTATGCATCCTCCTCCCGAGTTTTCCGAAATAAGGCTTGTAGTTGTCCTGTTGTCCGCACAGTTCCACAATCATCCAGCATATTTCTCCCTCCACGTTGTCAATACAATCAATATCGTAAACCTCGATTATTTCCCGCAGCTCCATTGCAGCAGCATCAACACTGCCATCCTTAAACGACGACATTATGTGAGATTCAATTTCGCTACGAACGTCAAACACGTACGCATCGAAGAAGTTTCGGTCGTAATTAGGGTTAGGAAATCGGAGGATGGAGTAATTTGATTGAGGCTATATGATTCAGATGGAATAAGTCTGTTGACGGCGATGCTGATGTTGGCTTCTAAAAGACTCCAGTTGCGACGCTGGTATTTTTCATCGCTGAAGCGGTTCAGGACTGCCGGAGTTTCCATGTCTTTGTTGACCCCCTGCTTTCCTAATCACATTATTCTAACGCTCCAAGGTTTTTTTTTTTTTTTTTTTTTCCTTTCAATTTCTCCAACTTTAATTTGCTATATATAGTGCATGTATTACCATATCCTTCGAGTAATCCACATATGTGGTAACCTTCAGGTTTTGGGGTTTTGTATCTCGTACCCAAATTCTTAAGCTTAGATAATACTAGTTTATTGGCCCATGCAAAATTGCACGGGTTTTAATATGAACTTGGTTATAACTCTATTTTATTTCATATAACTAGTTTGTATGACCGGGCGTAGCCCGGGCTACATATTCACATTATTATACTCGTTTTATAAAAATGTTGATTTATCTTTTTTATAATATTATATAAGTAATGATAATATATTATATTATATGTTTCTACTCACTTACTCCCTATCATTATATTATTTTACTTCCACTTTTACATTAGTCATTTTACTATCTCATCTTCATACCACAATCCCATCACCTGTTATATCACATTATATATTTAACTTAGCTTACCACAAAAATCACCATAAATTATATTATCGCAAAATGCACGTGGTATCCATGTACTTTGGGGTTTTGCACGCAGTACCTCTACAAATTAACTTTGTGCATACGGTACCCCCGTACTTTCGAAAACTGCACATCATACCCATTTTTTGAACTTCTGTTAGTTTATTTGTCTATAATATTGACAGGAGCATGATTAGCTTGAGTTAATTACAATCAATAATCAACAATAATGAAATAAAATGACCAATCTCCACCTCTTACTTTTCTCTCTCCTCTCCCCCTTTCCCTTTCCCTACCCAGCACAACGTACTACCTCACCACCGACTACCTGGACACAGCACCACCGTATGCTGTCCGGCCACAACGCTTGCTCGTCGTATGATGGCGACTCCACTAGTGGAGTGATCGCTCACCGTCGACGGCTCCCACTGCCTCCCAACACAATTTTACCTTCTCCCTCCGACGCGATTTCCCCCTTCCCCTCGGTCCGCCGCCACCACTCTTCTTCTAGCCGCCCCCTCTCCTTGTTTTCTCTAAAAATTCTGAATGAATAAACCTAGAGTCGGGGATTCTTAAAGTCGAAGAAAATGTGTAATAACCCACTTTTTAATAATAATAATAATAATAATAATAATAATAATAATAATAATAATAATAATAATAATAATAATAATAATAATAATAATAAAAAAGTTACGTAGAAGAGGAGCCTAGGCATTTAATGCATTGACTTGTGATGTCCTTTGCTTTGGGTGAAAACTTTTCACTCTTGGGGAATTGCATTTCCCCGGGAAATACTTCGCCTATAAATAGCTCCACATATCGCTCATTGTTCGACGCAAATCAACACACAAGTGTTGTACTGAGTGAAATAAACTGAAGTGCTTCAGACCATAAGCACACCACATATAAAGTAAGTTCCGAGTATTATAAGATTTCGTAAAAATAATTTACGAAATAAATAGTTGTTACGTACGTACGAAAAGTGACATCTTCTTAGCGAGGCTCTGTCGAAATAGTCATCGTCACTTAACATAGCCAAGGTATAACTCTTAAACTGTTATGAAATTATTATCGTTAGACAACGCCGTTAATATTTTCAGTACACGTTTTCGATAATTGATTAACCTTGCGGCGAATAGTTATTACTGTGCAAGTAACTCGGTGGAATTACCTCAGTTTGTGAACGTCACCGTATTAACAACTAACCCAAGAATAAAAAGTGTTGGTGGTAAATAGTAGCTCCATGATTATAAAGTAACTCGGCGGAATTACCCCAGTGGTGAAAATAATCTTAGAGTGAATGATTTCCACTAAAAGACGATAAATAGTAAATTAACAATTTGACTAGTAATCGCTACTTTTAAAATTCGGACGTCGTTAGACCCTGGGACAGTTAATTATCAAATAAATGACAACATGATTACTTTGCCAATATAATCTTAAATAAATAACTTACGCGACTTTATTTACTTAGAACGAGAGAACGCACGGAGTAGTATCGCGGTGGTTTGGGAATTCAGGTAAGGGACTCTTTCTGATTTAGCTTATAGTATTATTTTTGTATACTTTAATGCTTATTTTAAAGAGGATCGAGTACTGCAAACTCTGATTATATTTTGAACTACTTAGACTTTGTGGGTTAGTTTTATGTTCTGGCTAACTTTGAAACGAGGATATCCGTCTGGCCCTGCCAAGGGAGTAAACTGACACTGACTGAGAACTTCTGAACTAACCAGTACTACACTACCCACTACCGGAATTATTTATACTTATACGAACTATTATTGTTTTACTACTTTAGCAACTGCTTGATCCAGTTGAGTCGGAAACTGTCTTTTACTGGGATGTCGAGCTCACCCTTTCAGCACTAAATTCTTTTCAGGAAATCAATACTAGCTGGAGGTGGGAATCTGAGTGAGCTACCCAAGTCGTCCTGTAACATAAATAATGGCCTTAGTAATCGTTTGTACTATAGTATTCGTATGTATTATATTGTGTAATATATGTTGTGTACCTTCGACTTTTGAGGAATAAGAATGGCTTAGCCTACTTTTGTAGGTTGCCGTCTGTTATGTTCCAATGATGGTTTTGGGGCGTGACAGATTAAGTGGTATCAGAGCAATAGTTCGACCCTAGGAAAACAATACAGACCAGAGAGTATGGGTAGATTAAGTTTGGTTCACGTAAACTATTACATTTGAAAACTACTAGTATTAGAAACACGTGTTAACTTTTATGATTATTTTACTTAAAGGATTTGATGGCTGCTGAGGAAGAAGCTGTAAACATAGTAGAGGAAAACATAGAAGAAGTCGGTGAGGAACATCATAATGATAATGAAGAAAGTAGTGATGCGGGTAACTTTGAGGACGTTGCCCATGGCCCCAACGACTTCTATCAAGATTTTCTTCAAAGATTGAAGGAACAACAAGATTTGCAGAGGCTGAGTCAGGGGTTGGTGAATCGCTTGCTTAGAAAACCAGGCGAGATGACAGAGGCAAGGAATCCAATGAGGGATTTTAAGGGGCTCAATCCTCCGGTCTTTGCAGGTACCACTAACCCCGCAGAAGCAGAAGGGTGGCTTCTAGCAATGGAGAAAGTGTTCAGGGTATTCAAGTGCTCGAAGGAAGAAAAGGTAAACTATGCGGTGTATCAGTTAGAAGGCAAAGCTTATGATTGGTGGTTGTCAGAGGAAAATCTATTGAAAGCAGGAGAAGTGACCAATTGTGGTCAACAGGCTAAAATCATCACTTGGAAAGTGTTTAAGGATACCTTTAACAAGAAGTATTTTCCTAAAAGTCTTAGAGATAAGGTTATGGAAGATTTCTTGGAATTAAGGCAAAAAGAGAATATGTCTGTAGGAGATTATCAGGATAGGTTTGAGGGTTTGTGCAAGTTCGCTCCTCAATTTGTGTCCACAGAGGCGGACAAGGCTTATAGGTTCGTTTATGGGTTGGAACCAAAAATCAAACAAGGAGTGAGTGTTTTCGAGTTACAGGAGTATGCTGTAGTGGTTGAGAAGGCAAGAATAGTAGAATTGAGCCTTAGGGAGGTAAAGAAGGAAAAGAGTAAGAAGAGGGATTCTGGTGTTATCCAACCTTCGGGGATTAGTTTTAAGAGACAACACACCCAAGCATTTCAACCCAAAACAATTTCTTCCTTTCCCCAAGCAAGTAAAACCGTGTCTAGACTCCAGCCATCTGTGGCAAGTGTAGCTTTTCCGGGGAATAGAGGTAGTCAGATGCCAGTTAAGACATGTCAAAAGTGTTCAAGAATGATGAAAGGAAGCGAGTGCAGGTGGTGCTCGGGAACTTGTTTCAGGTGTGGCGAAAAAGGACACATGATAGCTAACTGCCCGAAACCAGAGACGAGCCAAGTACCCTCCAACCACCAGCCCCAGAGGACACAAGTATCAGCAGGGAAGCAGTCAAGTGACCACCGTAGGAGTGGACAAAAGGTAAGCGTTTCTGGAAAAGTATTTGCCATCATGGAGGAAGATGCTCCGTCCTCAAGTGATGTGGTCACAGGTATTATTCCCATTTCAAATACTCTCGGATATGTCCTGTTTGATTCCGGAACCACACATTCCTTTGTTTCACATGATTTTGCCAAAAAGTGTGACTTGCAATTTGCGCCTTTGAATACACAATTAGAAGTGAGTACTCCCTCTGGATACGTGTGTGTGGCTTCTTTGATGTCTAGGAATTGCATTGTTGAAATAGGGGAACGAAAATTACTTGCAAACCTTATCCTTTTGGACATGTCCGGCTTTGATGTGATCTTAGGGATGAATTGGTTATCCTCTCATTTTGCAAGTATTGACTGTCACCGTAAGGTTGTTAACTTCCAGACCCCAGGGAAACCACCGTTTGTGTTTAGGAAGGAACGGAAAGGATTACTAGCTAACTTGGTTGTAGGTCTTGGGATGAGTGAATTAAAGCTAGATGATATTGAAATTGTCAGAGAATTTGAAGATGTTTTCCTAGAAAATTTGGTTGGGTTACCCCCGGATAGAGAAATTGAGTTCACCATCGATTTAATACTAGGTACTGCCCCTATTTCTAAAGCCCCATACCGAATGGCACCAACAGAATTAGCAGAATTGAGGAAACAATTACAAGAGTTGGAAACCATGGGGTTTATTAGGAATAGTGTTTCTCCTTGGGGTGCTCCCGTGTTATTTGTAAAGAAGAAAGACGGTAGTATGAGGCTTTGTATTGATTACAGGGAGTTAAACAAAGTAACTATCCGTAATAAATACCCTCTGCCTCGTATTGATGAATTGTTTGACCAGTTACAAGGGGCTAGTGTATTTTCCAAAATAGATCTCCGATCGGGATACCATCAGTTAAAAATTAAACCTGAGGATGTTGCTAAGACTGCATTTAGAACCCGTTATGGTCATTATGAGTTTTTGGTAATGCCATTTGGGTTAACCAATGCACCAGCTGCATTTATGGATTTGATGAATAGGGTGTTTAGAACTTTCCTGGATAAATTTGTCATTGTATTCATTGATGACATTTTGGTGTACTCTAAAAGCGTTAAGGAGCATGAGCAACATTTGAGGATTGTCTTACAAACTTTAAGGGAACAAAAATTATATGCCAAATTTAAGAAATGTGAGTTTTGGCTGGATGAAGTTGCATTCCTTGGGCATATAGTTTCAGCAAAAGGAGTTTCTGTAGACCCTGAAAAGATTAAGGCAATAGTCGAGTGGAGAACACCCAAAACCGTGACAGAAGTTAGGAGTTTCTTAGGCCTTGCTGGATATTACAGAAAATTTGTTAAGGATTTCTCTAAAATTGCCGTACCACTTACAAAGTTGACACACAAGGGTGCCAAATTTGTATGGACTAGCGGGTGCGAAGAGAGTTTCCAAGAGCTTAAGCAGAGACTGACGTCTGCTCCTGTACTGACCCTTCCATCTGGAAGTGGAGGGTACACCTTATACTGTGATGCCTCCAAATTGGGATTAGGAGCTGTGCTAATGCAAAATGAGAAGGTTGTGGCTTACGCATCAAGACAATTAAAACCTTATGAACAAAACTATCCTACTCATGATCTAGAACTTGCAGCAGTAATCTTTTCACTAAAAATTTGGAGACATTATCTCTATGGTGAGAAATGTGTGGTATACTCGGATCATAAGAGTTTAAAATACATTTTCACCCAGAGAGATTTGAATATGAGACAAAGGAGGTGCATGGAGTTACTCAAAGATTATGATTTGACAATCATGTATCATGCTGGGAAGGCTAATGTTGTGGCTGATGCATTGAGTCGGAAGAACTATGACAATTTAGCCGCACTCATCACCGAGCAGAAACCCCTAATGGAAGAAATGAGAAGAATGAATCTTTGGGTGAGAAACAATCTGGGTCGCAATTCAAGAGACGTTATGGCTGCAATGGCGGTAAAGTCATCTTTGATTGAGAGACTCAAAGAAGCTCAAGTGCAAGATGAATTTTTGGTTAATATCAAGGAACGTATGGTGAGTAGGCCATTTAAGCAAGATTCATTGTACTGGCACATCCATATACACCCAGACGGTTCTATACGGTTCCAGAACCGAATCTGTGTTCCAGATAATATGGAGTTTAAAAGAGAAATTTTGAGAGAAGCACACAACACTGGTTATACGGTACATCCAGGTGGTACCAAAATGTATAGGGACTTGAAGGAACATTTTTGGTGGAGAAACATGAAGAGAGACATTGCTGAATATGTCTCAAAATGTTTGACTTGTCAACAGATCAAAGCAGATCATCAGAGGTCTGCAGGGAAATTACAATCTCTACCAGTACCGACATGGAAGTGGGAGGAAGTCTCAATGGATTTTGTGGGTGGTCTGCCAAGGACTCAATGTGGGTATGAGTCTATTTGGGTTATTGTAGATCGATTAACAAAATCAGCTCATTTCTTACCACTAAGAGCCGGTTACACTGCAGAATCACTAGCTGAACTGTATGTGAAAGAAATCGTGAGGCTTCATGGTGTTCCTGTGTCTATTGTGTCCGACAGAGACTCAAAGTATGTTGCACGATTTTGGCAGAGTCTACATGATGCGATGGGAACAAAATTAAACTTCAGCACCGCTTATCACCCTCAAACTGATGGACAGACAGAAAGGACCATTCAGACATTAGAAGACATGCTCAGGGCATGTGTCTTAGATTTCGGGGGTTCATGGGAGCAATGGTTACATCTTGTGGAGTTTTCATATAACAACAGTTATCATTCCAGTATTGGAGTCACGCCCTTCGAGGCTTTGTATGGACGAAAGTGCAGGTCACCTTTGTGTTGGGATGATGTGGGCAAACGACAACTTTTAGGTCCCGAACTGGTACAACAAACCGTCGACAAGATACATTTAATAAGGGAGCAATGGTTACATCTTGTGGAGTTTTCATATAACAACAGTTATCATTCCAGTATTGGAGTCACGCCCTTCGAGGCTTTGTATGGACGAAAGTGCAGGTCACCTTTGTGTTGGGATGATGTGGGCAAACGACAACTTTTAGGTCCCGAACTGGTACAACAAACCGTCGACAAGATACATTTAATAAGGGGGCGTATGAGAGCTGCTCAGAGTCAACAAAAGAGTTACGCCGACAAGAAAAGACGAGACATGGATTTGAAGGAAGGAGAGAAAGTGTATCTCAAGGTTTCGCCAACCCGAGGAGTGTACACATTTGGAGTTCGCGGAAAACTCAGCCCGAGATTTATTGGTCCATATGAAATTCTTGAGAGGGTTGGGAAGGTATCGTATAGGTTGGCCTTACCACCGATACTATCAGGAGTCCATAATGTGTTTCATGTTTCGATGCTTAAAAGGTTTGTTCAACTGGATGAACAAATCATGGAACTTAAACCTATCCAACTTCAGCCAGATTTGAGTTACGAAGAACGACTTCAGAAAATTTTGGGCCAAGAAATCAAGGTGTTAAGAAACAAAACAATTCCATTCGTCAAAGTGCATTGGAAAAATCACGATGAAAGAGAAGCCACTTGGGAAAAAGAGGCAGACATGAGGGAAAACTATCCGTACATGTTCGAATCTTAATATCGGTAAGTTTCGGGACGAAACCTCTTATTAGGAGGGGTGGATGTAATAACCCACTTTTTAATAATAATAATAATAATAATAATAATAATAATTAAAAAAAAAAAAAAGTTACGTAGAAGAGGAGCCTAGGCATTTAATGCATTGACTTGTGATGTCCTTTGCTTTGGGTGAAAACTTTTCACTCTTGGGGAATTGCATTTCCCCGGGAAATACTTCGCCTATAAATAGCTCCACATATCGCTCATTGTTCGACGCAAATCAACACACAAGTGTTGTACTGAGTGAAATAAACTGAAGTGCTTCAGACCATAAGCACACCACATATAAAGTAAGTTCCGAGTATTATAAGATTTCGTAAAAATAATTTACGAAATAAGTAGTTGTTACGTACGTACGAAAAGTGACATCTTCTTAGCGAGGCTCTGTCGAAATAGTCATCGTCACTTAACATAGCCAAGGTATAGCTCTTAAACTGTTATGAAATTATTATCGTTAGACAACGCCGTTAATATTTTCGTACACGTTTTCGATAATTGATTAACCTTGCGGCGAATAGTTATTACTGTGCAAGTAACTCGGTGGAATTACCCCAGTTTGTGAACGTCACCGTATTAACAACTAACCCAGAAATAAAATGTGTTGATGGTAAATAGTAGCTCCATGATTATAAAGTAACCCGGCGGAATTACCCCAGTGGTGAAAATAATCTTAGAGTGAATGATTTCCACTAAAAGACGATAAATAGTAAATTAACAATTTGACTAGTAATCGCCACTTTTAGAATTCGGACGTCGTTAGACCCTGGGACAGTTAATTATCAAATAAATGACAACATGATTACTTTGCCAATATAATCTTAAATAAATAATTTACGCGACTTTATTTACTTAGAACGAGAGAACGCACGGAGTAGTATCGCGGTGGTTTGGGAATTCAGGTAAGGGACTCTTTCTGATTTAGCTTATAGTATTATTTTTGTATACTTTAATGCTTATTTTAAAGAGGATCGAGTACTGCAAACTCTGATTATATTCTGAACTACTTAGACTTTGTGGGTTAGTTTTATGTTCTGGCTAACTTTGAAACGAGGATATCCGTCTGGCCCTGCCAAGGGAGTAAACTGACACTGACTGAGAACTTTTGAACTAACCAGAACTACACTACCCACTACCGGAATTATGTATACTTATACGAACTATTATTGTTTTACTACTTTAGCAACTGCTTGATCCAGTTGAGTCGGAAACTGTCTTTTAATGGGTTGTCGAGCTCACCCTTTCAACACTAAATTCTTTTCAGGAAATCAGTACTAGCTGGAGGTGGGAATCTGAGTGAGCTACTCAAGTCGTCCTGTAACATAAATAATGGCCTTAGTAATCGTTTGTACTATAGTATTCGTATGTATTATATTGTGTAATATATGTTGTGTACCTTCGACTTTTGAGGAATAAGAATGGCTTAGCCTACTTTTGTAGGTTGCCGTCTGTTATGTTCCAATGATGGTTTTGGGGCGTGACAAAACGTAAAATAGAAAAATACGTAATTAGGAAAATACAGAAAATGCGGTCCGCCAAACTCTTCACCACGGCCCACAAAGACTCATCGCCGCCAGCCAAGCACACCACCGCGAACCGCAAAAAGTCTTTGGCGCATATCTTTTTGTTTCTTTTAACGCTCCGCCAAGCTTGAAGCGCGGCCGCCAAATGTCTCAAATAAGCTTTTCAACAGCGCGTCAATTATTATTCGCATCCAAAATGTGCTTAAAATGACGAAAATTACGTAAAACTTAAGAACCGATACTCAACACCAATAGTGAGTATAATACATCATTTGGAACGTTAAAATACAATAAAAACCATCAACTTGATGCGTAGCAAATGGGCATATTAGTATCTCATTTTGTGAAGTATTTCATGCGTTTCGACGCTCGTCACTTTGTATGGATATATGACCGTTTTGGCTGTTTTTCTAACAATCTCTTACGTTTTTTGTTCTAATATTCTTCCAATCCTCATTATATATCATACGTAGGGACTACCACCAAAATTCAAAATGTTTTCGTTCCGGAGCCATTTTATCGAAAAACCGTGGAGTATGTACTACGATTCCGGACAAATTTTATCAATTTTTCAAAAAACGTCATATGTCCTCCAAAAACTAATGTACATACCCTAGCACTATACTTATTAGATTTGAGTGTTAGTTCCTCATTTTCTGAAGAATTTCATGCGTTCCGACGCTCGTCACTTTGTATGGATTTATGACCGTTTTTGCCGTTTTTTCTCTTAGGTTTTTTTATTATAATATTTTGACAATCCTCATTACATCATACGTAGAGACCACCACCAAAAATTGAGTCGTTTTTGCTCCGAAGCCATTTTATCAAAAAATCGTGGATTATGTACTATGATTCTGGCCAAATTTGATCGATTTTCCGAGAAAATGTCAAATGTCCTCGAAACATTAGATAACCTAGGACTATACTTGTTGGATTTGAGTGTTGGTTCCTCATTTTGTGAAATATTTCATCCGTTTCGACGGTCGTCACTTTGTATGGATTTATGATTGTTTTGGCCGTTTTTCTATCCTTGTCTTAGGTTTTTGGCTCTAATATTCTTCCAATCCTCATTCTATCATATGTCGAGACTACCACCAAAATTTGAGTCGTTTTTGCTACGGAGCCATTTTGTCGAAAAATAGTGGATTATGTAATGTTATTCTGATCAAATTTGATCATTTTTCTGCCAAAGGATAAGAGTTGATTGCTGGCGATGACTTAAAGCCAAAGGTCCTCCAAACATTACTGAAGATACATTAGGATTATACTTGTTTGATTTGAGTTTTGGTTCCTCATTTTCTGAAATATTTCATGCATTTCGACGCTCGTCACTTTGTATGGGTTTATGACCGTTTTATCCGTTTTCCTTATCTTCTCTTAGGTTTTTTACTCTAATATTTTGCAAATCCTTATTTTACGATACTTAGAGACCACCACCAAAATTTGAGTCGTTTTTGCTCCGAAGCCATTTTATCAAAAAATCGTGGATTATGTAATGTGATTCTGGTCAAATTTAATCAATTTTCCGAAAAAAGCCAAATGTTCTCTAAATATTACTGAAGATACATTAGTACTATACTTGTTGGATTTGAGTGTTGGTTCCTCATTTTGTGAAATATTTCATATGTTTCGACGCTCGTCACTTTGTATGGCTTTATGACCGTTTTGGCCGTTTTTCTAACCTTCTCTTAGATTTTTTGTTCAAATATTCTTCCAATCCTCATTATATCATACTTAGACACTAACACCGAAATTTGAGCCGTTTTTGCTCCGGAGCCATTTTATCGAAAAACTGCGGATTATGTACTACGCTTCTGGTCAAATTTGATCAATTTTACGAAATACGCCAAATGTCCTCCAAACATTTATGTAGATATCCTAGGACAACAATTGTTGGATTTGAGTGTTGGTTCCTCATTTTCTGAAGTATTTCATACATTTCGACGCTTGTCACTTTGTATTGATTTATGACCGTTTCTGCCGTTTTCCTTATCTTCTCTTAGGTTTTTGACTCTAATATTATTCAAATCCTCATTATATCATAATTAGAGACTACCACCAAAATTTGAGTCGTATTCCCTCCAGAACCTTTTTATCGAAAAACCGTGGACTATATACTGCGATTCCGATCAAATTTGATCAATTTTTCGAATAACGTCAAATAGTTGTTGGATTTGAGTGTTGTTTCATCATTTTCTGATGTATTTCATGCGTTTCGACGCTCGTCACTTTGTATGGATTTATGATCGTTTTGGCCGTTTTCATTATCTTCTCTTAAGTTTTTTACTCTAAATTTTGAAAATCCTCATTATATCATACGTAGAGATTACCACCAAAATTTGAGTTGTTTTCGCTCCAGAGCATTTTTATCGAAAAACCGTGGATTATGTATTGCGATTCTGGTCAAATTTGATCAATTTTTCGAAACAAGTCAAATGTCCTCCAACCGTTAAATTAGATAGCCTAGGATTGTTGGATTTGAGTGTTGGTTCCTCATTTTGTGAAGAATTTCAGCATTTCGACGCTCGTCACTTTGTGTGTATTTCTGACCGTTTTGGCTGTTTTCCTTATCTTCTCTTAGGTTTTTGACTGTAATATTTTGCAAATCCTTATTATATCATATGTAGAGACTACCATCAAAATTTGAGTCGTTTTTCCTCCGGAGCCATTTTGTCGAAAAATAATGGATTATGTAATGTTATTCTGATCAAATTTAATCAATTTTCCGCCAAAGGATAAGAGTTGGTTGCTACCGATGACTTAAAGTCAAAGGTCCTCCAAACACTACTGAAGATACATTAGGATTATACTTGTTTGATTTGAGTTTTGGTTCCTCATTTTCTGATGTATTTCATACGTTTCGACGCTCGTTACTTTGTATGAATTTATGACCGTTTTATCCGTTTTCCTTATCTTCTCTTAGGTTTTTTACTCTAATATTATTCAAATCCTCATTACATCATACTTAGAGACTACCACCAAAATTTGAGCCGTATTCGCTCTAGAGCCTTTTTATCGAAAAACCGTGGACTATATACTGCGATTCCGATCAAATTTGATCAATTTTTCGAAAAACGTCAAATGTCCTCCAAAAATTATTGTAGATACCCTAGGACTATACTTTGTATGGATTTATGACCGTTTTGGCCGTTTTCATTATCTTCTCTTAAGTTTTATACTCTAATATTTTGAAAATCCTCATTGTATATTACATACAGTCTATCACCAAAATTTGAGCCGTTTTCGCTCCGGAGCATTTTTATTGAAAAACCGTGGATTATGTATTGCGATTTTGGTAAAATTTGATCAATTTTTCGAAATTAGCCAAATGTCATCCAAACGTTAAATTAGATACCTTAGGACTAAATTTTTGGATTTGAGTGTTGGTTCCTCATTTTGTGAAGTATTTCATGCGTTTTGACGCTCGTCACTTTATGTGGATTTCGACTCTAATATTTTGCAAATCCTCATTATAACATATTTAGAGACTACAACCAAAATTTGAGTCGTTTTGGCTCCGGAGCCAATTTGTCGAAAAATAGTGGATTATGTAATGTTATTCTGATCAAATTTGATCAATTTTCCGCCAAAGGATAAGAGTTGATTGCTGGCGATGACTTATAGCCAAAGATCCTCCAAACATTCCTGAAGATACATAGGATTATACTTGTTGGATTTGAGTTATGGTTCCTCATTTTCTAAAGTATTTTATGCATTTCGACGCTCGTCACTTTGTATGGCTTTATTACCGTTTTGGCCGTTTTTCTAACCTTCTCTTAGGTTTTTTGCTCTAATATTCTTCCAATCCTCATGATATCATACTTAGACACTACCACCAAAATTTGAGCCGTTTTTTCTACAGAGCCATTTTATAGAAAAACTGTGGATTATGTACTACGATTCTGATCAAAATTGATCAATTTTACGAAATACGCCAAATGTCCTCCAAACATTTCTGTACATACCCTAGGACAACAATTTTTGGATTTGAGTGTTGGATCCTTATTTTCTGAAGTATTTCATACGTTTCGACGATCGTCACTTTGTATGGATTTATAACCGTTTTTGCCATTTTCCTTATCTTGTCGTAGTTTTTGACTCTAATATTATTCAAATCCTCATTATAATATACTTAGAGACTACCACAAAAATTTGAGCCGTGTTCGCTCCAGAGCCTTTTTATCGAAAAACCGTGGACTATATACTGCGATTCCGATCAAATTTGATCAATTTTTCGAAAAACGTCAAATGTCCTCCAAAAATTATTGTCGATACCCTAGGACTATACTTGTTGGATTTGAGTGTTGTTTGCTCATTTTCTGAAATATTTCATGCGTTTCGACGCTCGTCATTTTGTATGGATTTATTACCGTTTTGCCCGTTTTCATTATCTTCTCTTAAGTTTTATACTCTAATATTTTGAAAATCCTCATTGTATATTACGTAGAGACTACCACCAAAATTTGAGCCGTTTTCGCTCCAGAGCATTTTTATTGAAAAACCGTGGATTATGTATTGCTATTTTGGTCAAATTTGATCAATTTTTCGAAACAAGTCAAATGTCCTCCAAACGTTAAATTAGATAGCCTAGAACAACAATTGTTGGATTTGAGTGTTGGTTCCTCATTTGCTGAAGTATTTCATACGTTTCGACGCTCGTCACTTTGTATGGATTTATGACCGTTTTTGCCGTTTTCCGTATCTTCTCTTAGGTTTTTGACTCTAATATTACTCAAATCCTCATTATATCATACATAGAGAATATCACCAAAATTTAAGCCGTATTCGCTCCAGAGCCTTTTTATCAAAAAAACTGTGGACTATATACTGGGATTCCGATCAAATTTGATCAATTTTTCGAAAAACGTCAAATGTCCTCCAAAAATTTCTGTAGATACCCAAGGACTATAGTAGTTGGATTTGAGTGTTGTTTCATCATTTTCTGAAGTATTTCATGCGCTTCGGCGCTCGTCACTTTGTATAGATTTATGACCGTTTTTGCCGTTTTCCTTATCTTCTCTTAGGTTTTTCACTCTAATATTTTGCAAATCCTTATTTTATCATACTTAGAGACCTCCACCAAAATTTCAGTCGTTTTTGCTCCGAAGCCATTTTTATCGAAAAACCGTGGATTATGTATTGCGATTCTGGTCAAATTTGATCAATTTTTCGATACAAGTCAAATGTCCTCCAAACGTTAAATTAGATAGCCTAGGACTATATTTGTTGGATTTGAGTGTTGGTTCCTCATTTTGTAGAGTATTTCAGCGTTTCGACGCTCGTCACTTTGTGTGGATTTCTGACCGTTTTGACTGTTTTCCTTATCTTCTCTTAGGTTTTTTACTCTAATATTTTGCAAATCCTCATTATGTCATATGTAGAGACCACCATCAAAATTTGAACCGTTTTTGCTTCGGGGCCATTTTGTCGAAAAATAGTGGATTATGTAATGTTATTCTGATCAAATTTGATCAATTTTCCGCCAAATGATAAGAGTTGATTGTTGGCGATGACTTAAAACCAAAGGTACTCGAAACATTACTGAAGATACATTAGGATTATACTTGTTTGATTTGAGTTTTGGTTCCTCATTTTCTGAAGTATTTCATGCGTTTCGACGCTCGTCACTTTGTATGGATTTATGACCGTTTTTGCCGGTTTCCTTATCTTCTCTTAGTTTTTTCACTCTAATATTTTGCAAATCCTTATTTTATCATACTTTGAGACCACCACCAAAATTTCAGTCGTTTTTGCTCCGAAGCCATTTTATCAAAAAATCGTGGATTATGTACTGTGATTCTGGTCAAATTTGATCAATTTTTCGAAAAACGTTAAATGTCCTCCAAAAATTTTTGTAGATACCCTATGACTATACTTGTTGGATTTGAGTGTTGTTTCCTCATTTTCTGAAGTATTTCATGTGTTTCGACGCTCGACACTTTGTATGGATTTTTAACCGTTTTGGACGTTTTCATTATCTTCTCTTATGTTTTATACTCTAATATTTTGAAAATCCTCATTGTATCATACTTAGAGACTACCACCAAAATTTGAGCCGTTTTCTCTACGGAGCATTTTTATTAAAAAATCGTGGATTATGTATTGCGATTTTGGTCAAATTTGATCAATTTTTCGAAACAAGCCACATGTCCTCCAAACGTTAAATTAGATACCCTATGACTATATTTGTTGGATTTGAGTGTTGGTTCTTCTTTTTGTGAAGTATTTCATGCGTTTCGACGCTCATCACTTTGTGCGGATTTTTGACCGTTTTGGCTGTTTTCCATATCTTCTCTTAGGTTTTTGACTCTCATATTTTGCAAATCCTCATTATATCATATGTACAGACTACCACCAAAATTTGAGTTGTCTTTGCTCCGGAGCTATTTTGTCGAAAAATAGTGGATTACCTACTGTTATTTTTTTAGGCGAATGGAGGGAGTACTTATTAGATTGTGAAATTATAAAATAAGTTGAATTACTATCGACCTATAGTACATGAGTGATTTATCGTTGTTAGTATTACTCTCTCTAATTTGAAGTTTAAAGAAACAATTTTGGTTCTTATATTTACCAAAATGTAGATAATGTCGTTAGATTTTTTTTCTGACGTATCAAAATGTAAGTTTGACGATGGAACTTACATATGCTAACTACATTTTTATAACAGTTAATTAATTCTTTATTCACCTAAATCTCTAAGAAAATTCGTAGGGATTTTAACTTATTTAATAGAGTTGACTTATAATTGTTAGTATTGAGAAATGAATTTGAATAAGTTAAACGGTTAGTCATTTATATTAGGGTGACCTATAGTTATTAGTATTAGTATCTCAAATTTTAAGGTCATCATTTGGTGCTTATATGTACCAAAATGTAGAAAATGTCATATTAGACTTTTAACTTACGGAATATTATATTCCCATAACATATAAAATAATTTCATAATTATGAAAATGTAATATCTTCACTCTGGTTACCATAACCTTATTTTCATGATTACCAAAAGATTATGTACGGTATATTACATTTCCATAACTAATGCATGAATTTTGTACATGATTACCAAAAACTCACATATGGTATATAACAACAATTACATAACATAAATTAATTTCTTATTCACCAGAAGCTATCAGAAAATTCGAAGGGCTCTAGACCTCTTCAATGCCCACGAAAAAAGATTCGTTTATAAATATATTAAGATTAAGATTAACACAAAATATTAGGATTATTGTAAAAAAACTAACCCACCAGATGTGACCCGTTGTACAAGTTTAATACCCATTTTTTCCTGATCAAATTCTGGTCATAGATAACTCGAAGCCGTTTTGACTAGTATTCTTTTGGGTTAAACTTGAAATGGCCTGTTGTCCCAATTTTTCTAAAATTAGACGTAAAGAACCGTGTTGTAATTTGGTATCATCTTTGAGAAGTTATGTTTGATTCAATGAAAATAATTTACGGAGTAATAAGTATAGCGAATTTATTTTAGTAATTTATGTTTATGTACGAATTACAATTTATGACCCGTGACCCGCTATTTTTAGGTCCCGTTTTCGTGAACTGTAATTCATATTAAACTCGACTACTTTTTAACACACTTTTTTTTTTCTAACTCTGACCCCACCCGTTGACCCGTATTTTGAGTTAAAACGAAACAAACCCAAGATGTGTTATTTCCTAATATATTGCGCCTATATGTTACTTCCTAAATTATCTCTAAAAATAAAATGATTTGATATGATTCAGATTATCTCGTCCAAAGTTGTTTCCGAAACTATCTCCTAAAATATCAAATCCTTTATATATAACTTTGTAAATAAAAGTATCAAAAATATCAGTTACCTTGGTGGTTGAAATGTTAAAATTGTGACTTTTGAGGTTACATGTTCAAACATTCACAGGCTCATTTTTAGTCATCGATGACATCACTGATGGCGTGGTTAGTGTAATTGAAGGCTAATGGAGTGACTATTGGTTAAATTAATATGGTGATACTATTTTTAACTATTTCCAAATTCATAAACACGTATTAATTAACTAAGATAAAAGGAAAAATAAATAGGATCTGCAAAGTTAAAACTCACGTTTTAGAGCCGACACACCACCACGTATCACCGACCTCCGGCCACCTGCACACATACCTCCGCCACAACTTCAATTTAGAGCCGAAGACGAGGATGCTGGCCTTGGTCGCCAGCGTCACGCATTATTGCGGAAAGGAGAAAATGGGAGGAGAGAGAAACGTGGGAGAAGGAGACCTTGAGGAATGAGGAGTTACCGATAGTGTCGCGGTGGGTGGGGGCTAGACTCACCGGCGACCGCCAGTCTGGCCGGAGTAGTTGTCGCCGGTAATGGTGATGGTGGGTGATTGTCGGCGGGGGGTAGTGGTGGCCGAGGCAGAGGAGGGAGGACAGAAAGGGCGTGTTTAAAGGAGTACGTGGTTGAGTTTTGATTTTTGAACAATGGGTAATTAATGTGTCGATTAGTGTTTAATGGGTAATTAGTAAGGAGAGATAACGGTGTTATAACAGAAGTTAGCAAAAAGGATAAGTCGTGCACCATCCTAAAGTACAGGGGTACCACTTGCACAAAGTTAAAGTATAGGAGTACCACGTGCAAATCCCTAAAGTACAGGGATACCGTGTGTATTTTTCGATAATAATATGTATAGGCGGACGCGGACTCCTGCTTTCCTTCTCACAGTCAAACGTTGAATGCTATTTATTTATTTTATTTTTCCTAATCAAAGGAATAACAGTTCAATGATTGAAAATTATATACTCCTCATGTTCTATATGATGTTTCACAATGAAATAGTACGAAAATTTTTGTAGGAAGTAAGATGTAGTGGAAAATAAAAGTAGGTGGGTCACAAACCATTAGGACCACATAAAGCATTACAAATAAGGAAAGTAGAAGATCATTTAGGCTATGTTTGGTATGCACAATAAGCTAGTTTATTTGGGCAAAGTAGCTTATTTGACTAGTTTTTTAAGCTCTTTGACCAAATAAGTTGGTTTGGTAACACCACTAGCTTAAATAATAAGCTAGCTTATTTTAAATAAGTTTACCCCATGTAACTTATTTAAAATAAACTAGCTTATTATAATTTTATTCCTAATTTACCCTCAATTATTTATAAAATAAATGAAATTAAAAATAAATAATGTATTTTTATGTAATTTTATATATATCAGGTCCTATATCAGCTAATTCTACAAACACTCCTAATAATATCAGCTAAAAACTTTCAGCTATTATTTCAGCTTTCAGCTACTATTTCAGCATTCAGCTACTATTTCAGCGTTCAGCTACTATTTCAGCTAGTTTTACCATACATAGCCTTAGAAGGAACTGAATCAAAAAGAAAACAGGAACATTATTCAGAACTGGAGGGAGTATAATAAATGCAAACCCAAAAAGCTCTGGTGGGTCGTATTTGGGCTGATTAAATTGGCCAATAAACTTTGGTATGGCCCAATTATTGGACATCCACCATCTTTCAACTCTTTTAGGCCTCGTTTGGTTCAAAACATGTACGGGATAAGGAATTGGTTTCACCTGATATTCGATACACGCACCCCCGGCTGTTGATTTTTCTAACTACCACTCTTCCGTCCTATGTCAAGTTGTCAACCCACTTCTATGCATACAGCATATATAGATGATCTTAATTAACCACAAGGAAAGATCATATGTACTATAATTTCTTTTAGCTCTATTTACCTTATATTTGAGTAAACATTCAAGATTCATACGATGGATGGAAGCTTAATCGGAACAATTTACTACGGTAGAAGTCTTCAATTTATGAGCTACTTTCCCATCCCAACAAGTTAAAGTCGAAAGCGATAGTACAATAGATCTGAGAGAGACAATACATACAACTATGGGCTATGGCTCTCTTCCCTTTCTTAATCACTTAAATCGCTTACGGAAAGAATATACGGAGTATGAGACATAAACACTCCGTAGCCAAGGAGTGTGCACCAAAAAAAAGAAAAAAAAAAGAAAAAAAAAAAAAAAAGGAGTCTTCACCAAAAAGGTACACCGTACACGTAAAGTGGGCAATGGTTCGTTTGACTATGGAAAAGCATGCAAGATGAGAAACGTTTGACGTTATTAGGGAGTGTACAAATCTATCTAATATATATATATAAAAGAGAGATTTTTGAAGAGCCAAGAGAGAGTCCAATAAAAGATAAATACTGAGAGAGTTTAAAAAATGAGAAACACCCCCCATTTTATTATTAACAACTCAAATGGAAATCCACATAGAGAATCCTTATTTTCGTAAGACTCTTTAATAAATGTATTGCGACATAATCACTTATAACATTACTTACGTGTATCGGAAAATTTCAAAACATATATCATTAGATTTGTTTCGAAATGTATCTCAATTTGAGATCATTTTACACATTTTTACGATATGCAAAACAATTAAGTTACTCCGTATACATTTAGTAGAGATTTGTTTTTTGAAAAAATAAAAAAGCTTAAAGAGAGTCCAAAATAAGAGAAATGGTGAGAGTGTCCAAAAAATGAAAGATTCTCCCAACATTTATTAGCCAGACTCCATACTTTCATAAAATTGCAATTTGAAAGATATTTAAATGTGACGCGACATAATTAGTCGTAACTTTTATTTTATATATCAAAAAATTAATTCATATAACTCATTAAACCTGTTTTGAAATTAAATCTAAAATGAGTTTCATTATACATATGTTTGATAGAAATGCATTAATCAGCAGTCATGTAGCGAAAATTGCAAAAATGACTATTCCTAAACTAAACTCAACAAACAAAATATAAACACTACTTCTGACTATCGAGGAAACATGTTCAACGTGGAACTTTTGTATAATAAGAATTATCATACACAATATAATATGTGTACCGTGCAACGCACTCATGAAAGATTAAAATGGAATTTAAACATCTGTTCTTTTTTTTATATAAAAGAGGGATTTTTGAAGAGCATAGAGAGAGTCCATCATTTGAGAAATACTCAAAGAGTTTAGTGTATGGTGAAAGAGCAAAATGAAGAGTCCATCATTTAAGAATTACTCAAAGAGTTTAGTGTATGGTGAAGGAGCAAAACATGAGAGGATAGATTACACAGTTAATTATTAATCATTTACACTATATTATAGAAATACGGTATGATTGATCATACAATTGGTTAGTGTATCAGAAACTTTTGAAACATATATCATTTTATTTGATTTGAAATGAATTTCAATCTGAGATCCATTTATACATTTTCCGATAAGCAATGCATAATGATTACAATCGACTTTATATACTATATCTATTAAAAAAAGGTGTTTTTGAAGAGTATAGATAAAAAATGTTGTTTGTATAATTTAAACATGAACAATCTAGACAACTTTGTATTTTTTTTTTAATTGATCAAGATTTTAAAATACATGTAAGCAGCATCACAACAATTGTTATGAATTATTTTTATTGAATGATAGCATAATTTGTTATAAACAAAAAAATTATTAAGAATGATATAATATTTGAACCGTGCAACGCACGGGCTTAAAACTAGTAAATTATAACCCAAGGATGTCCTCCAAGGCATGACTTTGAGGAAATACACTTTTTGTTCTCTTTTTTTTTTTTTTTTTTTTTTTTCATGGTTGAGTACTTGAGTTGATTAAAAGACTTAAATTAAAACATATATACATTCTATTCTATTCAATTACAAAAAGAGATAGAAAGAGTATTATTAATTTATGAATGTCACTACTCACCCCGCGGACATACATCGTAAGTTTTAAACCATTATTAATAATCAGATATGAAAAGCCATGATTTTGCTCTACAAAAATCTACATTTGTTTGATATTAATAAATTTTTATTCCTTTGCCTTCAGATCTTTTCCTTGTGATTTTCTTCTCATACCAACCATCAATACTGCTATTGTATCCATGTAATGTAATGTCTCGTGTGATGTTAAAAAGTAATGAATTCAATCAAGGCTCATTCAAATCTAACAAAATTAATAGGTTCTAATGAAATGAATAATTTTTTTTTTTTTTTTGTATTAATTCACCTATAATACAAATTAAGATCATCCACGTACTCAAATTAGATCATATCAGTTTAATTAGAAAGATGTAGTTGATCACACGGGGTTGTTGAAAAAACATTTTTCCCCAAATGCTCAAACAAACACAATGACTAATTTTAGTATAATTCCACAAAGAGTACAATTACATAATGTTTTTAATGGTAAAAGTTTTATGTATTGGTAATTTTAGTTAAATGTTCCAATTTTAACTAAGTGCTCAATGATTAGTTTACACATTAATATTTAATGGCAATATTTAATTTGATCTAGGTGAAAGTACAAAAAATGTTTCATTAAGGCATTGTTTGATAGGATTACATGATTTGATTTTAAACTGATTTGAATATTCCTCTGAATTTATTGAAAGTCTAACTGAATGAACGGATTATTGCAAAAAAATGAGGATTTTTTATTTAATTTTTATTTCTAAGTGAAGACGTAATGAGAACTTGTTTTACGTAGCAGCAGTACAGTTACGGAATCCGCAAATGCTAAGTCCAAAACACCTACAAGGCCACTGTCAACCCCAACCATTGTCAAGTGCTCCAGGGATCCCAAATGAGTTGCGTGATGCGCAAGCTTATTTCCTAGGGAAATTTTCCAACGTACCCTTGAGGTTCTCGAAATTTTCAGGCATACCCCTTTGGTTACCGAGCTGTCCAGCGTGCCCCTTAGGTTTGCAAAATGGTGTTTTTTGGTGTTTTTCACTGCCGGACTCTAACACCGTTAGTTAATTAGTTCATTTGACTTATTTAAGAAAAAAAAAACATAATTAAAAAAAAAAACCAATTTCCTTTCATTTTCTCTCTCCTCCCCCATCCCCTTCCTACACCACCGCAGCCACCACACCACCACCGCAACCACCACATCAACCACAACCATTAGGGTCACCTCCGCCACCATTTGGAGGGCCTCCCCCGCCCATACATCACGCCACTCCTCTCCCTCGACGCCACCCCATTTTTGGTGGCCGTGGAAGAGAGAAAAGTGAGAAGAGAGAAAGAGGAAAATATGAGAAAATGGCGGGGGAGGGGAAAGGGGCGTCGGCCGTGGGTAGGGTATTCCGGCATATGGAGGCTGGCGAGCCTAATGGTGGTACTAGGGGTGGCTGGCATGGTGGCGGTGACCGTAGAAGACTAAAAAGCGATGAATGGAGATTGAGGAACAGAGGAAAAAATGGAGAGAAGGGGAGATGGGGGGTCGGTCGTGGGTGGGGTATTGCGGTGGTCGTAGGCTAGTGACCCTAGTGGTGGTGTCAGGGGAGGGTCGCGCAGTGGTGGGGTTGGCTGCCATGGCTGGCGTGGTGGTTGGGTTGTCTAGGAAGGGGTGGGGGAATTGAAGTGGGAGAAGAGAGATTTTTTTAATTAATTATTGAATTTTTTTTTCTTCTTTTTAAAAAATAAGTAGGTAGTTAAGGTGATTAATGTTTAATTATGTTAATAATTTCAAAGAAATAAAAGTAGTTAACGGTCTTGACGTCCGTCAGTCAAAAAACACCATTTTGCAAACCTCAGGGGCACGCTGGACAACTCGGTAACCAGAGGGGTATACCTGAAAATTTCGGGAACCTCAGGGGTATATTGGAAAATTTCCCTATTTCCTAGTCTCTACAAATATGAGTAAAAGAACGCAAAAACCTACAAGTAAGCTAAGGGCCCGTTCGGTATCACTGTCGTTTTCAATTTTCAATTTTTTTTTTTTGCGTAAAAAATTAAGTTAAATAAGTTGTAAAAATTAATTTAAACTGTATGTTTCTATAATAGTCATACAAAAATGAAAACTGACAACTGAAAACCACTTTTTCTGGTTTTCAAAAACGGGACTTTGGTTTCTCCAAAAAACAGAAAACTAAAAACAGAAAACGATACCAAACAGGCCCTAAATTAAAATATCCAAGACAATAAAACCAAAATAGGACGAAGAAACATCGTGCTTCATTCCGGAGGTCGTGATCAGCTGTAAAGAATCACTATCAAGAATCACATCCAGCTCAGAATTCTCTTTTCACACGGTAGTTGAAATCCGAACTCTACTGCTTTCGCTTCAGTAATCTCCAGATCCCATCTCTCCCTAACCTAGCGACAACCCACCCTTGTGGCCTCACCCTCACTACCTCTAATCACCGCCCCTAGCCCTGAGCCAGCTTTTCGAACACCGCATTGTCCGTGTTCACCTTAAAAACACATCGAGGGGAGGCCTCCGAGCATCCTCGCAAGTCACAACTTCCCTTAGCTTTTTTTTTTCCTTTTTTATTTGAGTTATTCTGTTGTGATCTAATTCGATTTGAATACAATGGTTATTAAGTCGTATCAATCAGAGTCTAAGTCTACATCGATGTATGGTTGAAACTCGATCTCTCGAATAAATGTTATTTCCCAAAAAAATAGTAGGTTTATTTCAAATTAAATCGTCTCAAATGTAATAAATGTTTACCACTGATAAGTGATAAGAATATACAACCCCTAATTTCTTCTTTTGAATAACAGAAGAATGACAGTTTTCATTAAGTAATAGACATCAAGCACACATATTACGATCCCGCAAACAAGTCTATAAATCTAATACTCCCTCCGTCCCAACTCAAACGCCCCAATAGTTTTTTGTAGTGGAATAAGAAAAATTGATATAGTAAGTTGAATGGGGTAATATTAGGAAGGATGAGAGAGAATGTGTGGATTAATGAAAGTAAGAGAGATATGTGAGAGAGGATGTGATAATTTAATAAAAGTAGGAGAGAGAAAAATGTCCCAAAATAGATGGGGTGTTTGAGGTGGGAAGTCCCAAAATAAAATATGGGGCGTTTGAGTTGGGACAGAGGAAGTAGTTCATACTACTCCGATACTAGTATGGAGCAATTACTTAAAACCAAAATTACTCCCTTGATTTTCGTGAATTGCGAATATTTTAACGAATTGTTCGAATTTTTGATACATATTTTAACCAAAACAATCATTCAAAAGAGCGGAATATCACATTAGTCGTGATCGGTTTGATCAGCTTATTTCCGCGCTCAAACATCACGTCACGTATGATGATCTAACCTAAGATCAATTGCGTAGAAACTGAAGTAAATGAACAAGCATCCATGAGTATATATATCCGCCTACTCTGGTGAGTCCGTGAGTCCTCATCTGGACCGTTCGATGTAAAGCCGATGAAGGGCTGAGATGCAGCCAAATAGAGACGCGGACAAATAGAGCTAGGGGTCAGCGAGAGTAACGTCATTTCTTTCCAAGTTGTCTCTCTCTCTCTAAATTTCTCTCTCCTTGTCTGCGCTCTCTCTCAGCCTTTCCTCTCTCCTCTAAAATCCCCAAATCAAACCTAAAAACTTATATTCGATTAAATCCCCAAATCAAGCTCAAACGATCGAAAAATGACAACAACTGCAGCAATTGACGGCTCAATTTTTCTATAGATCCTCTAACAACGATGAACAAGGTAATTTCGAATAAATCTTGTAGTTAATTCGATCTTTTTTTTTTTTCGAAATAGCGTTCAATTTTTGTTGTGAACCAGTTGTTTCTGCTGCTGTGTTTGTTGTATGAACATTAGGATATCAATTCTCGATTTCGATCGTTTTCTAAATTTCTGTATGATTTCGATTTTTAGATGGATTTTGCAATCACACGTGTTCTTCCTTCGATTTCAATTTTTGATAGAATTTGCAATTCACGGCATTGGTTATTGAATCACACATGTTCTCCTTCAATTTCGATTTTCAGATAGAATTTGCAATCACACATTATTGGTTAATGAATCACACATATTCTTCCTATTAGTAAGGGTGTGTGATTTTTATTCAATGGTGTGTGTGATTTTATTGGATGGTGTGTGTGATTTCATTCGATGGTGCGTGTGATTCTATTGGATGGTGTGTGTGATTCTATTGGATATGGGGGTGTCTAACTAAGGTAGGTTCACCTTCCATTAGGCGAGAAACCATTGGCCCAAAAACTGTTGATGCTGTGTTTATTAGCAAAGCAGAGAATCGTGCAGCTTACAGGTTCATGTATATCTTTGTCTGATTGTTCCATTGGTGATTCTCGTGATGTAGAATTTATCGAACATATTTTTCCGTTAAAGAAAAACAATATGGTAAATAATGTGCCTCAAATCAGTGATGTTTCCCTCTTTATCTTACCTTCCTTAAGTGTTACTAATAATTATGTGAACCTAGGAGGAGTAAATGAACAAGAACTGAGACCAATTTTGGACCCGAGTTTGTATCTAACTTTTTGATAGAAATCAATGATTCTGATACTATAGATAAATTGTTAGTCTCTGCGAACAGGGTAGAAAAGCAACCAAAAACATATGTTCTTGCATATTTGGATCAAAATGACTACACATGTGTTTGGTATATGTTTCTTTGGAGGTTTTATGGATGAGAAACCTGAAAATGTGGTAGGAAAGACAGGGTGCATGATGATTTCTGGAAAGCTTCCGATTCAGTCTTTGTGTGCATGGTCGAAGAGGAACCATATGAGAAAGCTATGAAATGTATTGCTTCTAGCTTTTCAAAGGAGACTATGAACAGTGGGTTAGATTCAATGATGTCTAATCACACACGGGAACCAACGGACCTGCCTCAGTGTTGCAAACCGATTAACAGTATTGGATTTTGAATGAAATTGAAACCGTTGTGCAGGTACATTTACCTGTAGTCAGGATCAAGTACAGGACTAAATACAGAGTCTTTTGTGCTATTATGTTCTGATGAATTTTTTTTTCTGTTTATTACTCCTTTATTTCACGAGGTACTAGAAGATTTCTATAGTAGAGTAAAGCTAACTGCTATAGCCTGGAAACAAAGAACCAAAATCAGAACTCTGAAGTTGGTCACTGAATGTTACGTTTTGTGGACCAGAGTGTGGACGGACTAGTTCCTTCTCATGTATGTCCTTCGTAGAAAGTATGTGTTTGCCTACTCGATAGCATATCTGCGCTCAAGGGTGGTGGAATCTTGCTCTGCTTATTTGATGGACAACTGTATCGATTCTGAAATGTCATTTTATACTTTATTTCTCATTGAAAGTTGGCTAGCTCAATAGGAAGAGCATCGTGCCATGCACGAGGTGTGGGTTCGAGTCCCACGTCATCTATGAAATTCTTGAAAACTTTAATCTAGTATAGATTTGTCTGATTTTCGATTTTATGGTGGAATTTACAATCACTCTGTATTGATTATTGAATCACACTCGTTTCTATTATTGATTTTCCAAGTACTCGATTTTATAATTGGTTTGGTTATAGAATCATATTGGTCGGTATATAGAATCACATTGGTTATTATATGGAGTCACATTGGCCAGTTTATGGTATCATATTGATGAGATTATATATGTTAGGCTGTGTGCAATTGTATTTGTTGATGTGATTCTATCTTATAGGGTGTGTGATTCTATTCGATAGAGTGTGTGATTTTATTGGTTTGTGTATGATTCTATTTGATAGCTTGTATGATTCTATTCATTAGTTTGTGTGATTCTATTCGATAGGGTATGTAAACTATTCGATAGTGTGTGTGATTCTTTCGGATAGAGTGTGTGATTGTATTCGATAGTGTGTGTGATTTCATTCGAAGTGTGTATGATTTAATTCGTTAGTGTGTGATTCTATTAGAACTGTGTAATGCCCCTCCCTACTGATTTCCCGAGACTACCTAAAGAGGGCTGGTAGATCTGTCGGTACATGTCAATCTCATGTTAGGGTAAAACTTATATGACATTGTTTTCATGTAGGTGTCAACTGTGAATTAGAGAGCGATATTAATTAGTTAGCTGTCATTATTAATATTAATGCATACAATGTCATTGTGCTTGTATTATTAGTGCAACAATAGAAATGCGCATCTCTTTCTATCTGATTGTGAAGCTGTGTAGGCTTTGCTTTATTTCCTCATACAGAACATATTAGGCCGACAGGAATACATGCGTATTAGTAGAAATTTATTCAGATATAGAATTAATATTGATTTTTTTTTTCATGCTGTAGGTTAAAACAAAGATTTTAGGAGAGCAACAGAACTTGCCTAAAGGATTGGGACTCCTCTCTAAACATTCACCACATAGGTCCAATCACAATAGAATGACAATTAGAAGCAGATTAAAATTTTCTAGAACTTTGTAGCCGACGTGGGATTCGAACCCACACCTCGTGCATTACACGATGCTCTTCCGATTGAGCTAGCCAGCTTTCAAGAGAAAGTATTAGGAAATTCACCTGAACGTCCTAACAGGATCAAAGCCAATGCTCTAGATTTTACACAATCAACTGAATTTTTCAAACACACAAGTCTGAAAATCAAAAGTACCTATACTACCCAAACTACCTTTCCTATGTCCTTTTAATTGTGCTCGAAGCTTGAACAATATAAGAAGTAGCACAACAATCTAACACTGATCAACCTCCATAACAGTCACAATCAGTATAGAAGAACCAGATTTCATTCAAAAAACCTGTTTGTTTTAGTACATTCTTGCAAGATGCAGACCCCTGGTTGGACATTCTTGTACTTTCATTGCACTAAATCTCTACAAGAAAAGAAAAGAAAAAATCTCCAAGTCACAATGCTGAATTTTGAAGTTCAGTCTGCACCAAGCATTCATGTGGTGCAATTCTTTTGCACAGGAGACAGGACACTGGTTCCGTGGGAGATTTACATCAAACATCTGAGCAGACCACACCAAATGACATCATTTTATCACGTTCCACTTAATCCACATATGCCACAGCAAATAGCTGTTGCGCAGTGAATCATCAATGCAAAAAGAATTCACTTAATCCACATATGCAACCACCTAACGATTTCGACCATAAACCTTCAAACCAGCAGAATTCACAAGAAAAAGCCACACCTGGTTACTAAACCACAAAATTCTAGCCAAACAGGAAATAAACAAACCATAATACTACTCCAGTGAAACAAAAATCGAATCTCGCAATCACATTTGATTATTTGCCACATCAAACCTAAAACAATCAAACCAGAAACTGCAACATTCACAAAACATAATTCAGACTAAAATTAAATCACAAAACATAAAAACACACCATAAAATTAATTCAGTCGAATGAGATGCTATACCTGAGAGCAGTAAAATCGCGACCAGAACTCTGATAATAGACCGCTGCCGACATCGAAAATGTTCATCCAAAATCATCCCGAAGGACGTATAAGGAGCTTAAACCCTAGATTTCAATTAAGATACCAAAAAAATGAATCGAAACTCAGAAATCACTCGACAACATCATAAGTTTCAGAAATCACAAAAAAAAAAAAAAACACACAATTGATACTAAAACAAACCTAATTAATCTGATCGAGGAGAGAGAAAAATAATCACACAGTTAAACGAAAATGAATCTGTCATCGGTAAATCTGCCAAAAGAAAACCTAAATCTGTATTTCGAAAGAAAATGAATAGATTGCCGGAGATATTTACCGGATTTCGTCGCCGTTAATATCGCCGGAGAGCTAGGGATAAAATCTGGCGAAACTTCGAAAGCGCGGGAGTTTTCCGCCGCCACATCGCCGCCGGAATTGGTCGGCGCAGTTGCTCGCAAGTCGGATCGCCGCCGTATTTGCTCCGATTTCTGAAATGCCGCCGTAAACCCTAGATTCAACCCAAAATAAACATATCAACATCAATTTATGACAAAAATTCATTAGAAATTCAAAATAATTAATTTAATCAAATCAAACCCTAATAATCGAGGAATTTGTTGTTAAATTCATCAAATTATACCTTGATTATAGATGCGCCACAAATAATTAATTTAATCAAATTAACGCCGAATACGAGCAGAGGGCGGTGGATAGAGGCGGCGGAGCGGTGGAGATCGGCGGCGAATAGGTGGAGATCGGCGGCGAAGCGGAAGAGAGAGAAAGAAGAATCGAGAATCAATGAGATTTTGGGGAAATGGAGGATGAAGAGAGAGAAATCGAAACTGTCAAAATGAGGAGGAAGCGTTTGATTCGTGGTTTTATATTTCTGAATGAATTGACATTTTTACCCCTATAGCGCACAGCGAATATGGAGCGTAGGATCTTGAGCGATGAATGGCTGAGATGAGGACTCACGGACTCATCTAACCCTAAAGGACTCATTTGATCCTATATATATATATATATATATATATATATATATATATATATATATATATATATATATATATATATATATATATATAAAATTTAGAGCGCATTGAGGGCGTCGGGAGGTCAAGAAATGCACAGAGAGAGTCCAAGATATGTTAAACTCTCACATAAAATATTTATGTAATCCTCATTAAACATTACGAAATGCACCCGGAGAGAGTCCAATATTTGTAAAACTCTTACGTAACAAAGGTATCAACATGAAACATAATATAAACTGTTAAAACTTGGGTTACGTATATTTGAATATTACGATATATGTATCATTAAGTTCATGTCGAAATGTATTTCAATATAAGATCAATTTACACATAGTTTTGAAAAGTTAAGTATGATTTTGGTAGAGATACGAGTTTAAGACTTTTGTGAAAAATGACTTAAAAAATAACAAAAAAAAAAAAAAGTATCCGTAAGTAATTTACTGAGATTAGAAGACATCTTAACTAACCAACATTTAATCAATATAATTTGTTTTAGATTAATAATTAATAAAAGAAGATATGAAAAACGTCCCGTGTTAATTTTATCATTAATTGTTTATTTATTTCCAGATTAACTAATCAAAATATAATAATAGTCGATTATCGTAAAGTGTCTCGTGCAAAGCACGAGCTTTTCACCTAGTTTCAATACAATTATCTAACATTTTCTTGACTAATTGTAAACTTGATCCGATTAACCTCCATCACATTATTATGATTAATATTATACGCCAATTAAGTTAAGTTACCATGTTTAAAATTGGATCACATTTCATAAAGTCAGCTTTATATCTTTCTTGTATGTGAGGAAATGGTAATATAGCAACAAAGCATGAAATGGTAATATAGCAACAAAGCATGTTTAAAATTGGATCACATTTCATAAAGTCAGCTTTATTCACAACAAAGCATGAAATGGTAATATAGCAAATTTGGTCACCCAAAATATTTTATTCCCTCGCATGGAACAAGTTATAGGAATGAAATAATCATCCATATAACATATAGTTTATTTATTTCCAATGTAAGAAACATGCCAATATATATTTTAATTTTGGACAGTGACAATTTTGATGAAATAATGTTAGCGTTATCCAAAATGAGAAGAAAAATGGATATCCTTACCAAAGAAAAGGCATTGCATTATCCACCTAACATTCCTTATTTTTTGTAACAAAAAATCCTTTAATTTTGCAGTCAATATTGTCGAGCAATCCGCGTCATCTTAAAACCCCCTCCCATTTGCACACCATCATCTGTCACTTGTCACGGCACCTATAAATATCGGCTCACATCTTCACATTTTTCTTCCTCGCATTTAATTTGTCTTCGTCACGCCATCCAACCAACCCCAATTCTTTCCATTTGGGAAAAAGTCTTGTGCGTTTTCCTTGTGATTTTTGTTTTTGTTTGGTGAGTTTCTTTCTTTCTTTCTTTTTCTGAGTTTAATGTTTTGCTTTCATTTGGTGGGTTTTTGTTGGAGTATAACGTAAGCAAAGGTTTCGACTTTGGTTCATGTTAGCCGATCCCAAATTCACTCGAAACTCACAGGTCTTGTTGTTTTTGTATAATGTGGCTTATATCAATGTTTAGTCAATGTTTATATCATTTTTCAATATAGAGTTGATTCTCTAGTTGGGTTTTATTTTAGTCTTTAATTTGAATTGTTCTTTTGCTTCCTAAGGAGGATCTATGAAATTGACAGGAAATTGGTTTTTTTTGGTTTGTCAGAATAGTTTAATTTATGCATTTGCTGCAAAAAGTTGACTTTTTTTTGTTTGTTTTCTGATTGAGACTGGTTTGTTTGTGTTGTTTACTGATTCTGCAGAGTTTAATTTAATCTACATTGGTGTTCTGGTTGCTTGAGCAATACAACAGTAGGAAAAAATGTCTCCTGTTAAGAAGAATGATGAGAATGGGGAAGTTAGCACTAGTAATAAATCAACAATATTTGAGATAAATGATGATGATTTCTCAAAGTTTACTGAGAAAGCAAGACCCATTAACACTGAGAGGAAGCGATCCTTTGATGAGAAATCATTCAGTGATTTGTCAATTACCATGTCTCCCAGACCATTTTACAGGAACTCTCAGAACAATTCTCGGGTTTTCGATCCCGTTGATAGCATCTATTCCTCTGGTGGGAGGTCTGGTTTCGATTCCCCGAGGTCTGAAAATGGGTTTGAGCCACACCCTATTGTTGCTGAAGCTTGGGACGCTTTGAGGCGGTCGATTGTGTATTTCAGGAAGGAACCTGTTGGTACTATTGCTGCCATTGATAATTCTGAAGAGAAACTCAATTATGATCAGGTGAAGCTCTTTTCCCTTTGCTTCTAAGCAATTTAAGTGCTGATATGCTTTATGAACTTTCATCATTGTGTCTTTGTGTTTTTGATCTTTTGATGAAGTAAACTATTAAAAGGCTGTGTTCTCTATATATATGTTGGTTGTGCTAAAGTGAGTAGAAAATGGTAGATGAGGTTTTATAATATGATGACTAAATTATCTGTGCTGATTTTGTGATTTGTTCGAATGAGGTTGGTATAAGGGGTCAGATATCATAGACAAGTTCAACCTGGACGTCAACTGTTTGCCTATGACCTAGGGTTGAATTTTGGACCACTTTTGTATCTGTTACTCATCATGAATTGTTTATTTGGCTGTGTAATGATTCTCTAGCCTGTTTATCGGAGTTAAGATACTGGTGTAGTTGGGGAGCATAGTTAATTTGGTCGATTTGTTAGGGTTTCTTTGCAGTTTTAGACTCAATGCCCTCACATTTATGTCGCGAGTACTGCATGCTTCATACATCTAGTGGTTATTCTTGCGGGTTTTCCGGCTTTAAGATCCTGTCTACTATTTTGTTTTCCGTTATTGCCTGTTAATCTTGTTGTTTTTGTCTGATTTGCTCACCCTTTTATATTGTGATCATTACATGTTTTTTGGGCTGTGTAATGATTCTCTAGCCTGGTTTACGTTTATCTGAGTTTAGATACTGGTGTCGTTGGAGAGCATAGTCAATTTGGTCAATTTGTTAGGTTTTCTTGCAGTTTTAGACTCAATGCCCTAATATTTATGTTGCGAGTACTGCGGTTTTTTCGGCTTTAAAATGCACTTATGGTTAGTCTTGTGGTTTTTCCGGCTTTAAAATGCTGTCTACTAGTTTTTTATCTGTTATTGCCTGTTAATCTGTTGTTTTGTCGGATTTGCTCACACCCGTTTATATTCTGATCATTTATTAATAGGTCTTTGTCAGAGATTTTGTTCCAAGTGCTTTGGCTTTTCTGATGAATGGGGAACCAGAAATAGTCAAGAATTTTCTTATCAAAACCCTACGTCTTCAATCATGGGAGAAAAAGGTTGATCTCTTTAAGCTAGGAGAAGGTGTCATGCCGGCAAGTTTCAAAGTGCATCATGATTCTGTTAGGAACACGGAGACTTTGGTTGCTGATTTTGGTGAGGCTGCAATCGGAAGAGTAGCTCCTGTTGACTCAGGTTTCTGGTGGATTATATTGCTACGTGCTTATACTAAATCCACTGGAGATTCTTCCCTTGCTGATAGGCCAGAATGTCAAAGGGGTATCCGTCTTATCCTGAGCATATGTCTATCTGAAGGCTTTGATACCTTCCCAACTCTTTTGTGTGCTGATGGCTGCTGTATGATTGATCGTAGAATGGTTCGTTCTTTTCAGCTTTGCACTTTCTCTATTAGATGTTTTTTAAAGTCTTCTTTATTAGAAGTTATTGCTTTCACAATATTGCTACTTGTGTTCAGTGCTCATACTTGGATCACAACCAAATTGCCGCAGTTTCTGTGCTGCATATTTTAGTGGAAACCTTGTGCAAAAGATTAAATTTAAATTTTGATTAGTCTGATAAGCTTGATATGATGTTCACAACATTGCCGTGAATGAAAATGTGTTGGAAGCTGGTGAAAGATGTGTTCTTTTGGTTGGTTTGCAGGCAATTTTTAGAGTATCCCAAAGCACACTTCAGAAATCTCTTTCACTCTTCTCTTTACTTTTCTTTTCTTTTATATATTGGTTTATTTTAGAAAGGTTGGAAATTTCTCTTGTAGGAAAGGGATTTGCTCTAAAATCTTTTTCCGTATCTTTTACTTTTAATGATACAAATCCTCGAATAGTGGGATTTTGTTTCCGGCAAAAGGGGGAGGGGGGGGGGGAGGTTTAAAGCTTCAGTTGGATATCATTTTACTTTAGTTGAAGGTTTATTGTTATATGACTTAATCTCTTATGTCATTCGGTGTTCTTTGTCTCCATATGTTGAAACTTTTACTCCTCTTTATCAAAATCAGCAATTTAGTACTGCTGTGATACCTGGTGGTGTTTTTCAAACTTCTTTTCTGGCAAAATTTATAACTTAGTTGGTGCTGCCTGTTCTTAAATTGCGATTGTAATGTGTTTAAGGTGTTTTCATTTAATTCTTAAAACGTCAAGGGCTAATCACTGCTTCATGCGTCTTGTTGCCACCTGAATTAAAGTTCGAAAGGCTGTTGTGAAAAGGTGGTCTTTTAGTCATTTATTGACCAATCTCAGTCGTGAGGTCCTTGCTTTTGCTGTTTTGTGGTAACTCATTGCCGTGTATAGAATATCGCAGTTGAAAGATTATTAACTTATTCTTTCTATGTGCTTACCTGACCTGTGCTCCGAATATATTTTCAGGGAGTTCATTATGGATATTGAGAGAATATTTATTGTTAGGAGAGGGTAGATTGCCTAAACTAGACAAAAAAAAAATAAAAAAAATCTCTGCAGAATGACTTTCTACTTTCTAGAGATATATTTGATAAAAAAAATGCTGCACTTAGACATAAGTAGAAGGGAGAAATGTAATTATGAAGTTTAGTTGCTGCTGACTAGCTGCTATCTGATGCTCAGTTGAATTGCTGGAGATGCTAATGATTGTTTCTAGCTTTAGCTGCAGTTGCTGCATTTTGTGCTATCTCTGTTATTTTGTATTTGTTGTTTAGTAGAATTTTGGTTCAGTCTGTTTGCTTGACACATCAGACTTCGCAGTGACATAAGCTTTTACCTGATGGTTTCTCCTTCTGTAAGGATAAAGTTCTTGCGTTCTGAAATTGTAAAGCATTACCATCGTTTCCTTGAGATGCTAGAGCGACCATGAAAAATCTTTGTTGCTGTGCCCTTTGATCTTACTTCCTCCCTTGTTCTGGCCATTATATAATTTCTTTATAGCCAGTGTGCCTTGTGGTTACTGGCTTATTTTTAAGGTCACTAGCAAACAAAAACGAAACCGCGATTCCTTTGGCATTGTATTGAAGTCAAAACTCTGTTATATGACTAATTGATAATCATGGACCTATGCCTAGATTCATGGAGGCTGTTATTGTGATTTAGGTGTGCAATCTGTTTTGTGTATTTAAAACTAGTTGAACTAATTGATTTCTTTTTCCATGGTTCAGGGTATTTATGGGTATCCTATTGAAATTCAATCACTCTTTTTCATGGCATTGAGGTGCGCCTTACAATTGGTTAAGCCTGAAGGGGAGGGTAAAGATTTCATACAAAAAATAGCTGATCGGCTACATGCCTTGAGCTATCATATGAGAAGCTACTATTGGCTAGACTTGAAGCAACTCAACTCGATCTATCGCTACAAAACAGAAGAGTATTCTCACACAGCAGTGAACAAGTTCAACGTGATGCCAGATTCTCTCGAAGACTGGGTGTTTGATTTCATGCCAACTAAGGGGGGTTACTTTATTGGAAATGTGAGCCCAGCAAGGATGGACTTTCGCTGGTTCTGTCTTGGGAATTGTGTGGCCATTCTATCTTCTATGGCTACCCCAGAACAGGCATCTGCAATAATGGATTTAATTGAAGCTCGATGGGATGAATTGGTGGGAGAAATGCCCCTTAAGATTAGCTATCCTGCCCTTGAAGGCCATGAATGGAAGATCGTTACTGGGTATGATCCCAAAAACACGCGGTGGAGTTACCACAATGGTGGATCTTGGCCAGGTGAGGAAATACTTTTATTGTTGTTTTTGTACTTAGATGGTTGCTTAATCTAAAAATATCAAGCAGTCGATGCATAGTACTGAGGTCATGTATATGCCCTGCATTCTGATTTAAGAGATTCTTCATATCTTCTGTTGCGCTTGTGTTTTATTAACTAGGGTTCCTCAGTATGGTATGTGTTTGGCCATAGTAATGTCAAGTGTCATCACAGAAAAATGTTGTTTGAAAATGTGGCCAAATGGTGCTTGTATCACCTTTGCTGCATCTAGTCTTGGAACAATCTATCAGTACTTTTGGCCTGTGCCAGTTTTGGGAGATTCCTGTTCTGAATGTTTAATATCTTGCTGTTGTTTTTTTGGGGCGTGTCTTAGCTAGGATCTGTGCTAACTTAAACTCACTGATTGTGCAACCAACACCATTTAGTTTGGTTTGAGCTACTCACTGATTGTGCAACTAACACAAACCACATTTTGTGCAGTTCTTCTGTGGCTTCTGACAGCTGCATGCATCAAGAGCGGACGACCTCAGATTGCGAGAAAAGCAATTGAACTAACTGAAAGCAGGCTGTTGAAGGATGGATTCCCCGAGTATTATGATGGTAAGGCTGGGCGTTTCATAGGGAAGCAAGCGCGAAAGAACCAAACATGGTCGATTGCAGGTTACTTGGTGGCAAAGATGATGTTGGAAGACCCATCTCATTTGGGTATGGTCTCAATTGAGGAGGACAAACAGATGTGTCCTACAATCAAGAGATCTGCTTCCTGGACATTCTGACCAGTTTGATTCAGTCGGGATCAGTTTTTCTTAACTTACTATTATTCCCATTCTTTCACAAAACAAAGAGTGGAATTCTTTTTTTTTTTTCATTTTTTTTGATTCAGACTATTTTGAATCCTTTGGATTCTTACCAAGCTTAAGAAGTGTAATGATAACTCTATTCTATTCATTTAGTGAGGTGAGAAACCAAAAATTGTTGATACGAGACATCTAAATTAGAATAACAAAGTTTGAATCTTTGGAAAAAAAATCATTGTTTTGTTCGATGAGGTACAGCAAATTCCGAGTTTTGTTAATAAGTGACTTTTCGAATTTGTCAACTCCTACAATTACTAGTACGAGTATATGGTAACAAAACTCGTATTCTAAATTGAATCCAAAATAAAGTACGTTTTATATTATTACTCTACGACGTTGTTGATAACTTGATACGATTCGGAATGGGACAAGACTACAAGAGACTAGAGTAGAGTAGTTTGGGTGTTCCATAATTTGTCCACTCCCTATCCACATCACCCAATTGACTACGAAAAGGGTACGTCATTGAACCAATAGAATCTCGCCACGTACACACCTAATTAGAAACCGAAACATACTGTTCAACGACATAATTAATTAATTAATAAAAAAATAATAATAAAGTGAGAGTAGGGAGTTTCGTTGGTGTTTTGGTGTTGTTCATCAACCACATCGAACCCCTTCCGAAACAAAGACAGTATAAAAAGTGTGACACACACGCTACAGAAGAAAACAGAGGAGAAAGGAGAGAGAGACTTAAAAAAAAAAAAAAAGGAAGAGTAGAGATGAAGGGAGGAAGGGGAAGAGTGCAGGCGGTGGCGCTGTGGGTCCGGCGTCAGCCACCGAAGTTGAAGGCGTTAATGGCGGTGGTGACAGTGATGGCCACACTGTTGTTCCTTCGAATGGTGGTTCATGATCACGACAACCTATTCGTTGCTGCCGAAGCCGTACACGCCATCGGCATTGCTCTCCTTATTTACAAGCTCACCAAGGAAAAGACTTGTGCTGGTATCTTCTCTCTCACTCTTTTAATTATGATGATTTTTGGTTGTTGAGCGTTTTGCATGTTTGATAAGTTTTGTTTTTCAGTTCAATTGAGCTCATAATTCATGAATTAATTTGTTAGTCGTATATTGTTTGGTGGGTTTTAGTTGCATGCTTCAATTGAGCTCAAAGTTTCGGAATTTGCTCGTCATATCTCGAAAATTTTAGTCCTTGGCATCAATATTAATAATTCAGTACGACTATGATTTAACCTGAGTATTGACCTTTGTCATTGTAATCCGTTTTTGGGTGTTTCGTGTTTGTCACACTTTAATTTCAGGCTAAATTAAGAATTCTCTACTATTATGATTTGAGCCGAATTACTGTCGTTGGGTTATTGTAATGTGTTTTTGGGTGCTTGTTAAACTTATTTCGGGACGAATTTAACAATGTAGTATGATTTGAGCCGAGTCATCGTGTTGTTTGTATAAATTGTGATTGTAATGTGTCTCGGACTCTCGGGTATTTGTTGGTAATTTTAAAGTTGGTATTGAGTTTGCAATGTAGAAGGACAATGCTAGAGGTATACAGTGTAGAGTGTAGACAGTTAAAAGTGTCTACAATCAATAATAATTTTACTACACTGTCAAAATTTTACTACTCACACAATTAATTTTACTACCTGAATTTTTCATTACAATTAATTTTACTACTCCGATCTCAATTTTACTACTACTAGGTCAATTTTACATAGTAGACAAATTAACTGTGTCTACATTGTAGACCTCTAGCAATTTGCAATGTAGAATGAGTTTGCTGTGTATTGAAAATCAGTAGAAAGATTATTGCTAAAAAGGAAAAATAAACTTTGTAGGGATTACTATGAAAGGGAGTATGTAGATCAAGTTGGATCATTAGATCGCAGAATCTCTCTTTAATATGTCGGTTTATCCCCTGGAGTTACGAGATTGAAAGGCTGATGAAAGATGAGTCATGGGGATGGGGTGCTTGCTTTTTCTTTCCTGAGGTATTGAGTATTGGTAAAATGATTGTTAAATAGGAAAAAGAAAAGAGTTATTCATGGAAGAAAGTTTGTAGAGATTACTATGAATGACAACACAGTGATCAAGTTGGATCATGAGATCGCTAAATCTCTCTTTATCACTTAAAAGTTATAAGTATTATGTGCTTACTTTTTTTGTGCTCAGAACATATGTTGAGAGATGAGAGCTCAATGATGTATATTGGCTGAGGTTTTACAGTCACAAGTGAGGATGGATGCCTACATGATGACTTTGTCGAGATCTATTTCATATTTAAGAAACTGAATTCGTAATTGTTGGAAAAATCTTATGTTTGTATCTACTATTTAGCTTTAGCCTCAGATTACTGCAATTTGGGCTATCTATGATGTTTAGTTAGAGATTGGTTTATCATTTGTTTGCTTTCAAGCTAATGAACTCCTCCTACTTTTGGATCCCTTATTGCAGGACTTTCGCTTAAAACTCAGGAACTCACAGCACTCTTCCTGGCTGTCAGACTGTACTGTAGCTTTGTGATGGAATATGACATTCACACTCTGTTAGATACGGCTACATTGGCGACAACCCTTTGGGTTATTTATATGATTCGTTTCAAATTGAAGTCCACATATATGGGGGAGAAAGACAACTTTGCTATTTACTATGTGGTAACTTGCTCATCCTTCAACCATTGAGTTTGGCGCTTTTTTTTCGTTTTTTGTTTTGTTTTGTTACATGAGATTTGGCGGTTGGTGTGATTCTTGGTGCACTTCTCATTATGAGTCTGGGAAATAGTCTCTCTCTGTGTTGTGATTGAGGCCTGACGGTCTTTGGTCTTTTCGTTACCATTAGGCGTGAGATCCATGTCAAGATTTTGTTGACGAAGAAGGCACTTAAGAATGGGATGAGTATTGTTCATTTTGTCATCTTTGTTGAAAGGCCACTTAATTCTATCAGCTTTTGTGTAACAGCTGAAACATGCGATATAACTCTCTTGAAGTGAGGGCATGGACTAGTCTATTAGAACTTTCTGCTAATGTGACTATCTACACTTCAAACACACAGTATAGTTATCAGCACAAAATCATAGAAGATTTTATGTTGTCCAGGGATTCTTCCAATTATAGTTATCAGCACAAGTGTATAACTCTATAGAAAAGATGTTTACATCCTTTCAGTATACTTCACATTATCCTCAGGGAGAAGGAAAACACAGAACAGATATCTTCTAGTGTTAAAGATGACACTATTTTAACAAATTCTCCCCGTGAGCAGTTTATAGAGTATAGATGCTAGCAGACTGTATGTGGATAAATCCTCAATGCCCAAAGGAAACTCATCCTTTGGAAAAACAGTAGTGTGCAGAATATCTTCTAGTGTTAAATATACACTACATTTTCATTGGAGACATCATTGTGTTCAAACATGAGATTCTTAATCCTGGGACTAACGTTCTTTATCTGAAATTTCTGCTATTTGCATGTCATATATTTCTAATTTAAAGTTGCTGATCTCAATTGTATATGTACCTTCTGGAATTATATTGCTTCTATAAAAGTGTTATCTCTAACATGCTAGTATCGTCAATATTGGGTGTAGGTAATTCCTTGTGCGGTGCTGTCGCTGATTGTTCATCCGTCAACTGCCCATAATATAGTCAATAGGATTAGCTGGGCATTTTGTGTCTATCTGGAGGCAGTTTCAGTGCTACCTCAGCTACGAGTCATGCAGAACACTAAGGTATAGATGGTACTATGGGCGTCGAGTGTAGACAGCGCTTCATTTTTTTGTTTTTCCATTTCACATGATCCATATGTTTTAGGATATATCGTACACCACCTTTTCCAATCTTGCAATTCATCATGTATGCTGTTTTAGAGTTTTACACGATTCACGACCAATTTATTGTCAGTGTGCTGAGTATTTTTGATGCTCTTTAAGCGTAGTTGGTGTGTTATGTGGTTTGATCGCTGACATTATTTATCCTTTCCTACTAGATTGTCGAACCATTCACCGCTCATTATGTGTTTGCTCTGGGGGTGGCAAGGTTCTTAAGTTGTGCACATTGGATTCTTCAGGTACGAACATTTATTTGTTGCTTCATTCTGTCTGGAAAGCTATCTGGTTTCATATTGTGAGTACTTCAAAGGCTTGTTACGGTTTTGTCCCTTGATGTGACAACACTAGGTATGATGTTCTGTCAATATTTGTGCATTGCTTGTATCTAACGGAGAAGCTACATTCAGTTGCTCAGGCTATATCAGAGATTCAGAGTGGTTGATCTGACACATTTCTAAAATACCGTCGCTTGGAATAAATAAACTGACTGGTGGTAATAGATTAGGGCGTGTAAGATCTAGGACAATTATGATGATCTCCCAGAAAATGAAAAATAAGTATTGTATTTTAGTAGAATTTAAGTATGAGTCAGGTATCTCTATGTTCAGTAACTAGATAGAGATATAAATGAATACATGTAGATAATGAAATGACTAAATTACCCATAAAAAATTATATCTCCGGCCCACATTCCCATCCTTTTGAAAATGTTTGATTCTAATTGGTCTGCACTCAGCAGGCTAGCATTCGAGCCATCACCTTCACACAGAGTTAACTGGTTAACAGTTTTCTTATGGTTGTTACTGCATTCATGATCTTCGTTTTTGCTTGTGGTTCGCTCATTTTGATTTCCCACATTCTTTATTATCTATTTATTATTTGCGTTTCATGATTGTTGTTTAAACTCATTTGTTATACTAGCGTGTTCCCCCTACTTTTAACTTTTTATTGCTAGATATGGCGGTTCAACTGTCTTTTTCTGCTTTGCTGTATATGGGTTTGGACTTCATCTTGTCTTGATTTTGTTATACCTTGAGCTTTGAAATTATTAGATTGTCTAACTCTTGTTCTGCATGATACCTATTACATTTTGTTTGCGTTTTTGTTTGAAGGGTTATATAAAAGGTTGAAAAAGAAGACCCTCTATCATACAGTATATTCATATGACTATTAATCATAATCTTAGAGTCGAGAGAATAGTTGTGTGTAAAAATCTTTGGAATGACTAAATGCCCTACACCATAATAACTTGAAAGGGTGTTTTGTTTTGCAATTTATGCAGGTGTTAGATAGCCATGGTCACATGCTGACAGCTTTAGGCTCTGGCTTGTGGCCTTCAATTATGCTGCTTGCGGAAATGGTTCAGACTTTCATACTAGCAGATTTCTGCTATTACTACATGAAGAGGTGTGTCCGTAAATCCTAAACATTCTTCTTTGTTGATTCCTATATTCTTGGACTGTGTGTTTACTATCTGACTTACGAGTTTAAGACTCTTCCACGGGATTGATCTGTCATATTCATAATTGACCCTTGTCTCTCACACAATGATTCTCTTTGAAACTCTATATTTGAGTATCTGACAATGCTCATTCGACGGCATCTTGCTATTTCTGCTTCTGGCCATGCTCATTTCTTATCTCAAGTCCCATCCTTCTCCTTGAAATTAACATTTGCCCACTCTACTCTTTCCTCCATGCACCTCTTCTCCTTTGTCGAATATCGGTCCTAGTTCATGTTCATATCACTACAAGAGAAAGCCTTTGTGACAAATATGATCTTTTTCGCTATTAAAAAAGGCTGTTCATATAATCCTCATTGATTTTAAACATCTGTCAACAAAACAAAAGATTTAATTATCTAAGAATTGGTCAATATATTGGAATCATTGATATAGATTTAGAAGACATTGTAAACTCTAGTCTTGAATTGTCGCTTCGATTCCACTTCTGGAGCTAGTCATTTTGGTGCCATGTGCTACGTTACGCTCTATTTCGTGTGAAGCATATGTCTCAACAAGTGGTTATCCTAGTGAGACACGTGCAACAAATGGTGAAATAATCCCTGCAACTCGCGTTTATCTCCGATTGGCTCTGAGAGTGAAATGCCGTCGTCTTCTGTCCTGCCGCTCAATCAAGAAGAGTTGTCTTCAAATTTCAATGTGGTGATTGACTGGGCCCTGTCATTTCTTCTCTTATTTGTAGTGAGGGACTTAACAGGTCATCAGTTGACTACTCTGTCAGAAGACATAGTGATTATGGATTTATGGTGATTACAGTGTCCTAATTGCATGGGAAGTGGACTAGGTAACGAAAATGCAGGGAACCAACACATAGGAAGAAACCACCTTTGTATGGAATTGATAATTTGCAATTGGAGGGTAATCTGTTAGGGCTCCGAACTGCAGTAGCTTTTTATCAAGAGTGATGGTAGGCTCTATGATGGGGATAGGTGCCTTCCTGAAGGTGATGACCTTCTGTTGGACCATTTGGACCATAGGCTTTGTGTCCCTAAAACTGCATCTGTGGAGATTTAAGGAGGGAGTATTCGTTGAGCAGACGACTCGTTTTCTCAGAAAGAGAAAAGTACGACTTTAGAAGCTGTGATTAATGGTCAGATATCTGGTACTCCTAATCAGCTGAATCCCAGTAGTGGTGACGACTTGAATGCTCCAGATAATGAGGTCTCTAATGTAGGTATCAAGTGCATTGATATCTCGCCCACTCCAGCATCACAAGTCATGCAGACTGGTATAGTGTATTCGATTGCAAGCGGCCAGAAAATGACCTGGATGTGATGATGGCCCAGATTATTGTTGACCTGATAGGAAAAGAACTAAGACATATTACCCAAACTTCTTCAAGAAGAAAAAAAATCAGATTAAGGGAATCCAAAAGTTTGAACTAGGAGGTTGTTAGGTATTAAGGCATTGGGTTTAGCTTTCAAGAAAGTTTTTCTCTATCATACTTTGAAATTTGTTCTATGCTATAGATACTATTTGCTTTGTGATGCAATAATGAGTTTCATGAATCCTTGTTCTTTGTTTGCAGCCTCGTTGGTGGACAGCTTGTGGTACGTCTTCCCTCTGGTGTGGTCTAAGTTAGAGGTTTTGCTTACACGAGTTTAGATAAACACATCTGTGTTAAACTCATGGTTCTCAGACGCGCAGAAAAACAGGTGCGCTTTGTTTAGGTGCGGCTAATCTCCTGTACAGACTATGTTAGACGTCTTTTCCAGTAACTGAGTTATAGTGAATCTGTTGATGTATGTCTTTGTAGACACCAAAATTTTATTATTTTAGGTGTTTTAGATAGGTAGGAAATCTTTGTATCTTCAGATATTATCCAAAAAGATAATATCTCATAGATCTAGGGTTTTATCTGTCTTGCCCACCAAGTCGTTTAACGACTATAAATAGGACCCTCCTCCTAGGGTTAAAAGAGGAGCCAAGATGAAATAAGCCACAAAGGCCTCATCTCCTCCACCCCAATGGAGTTGAGATGAAATAAGCCACAAAGGTCCCGTCTCTTCCCCACAAAACTAGGTCAGATGGATCAAGCCACAAATGGCCCCGTCACCTAACCAACCCAAAACAGTTCGAGAATAAGTTGATAAGACCCTCAAACTGAAAACCCTAAAATCCTTGGAGATGGCATCAAGAGAATCACGAAAGTTGTAACACGCAATCTTTCGATAATAAAATTGTTGTATTCCATATTTATTTTCGTATTTAAATTTTTATGGTTTACAGTCTTCTAGAGAAATCATGTCAGCTAGACCAACCTTTGTAATGTTTTCTCAGCTTAGTTCGAGTTATGGTCAGTGCTTTTTTTTTTTTTTTAACTGATTATCAAAGCAGCTCTTATGAATTTCGGAAAATTTAGATCTCAAAGAAGCTTGCCTTGTACTAGAATTTCTGTCTCTGAGCATCATGAGTTCGTCACAATATAAAAGGCAAAACACTAGTATAGGTCCAATGCAAGAAACTTCATAAACCCTTGGTTTCACGTGAATTCCAGTTTAAGAGGATACCAAGTCTTATCAAAGGCCCTCCTAATTAAGGAAAAAGCTAAGAAGTCAAATGCATGTATATGATGTATCCTATCTTCCCGTGTTTCGCCTTAGGCGAGAGTCTTTGAGGCAGTGAGACGATGTTGATATACGATTGATTGTTTGGGAGTAGTGTTGCTATTTGGTCCCAACACAAGAAAGGGATGAATGAGCATCTGGTGAGCTGTGTGAAACGTCCAGAATCAAGTGTGATGAGAGACAGCTGGGTGTTATTCTGATCTTGTGATTATCCGCTCTACAGCAGCAGCAAATACTAAAGACTTAATATAAGTGTGCCACAGCTGTTGAACTGTACTACTACACCTTTCTATCTAGTTAATGGTTTCATATGGCTCGGCGTTTGGTAATTAGGTGTATATATGTCAGTATGTGTGTGTGATAATTAGCTGATGACCAGACCTGTGGCTTCACTGAGTTTGGCTCGAGACTTTACCGAGTCAATCCTCGACTTCACTGACTTCGACACTACTTTGGCTCGACTTCACTGATATCGACACTACTTTGGCTCAACGGTAGTTATGAGGCTTAATGTATAAGTTTGTGGTGTCACTGGTGTGTGGAAGTTTTTCACCAAGGGCTAAAAACATAAAAGACGTAAAGAAAAGTGTAAAAGACCGAAAACACCGCACGGTTGCATAGCTTTGAAGTCTAATCAAGCCCCCACGCACACGGAGGAAGTTCCAGGCTTCTCAGCTGACATATTTGACTACGCCACACGTGTGTCTCACTTCATTTCTCTTTTTTTTTTTTTTTTTTTTTTTTTTTTTTTTTTTGCTGAGTATGTATCTCTCTTATCCTAATCAAAATTCTCGAGTTTTAATTTGAGTTATAAGGATGTACGAATAACAATGTTTAAACTCTCATGAAAGACAACTTCACTGTCCTATGTGGATCTAATACTCTAATCAAACTTGCACTAAACCGAAAGGTGCAGACTCCATATACTTACATCCTCCGTCCCAGATCAAACGTCCCATCTCTAAAATACCCCCCGTGTTGAGAAAGCTGTACACACTAATCAGTTTATTAAAGTTTCAAAAAAATTATGTAGCGAATAAGATTAGAGTTTTCTCTAACTTGCTATGCAATTTTTTTGGAACTTTGATTAACCTAATAGTGTGTACACCCTTCCCAATATGGGATCGATTTTTACATGGGGCATTTGAACTGGAACGGAGAGAGTAATTCATTCGGTATCGCGTAATTATATACTCCAGTATATCTTTTGGAAAGGAGATTGTGATGTATGAGAGATAGAGATGAAGAAAGTTGATTTATTTATAAAAAAAAATGAAATGAAGCTGAGTTAGACGTATAAGTAAGGAATTACGTGATTGGTCTAACTCAAGTTATGGGTGGGGGACTTGTGCATGAACATTGGTCTTAAGTAGGAGAATAAAGGAATACAGTACAAGACAGATTTACAGTACTAGTATTAGCTGGTTTTTGGCATATTTCGAATTTCTTGACGGCTCACTCACTCATGACTAACCTTCGTGTTATTACTAGTATGTATCAATGATAGGAAATAGGAAATAAATGTGTGATTTAGAGTACTCCGTATATATTACTCGCATGATTATATAATCAAAAGTTGTTCTCAATCTCGTATTATTATTTGTCTTTTTCAATCAACCTCCATCACAAACCACAAACGTATACAAGTTTCTGAAGAATAATTATACAATTATGCCGAATTACACTAATAAGAAGAATTATACAATTCTGACGAATTACACTAGTAAGAAGAATGATTGATAATTAACTAGTCGTCTAGTCTAAAAAGTACCATATATATACTTTATACTTATATAGCCAAACTCGGGAAGAAAAAAAAATTAATTACCCACATTAAACTCAAAGCCGACTTTTATCATAACCTAATGGATACACTACCTACCCGAGTTTGGTACTTAGATTGTCGCATTAGCTAGTTGTCAAAATAAAGTTCATCAATTGAAAACACGAATGAAATGTCTAATAAAACGCATCATTATCTGATAGGCTCTGTAAAGCTTGTAGCTTAATTGTTATGTAATGTACTGGAGCCATCCATTAAAGTGAGTATGAATTAGTATAATTTTGATAATTACTACTTTATAGAGACTAATATAATACTCCTTCCGATTCGAAAGACAATTTCTCATTTCATTAGCTGCTACTTTTGATTAGGCATACATGTTAAGAGCTAGTTATTATACGCCAAATAAAAGACTCATTTGTTTCAAAATAAAGTGGAGTTGATAGTTAACATTGTAGAATAAAATATGTACTAATTAAATTTTAGATCAAGTGAACAGTTCATTTGTTTAGTCTAGAAGTAACTTCCAACATATTCTGCCAAAAACATCAAACGAAATGGGAAATTGTCTTTTGATCCGAGGAAATATAGTCATACGGAGTTGTGTAGATAGTATAAATGATATGATGCATACTAGCTAGCACTAGCTACGTGGCAGTTTAATCCACATTACTTTCTTAAGTGAAAGATAAACTTATGTTCGGAATATTCGAACCACTATTTTGTCTAACTAATAATAGAGCTAAGGGAGTTTCTTTCCCAAAAAAAAAAAAAAAAAAAAAAAAAAAAAAAAAAAAAAAAAAAAAACTACTTTAATAATATGAAAAAAAATCGACATTGATATTTCTTGTATACGTCTAAGTGTAGGCGAACCCATTATAATAAATACTAGTAATCCGTATACTCCGTATATTGATCAAATTTTGTATTATACTCCATATTATATTGACTTTATGTTACTTTTGTTGAAGGATTAAGATAATGTTTGTATTGTCATCTGGACTGTATAAATTTGGTGGCAAATTAAAGCAAAGGGAATTAAAGCAAATAACGCGAAAGAGCATTATAGTGATGGCTTACACGTTGACTACTTTGTATCACACAAAGTATTACGACTTTTAATCGATTCTCTAGAACACCACAAATTAAAGTTGGTAGGACTCTGCTTCTTTCATCTACATTATTTGTGTTATAATTCTACCAAAATAATTATTACAACAGATAAGGTGTACAATACTATATTATCCCCCTTATAGATAAAAGAATTTCCGTAATCTTGTTTTTTGCCTTAAAACTGTAAACACTACAATAAGTACGAGTACAATATTGGTAAATTGACGTACGTGTATATACTCCGTTTTAATGGACGATCTATCGGGTCATTACTTTATACCATCTTGAATACGCCCCGATGGACTAGAAGTTTCATGGAAACAATAAGTTGGGCATGCACATCTTATTATCTTAAATGACTAGCAGACTAGCTTTCTTTAACTTTCCGCCCACTCATAATAATCACTCAAAAATCAAAATGGTGTGCCATCAAGGCAGCTGTATATCCTTGTATTTTATGGAGCCTTAAATCAATTCTCTCCTTTGTTTTGCATTAGCTAGCACAAGACTTGCCTATAAATACACCCTTTCTTACATTTGTCCCTTCATCTCCAAAAACTCTCTCAATACTTCCAGAATTTAAACATATCGTTGAGTAATTAATAAGTTCCTTTCTACTAGGGCTAGCAATGGCGATTTCAAAGCGTATGATCGCTGCTCTTATCCTCTCGCTTCTTGTTCTTCATATGGTTGAAGCTCAAGAATTGGTATGAGATATACAAATGTCGTTTTAGTGTCGTTTTTGGAAATAAGGTTTGGATGTTGTTGTGGTTGTATATGGAGTAGAAATTCATCAAGCATTGCGCTCCTTTTTGTACGTACGTACTACTAGTCATGCATGCACGCACGCACGGCTCTCTTTACATTAAAAACGAAAACAATAATGCTAGAAGTCTATATGTAGACAAAGGAAAATGTGTCTACACCTAATGTGTAGTAAATTTAATTATGGTTGCAGTAAATTTTTAGTGTTTAATTTAGAAATTAATTAGATAATAGGAAAGTGAGACAAATTAGGATATTGATTTGGAGAGAAATCTTATATATTTGATTTTACTACTGATACCAAAAATTTACTGTAAATCATGAATATTTACTTTAATCATATATTTTTTTACTATGTATCATATTGATTTTACTACACTTAAGATTTGAGGATTAAAGTATAGACAATTTTTGATTTGTCTATATGTAGACTCCTAGGATCATCCAAAGGAAAAATAAGCACTTAATTCCAATTGGCACTGCTTATTATAGTAGTGTGCCACATTATAGTTCTGAACTTCTGATCCCTGCGTTCTAATTAAGTCTATTAGTAGTCATATATGTAAACTATTAAGTATTATAAGGTTAATGTACACTTGACACTAATAAATACCGTATATATATATATATATATATATATATATAGATTAATGTTAATTTCGAAGTATTACGTAGTTGGTATTTGGTGATACATGCCTTTTCTCCAAAGCCACAATATGTCATTTGTTGCATTTGTTTGTTAGTGTTGTCGTAATTTTTCAGTGAACGGTATATGTTTTCTAATAAAGTTACGGTTAGTTTAATTTGCAGATTGGAAGCGACGGTCCAAAAAGGTCACTCCTTGGAATGAGTACGTGATCGATCATATATATGCATGTCTGCTAATTGAATGATAACCATTTTACAAATGTGGTATAATCTTGGTTAACGCACATATTCAATAACACTAATAATTGGTGTATGTATATACTACAGATTGTGGAGCAGCATGCATGGCCAGGTGCCGGTTATCAAGAAGGCCAAACCTGTGCAAGAGGGCATGCGGGACTTGCTGTGCTCGCTGCGGCTGCGTCCCACCGGGAACTTCCGGTAACCAAGAGGTCTGCCCATGCTACTACAACCAGACCACCCACGGCGGCAAGCGCAAGTGCCCTTAATTATTCAATGATACTAAATTTCAATACCACCATTCGTTATAAATTATAGTTCTCCCACTTAATCAAGAATGCTTGATTATGTACTCTTTCAAACTTTAAAATTGAAATGTTATGTATTTGTAGTGTTTGTCATCTCATATTTTCATCAAATTTGTCCTCGCCTTCTTTGTAAAAACATATATAAATAAAGGCAGTTTGTTTGTTATGTACTCTTCTTTCATTCATGCAGTATCATCGCTCGCTCATTTAATTTCACAACAAATTTTCAACCAAGCAATTTTAAACAATCAACGATATAGCCCCAAAAAAAAAAAAAAAAAATAAATAAATAAATAAAGACATGGAATACAACCATATAAAATGATCATTATCTTACTTTTGTAATATGCATCTGAATTTTTCCTGGAAGTTTGTCGCACTAAAATATTTTTGGAAAGACAATTGGTTACTATCAATCACCAAATTCATACTCACTTTATATTTGTTGCACAAAATTGTTCTCCAGATGATCACGTCTAGGGGTCTAGCACAGAAATTTTTGTATGCTAATATTTTCGATACCAGTGCTACACGATTCAAATGTATAATAAGCCTCGACAACTACAATGTCCAAGAAGACGGTGGATCGGAGGACCTCAGAACTAGCATTTGCTACTTCTTGGAGATCACTGTACATCGCTTCTCAAACTCTGCTTCATTATCATTTGAACGAGGAAGCAGATCTCTGAGAGAGCAGTATGAGACTACATTACCTACCCAGCTATACAAATGAGATCGATTTATTATTATACACGCCTATCGTAGGCAGAAATGGATACCAAAACTGACAAAAGAATGACCGTGACGTTTTCTTTTTTCTGACCTCTCCTTTCTCTTCCTCTTTTGAAGGGTAAGAGGAAGGAAATTCTCTCGGGGCGACGCAGGAACTAGCTGCGGTTGTGCCCAAATTACAAATATACAGATATTATACATATACGCCCCACTCGACATAGGATTCACAATTTCGGATGAAGCAGAGGCAGCAGCGGTTGCTTAACTCTGTTCATTTGTCCATATTGCATGAAATCCTTTTCCGAAATCCTTGGAATCCTTTCCATAGCCCTGATCTCCACCTGCCACGATTGAAGCGCACTTTGGAATCTCGATTTTCACCAAACTTCACCTGTACCCACTCGCGAATGTGTACAAGTAAAAGGTGTACGTCAAAACTGATATCTGCAACTTTATCACGTCGATGTGGTTCCACGGATTGAACTTGTGTCAGAGGTATGCAATGGAGCTGAATTATGCGGTGGATTGAAATGTGACTCATGCAGAAGACCAAGAACCGCGAGGGTTGTTCTGAAGAAGCAAATCCAAAAAAATTAGACAGGAAGTTCTAGCATGTGACCCTTGGTAGAACATCTTTTGAAGCGGCTTGTGAAAAAAAAAAAAAAAAATGCTTCACACACCAAGAGAGCAGCAGCTCTAAAAACTGATAAAAACTTCTCAATACTGTTCAACACCTCCTACATGCAGCAGTCAAGGGTTTCTCCCACCCAAGATTACCAAAAACTAGAATAAAGGACATAAACAGAGAAATCTTATCACTAGTACCAACCAAAGTAACTAAACCAAACAGAAATATGGTCGAAATAAACACCCTAAAAAGTGCTAAGCCAATAATGAGAATGTGAGCGGACACGGAATCCCTGCACTTTTAGAAACTTATACTGTACCTAGGTAGGGAAGATTTGATGCTTGGCTGGCTCGCATAGGCTGCAAGTGGTCCTCTTAGGTTAGCATATTTGTTTAGGGCACCTTCGAGTTGAGGTGTCGGCAACTGCAAGGTAAAACATAGGAAACAGAAAATATGTATAAGCATAGCAAAGATGTTCAATATAAATAATCCAACAATACATGAGAGAACTGCTTTTTGCAATTGTCACATATATCAGCTTTTTACCTTCAATAGAACTTGGAATGAATGTGGTTGTGTTTGGGAAACACATTTCAAGAATCCTACCCAGAGCTTTGGCATTTTCCAGATCTACACAGTTTTGGCATTAAAATTAAGAGTTTGTCTGAAAGGAAATTCAGTCATGGAACAATAGAGCAAAAAGAACTGCACCTGTTTACTTATCAGCTTGGAGAGAAGTTCCATGACAAAATCAACCTAAACAAACAAAGAATAATAGGCAAACCATTAGTAGTTTCATGTGTATCCCTCAAGTGTCAAACATAGAACATTATACAGATTATTTATGAAACGGTTATAAATCTTATACTAACAATAATTATACCATCACCATTAGCCACCCCATCCCATCACCAAGTCCGTTCAACTTCAACCACCGCGACTTCCGCCACTCGTTCACCACTGCTATGGTGCTACCTTCCAACTTCTTTCCACATACAACATCAAATCCATCAAACCACGGTTCTCTTGGGGCTATGATAGTTGAGATCAGCAGTCATTGATACTGCTCGGGCGGCGATCTTGGTATGACCGGCAAGAAGGCGGAAATAGGAGGGATTTTATTAATTAATCAACTGCTGCAGAAGGTCGAGGAGCCGGCAATCTAGTGAAGGTAACTGGCGACCGTGAAGCGGCGGTTAGGAAGGTAATTAGGAAGTGGGTTGGAGATATGGGGAGGGGCCATGACTAGGGGTGTGCAAATGCGGGTTCGGGTAACCGTTTGTCACTTTTTGGCCGACCCTAAACCGTAACCGGTAGTTCGGTTAACCGGATTTGCCAGTTCGGTTTAATCGGGTAATGTTTTAGTACGGTGACATTATTTGACCTACCAAATTAAGTAAAAGTGATCGATAAAATGTTAGGATTCCACTATATACGTTGGTACTTCAATTCATTAATGCATTATTTCCCTCAAACAAGTGAATTTTGATAACATATTGGATTAATTATCTTATTTTAGACTTGTGAATTAGTTGACTTATAGCCTATTTTAGTGAAAATAAGGCATTTTGTCCAATTTCGGTTCGGGTTCGGTTAACCGCATACACACAAAGTTGCGACCCTAACCCGCATTTTATCAGTACGGTTACCCACTTTTTCGGTTCGGATAGATCGGTTTTCGGTTCAGGTTTCGGTTTGACGGTTCTTTTGCACACCCGTAGCCATGACATGCATTAGTTGTGGAGGTGAGTGAAAAAGAATTGGTGAAGTGGGGAATTATGGGAAAAGCATGGGGGAGATACTTTTCTTCTTTTCTTTTTTAAGTACGATGGACAACTTCCAAGCCATCGAATATAAACTGTAGAATTACTTCTAAACTCCACTGGATCCAAATACTTCAAATTTATTAGAGACATACCTCCCGCCCTCCACCACACAAAACAAATATAGCATGATCATATTCATAGGTTAATAACCACACGCAACTAAGAAACGCAAACCTATGCACAAAAACTACAAATCTAGATGGCTTTCTGAGTTCTGCTTTCAAAACTGGTAAAAAATTATGTTCTAGATGGCGATACCTTTGGCATGAGGATCCTAATAATCAAGTTTTCAAAAGTTTTATAATAGATAGTCCTAAAGTAAAGTAGTACCACTCACCAAAGTAGGGAAAGCGTCAATTGCCTGGATAACTGTTCTCATAAAAAGTAGGGGAAGTGCAGTTCGGTCGACCTGGAAAAGTAGACTGCATCAAATAATCACTTACAAAAAGTGGACCGTCTTTTATAAATACGACACTATTTTTTTATTGAATGTAGGGACAAACCATCTGGCTCAGAGCCTTTGCTAAAACATGCTGTGTGAAGACTGTACGTTGCTCAAAGCAAGCTGAGCAAGCATCTGTTACCTGAATATGAATATAACAAGAAAACTTTAAACACAGATAAAAAGTGTAAATATGATGAAATGAATCAAATAAGTAAATATTCGCATGCAATCATGCAGAGAATTATCCTAATTATCAGAGACGCCTACAGTTCTTAAAAGAGGATATACAGTTCTTACAATTGGGGATAAGACCTTTTATTCCATTAATGCGGAGGACTTAATTTGACTCTTCTTTCTTTGTTTGGTTTTTCTTAACTTTTTTTTTGCTTTCTAAAACTCCTTCTGAAATTATATTAATATTGCTAAATGGTCCACAATGTTTTTGAAATTTGATGGCATACGCAAGACGGTTACCAGATGACTATTCATGTTAGCCGACCCCATCATTTTGGGAATAAGGCTTGGTTGTTGTTGTAATGTAAAGAATTTGAACATCAGGCATCCCTGATAAAGCTGAACTATATCTTTGTAGAACTTTAGATTCTGTAAGAAACACTTATTCCCTCTGTGACATTATGTATAGAACTCCATGCAAATAGCTATTTCACATAGTGCCTTAACTACAAATTGGCCCCTATCAAGAATCAGGTATAGCAGATCATTTTTCACTCCATCCCAAAATTATTCCCCTGCTTCAACTATGATATTTTGTGTATTTTAATCAACTTAAACGCAACAAATAGCTCTCCTTGTCCCTGTTCCTATGATAATAACATGCTCTTGGCTTAACAGATTCATGAAGTGCACATATTAACAGTGATGAACAAGTCCATTGGAGAGTCACTAGAGTATAAAAAAACATCAACTCTGACACAGATAGAACAGTTATCGGTGTGTCTACCGTGAAATACCAGTGAAGGGGAATACCTTCTTAAGCGCAATTCCTTCTTTCTCAGGCTTAATGTCATGAATAGCAACCAAAACTTCAGCAGGTGTTAATGCTGGACCTGTGTGAGCTGAACCCTGCAACCCGATGCACAGTGCCATATCAAAATTAGGAAAAAGAGAGTCCAAGCTACACCGACCTTGATCAAGCAGCAAGCAACAGAAGTTTCAGATCTACTTGTTCTGAGCTACCTTAATTAAAAGCTAATCTAAAGGCACCAATAGTATCTAGAACAAACAACAAATTCCAAGGGTGATATATTGTATTTATTACTGTATAATGGTGATGAATTTGACATCCTCCTTGTCACTATTTTTGTTCTTCCTTTCTCTATTTGCTTTCTGTTTATAACTTTATATACTCAATATGCTCTCTTGCTCTGCTCTCTGACTATTAAATCTACAATTTTTACCATAAAGATGAGTATCCTGTTAACCTCAAGTATTTCTCAATTCCTCTTTGTTCTCATTCTTTTTTCTCCACCCATCTTTCCCCAACTCTTTTATACCTTTATCTTATAATTTGTTCTGGCAAATTACATTGCCTATAACAACAAAGTCTTAGTACCAAAATGATTGGGATCAATAAACATGAATCTTCGTATGAAACCGGATATGAAACTGTCAAATACGGAGTAGCAATCAAAAAGTTGAAAGGTGTGAGAACACAGTGTTGAAATGAATTGAGATTTTAAAAAGTTTGAAACAGTTTGACGGAAAATCAAGTGGGAAAATGACAAGTAAAGGTTCAAAAACCAGAAAAATGGGATTAAAAAAGCAGCTTGAACATCAAACAAGGAAAACAAAGTGCATACAAATATAATGTCAAACTCCATCATCCACAAGGATTCTTACAGTTCAAATCCAACCAGGAATACTTTGAACTTAAGTGCTCTTAGTTGATAACAATTGGACTACCTCTAGAACTCCTAACCCTAATCTCAAGGTACCAGTTGTTCAGAATATGCAAAGCCAGTTGGGCATCCCTCATAAAAGGCCCAAGGCCAACACAATGCTTCTATTCCCCAGCAGAAAGGAAAGAACAGAAGCGTCCTCGAATTAAAATTCATCGACATTGATTGCCAAACATTAGTAAGATGGATATGGTCTATATCACGCTAAAAGATTAAGTACATATTAACAGTATCACGGTTTTATACCTGCAATATTCGAGCCAGCGCTTGCTGAAATTTATCAAGCGGAAGGTCAACCAGGCGAGGAAATATGGGCAGAACCTGACACATTTAGAAGATTCAAGGTTCAGGTTTCAATACAGCAGCAAAACACGAAACACCAAAACCAATCTCATAAAGATATTTGATCCAGGGGCATAGATACACCTCGCTTCTGGAAAGTGAAGATAGCATTGGAATCAGGATAGTAGCGTCCTGCAGCAGAAGATCATGAACAACATAAGCACAGAACCCAGCAGCTCATCATGAAATATATAAGCACTTTTAGGCAAGTCAAGAACCTTCAACTTAGTTTCGTATAAATGTTTAACAGCGTTTATGAGATCAGGTGAGGGAGTTGTTTGTTCAGCTAAAATTTGAAGCACCTGTTCAGACCAAATTATACCAACAGTGAGAACATATTGAAATAAAGCATTTCCAGAATGATAGGTTTTACCGATCTCCATAAATTCCATCAATGGAATGGCATAAAATCAATGAAAGAGCTAGAGCAGGAGCTAACCAGCATTAACAAGTTTTCACTCCCCAAAGGTGGGTTCGATATTATATGCAGAAGTTGGGAATATGACGATCCAAGTGCCCTCAGCAAAATTGGAATGTGACGATGAAAAGCCTGCATTGTTGTAAAGACAAACATCATACAGAAACATTACTACGGAGCCTCAAGGTTACAATAACATTACCAGGTCAACACATAAGCATCGCAAAGATGTTTTGATATGCGTATATACGATAATAGACAGAGCACGAAGAATTTCTACAACTCGTTTTTCTGTGCTTATCAATGGGGAACCTGCTGGATTCTTCAATAGCTCTAGGGGTGTTCGTCAAAGCTTCTATCCAGAGGAGGCCGTCTTACTCTTCTTAAAAGTACTTTGTGTAGTTAACCGGTCTATTTCATGTCGCTTTTCACTATCCCAGCTAGCGTGGCCACGAAACTTTGTGTAGGACCCGAATAAGGTTTTCAATTGGGTTAATTGGAATAGGTTTGCTGTCCTAAAGAAACAGGGGGTCTTGGTATTAGACACCTTCGCGGTGCCAATGAAGCTCCCAAGGGTAAATGGCTTTGGAGGTTTGCAAATGAAACTAAATCACTTTGGAGGAACGTCATTGCCCTAAAATATGGGGTCCAACGACTAGGCTGATGGATTCACCAAGTTGTTAGTGCACATGGTGTAAGTCTTTGGAAGTCCATTATTTCTGGTTTCAAGCATTTTAAATTTGTGTGAGTTTAAGGTGGATAATGGAGCAAGAGTTCTTTTTTGGCATGATAGATGGTGTGGGGAGCTTCCTTTAAAATCCCTTTTTTCAGATCTCTTCAGCATTTCTTCTAATGGTTGGGAGAAACCTTCAGTTTTGATTCTCTTGGAGATCCTTTCCTTAGTTAAACTTGTACCAGAAGAGGAGGATGAGATAACCTGGCTGCCTGATAGTTTGGGAAGTTGATTTTCCTGTTAATGCTATTTAGAAAGGACGGAAAGTTAGGGCTTGAGCTCGGGGTAAATTATTCAGCTCAATTGAAAGACCGCCGTGGAAATGGGGCGCACGGGGAGGTCCACTGGTCTTGCAAACGAACTTCTATCTTTCAAATGATATTTTTGTAAAACTACTATCTTTTGGTCTACAAAGATCTATTTCATATGATATCTTCTATACACCCTGTACAGTTACCTCCAATATAAGCAAGTCCTATATTATGCTCGAAACTTGCATAGATAATGCAAAAGCAAACAAGAGCAAATACATACCTGCTTCACACTTCGACCGGATCTTGCATAGATATCGAACACAAGCTGAAGTAGACCAGGTTTCTGCTATTCGTGAACCGAGTATTAAAAGAGTAGAAGCCACAAAGATTAACCATATTGCTATAATGAGGTCTAAAAAGTAACAAAATTCACGAACCTTAGTACAAAGGGCAAAATACAGAGATATCATGCGTTGAGCTTCACCCACTGAAATGCTAACATCAGACTGGGACACCGGAAGTACATTCTTCACAAGATTTTCAGCAGAAGCTCCAGACACAGGATGCTGAGAAACACTAGTGGAAGTGTCTTCAACGGCCTCGACCTGGAAAATAATAATACATAGACGTTCGGACAAATTCGTTTAAAAATCATGTTAACCTTAGTTTAAAAAGGTGTGAGGCGCTCCGAGGCGCTCATGGAAGCGAGGCTTTTTTTTTCCTAAAAGTACTACTACTAAAAGAAAACATGTTAATTTGGCTACTAATATAATGAGTCACTGAGTATGAATTGACGCAGATTCCATAAGGCGAGCAGAGGTGACCGCCTCAGAGTGAGGCGAGAGGCATACAAGACCATCTATACAAGAGCTTCATGATTTTTAGTGAGTGCCTATTCTCCTCATATTCAAAAATACTTTATTAGTAGAAATGTGGAATTTAATTGGATCTATGATTCAGCTAAGTTGGTGGATTTGGTCATATTCTAAGTGAAAACGACATAGCCTCAGTATATCACAGGGACCGCCGCTTGGAAAAGATGTCTTTGTTCGGAGTGAGTTGGGTTCATCCGCGGAGAGCCAAAGGTGTCCTCTTCACTTGGAAAAGGAGAATGAAGAAAGGGTGGGTAGCTGGAAGTATCAAGGTGAACAGGTGGTTGGACATGGTGGTGGCGATAGTAAAGCTGTAGTTGTGGGATGCCAGGTGGTTGAAGTAGTGGATATGGCTTAGGAGGGGGGTTTCTGGTGAACAGATGGGAGCTGGAATGGGTCCTGCATAAAGGCGAAGGCGCTTGGGCTTGGTGGTGATGATGATAAGGTGATTGTTTGTGAGATATTAAGTAGTTGCAGTCCTGGAGGTGTTGGAAACAGGGATTCTGGTGACGAGAGGAGCTTCCAGCTCATAAAAAAGTAAGTCGAAAGTGAGGGAATTATGGTATGTGATTCCTTTTGCTATGTGGAAAGGTTTCATAGGGAGGGGTGGGGGGTTCCCCAAGGGCATTAAATTAGTCAAACATTGAAAACTCTCCTTCAAAGGCTCTATCTAATAAAAGTTTACTTACTCTTCAGCATGTATAACATGCGATCATCATACATTAAAAAGACGTTCACGGTACTCGGTACACTAGCATCCATAACCAAGTTGTTTGTTTGTCAATCCAAATGTGGGGGAGGAGAGAAAGAAAGGAAACAGCTCATAAGATTATGACCTCGGTGAGAACATGTACTTGTCTTTTCAGAGCAGTGGAATCAGATTGGGAAGCATCAGCATTCACAGCGGAGAGCAGCATTTCTGTAGCATACTGCTCAATTGTTTCAGAAACATAATCCAGTGGATAAAGCTTGTTCGCAACCTGCCAAATACAAAGAGATAAAACTTACAACACCAAATCATATACAGAGAAACTTAGTTTAACAACAACAACAACATCTTTACCCCAGTGCCATAAAGGCTCCCACCATAAGGCGGGGTAAGGGGGGTCGGATGCACCCAAGCCTTACCCCTATTGAAACATAGAGAGGCTGAGCACGGATGACCCAAAATGAAAATTGCTTCGAGAATCGCACCGATTGACTCACAAAATAAGAAGCACAGACAGTTCTATAAGCCATTTTGCTTTATTCCATTACATCCCAAAGCCAAGGAATAATTAGTCTTTGGCTCCATTACAAATGGAAAACTTGGGTTCTCAAAAAACAAGATAAAATGAAGTTGGAAAAAAAAAAAAAAAAAAATTGCGTGTGTAGCATCCAATGCATACTTTCATTTCTGCAAGATTTGTATAGCTAGCCATGCTCTCTTTAAATCTACTAACATCAAAATCAAGGATCGTAGACACGTACTATAGTCATAATCGCAAGAAGCTTGGAGAGTTAGAGACATACCAGACGAATGGCCTTTGCACGAGTATCATCTTCTGGGTGAACAGCACACTGCACCAGGAAAAGCTCAAGGTTAGAATCAAGTACGTTACTTGAGAAAGTACTCATGTCACAAGCTAAAAATCCACCTAAACTGAAGGAAAAAGGTTGATGATTTATCTATCGGCTAAGATAGCGGTAGGGCAAGTCTACGATTTACAAGGAACTGCACACTTGATATCCTTTCAGTTTTTCATTCTCCTCTCCAACTATAGTAAAAATACAAATTGGAATGATGAACTACTTCATATTCATATCTTTAAAAACAGTCACTACCCACCAGTCACCCTGTAAAGATCTCCTCAAGCTCACCATGCACCTCGTATTAATATATACTACAGGTTTTATAGCATTTTAAACACCCACCCCCCTACCCCAAAAGCCTAAATTTCAGAGAAACACAGCCACAACCAATCCATAGCATCTGAGGGTTTTGTTAAAAAAATGATTCCGGAAAAAGAAACAAAATGTCAAGAAGAGAAGCAAAGAAAAGTGAAGGACACCAAAACCCTGCTCCTAATATTTTCTTTGATCAAGGAAAACATAAGAAGAGAACACTGTCAAAACATCAGCAAAATAAAAATCAGAACAGGAACCCAGCATCGCAATCAAGGCAGCAAAATAAACAGACCCACTTCCAACAAGACAAGCGCTTCTAATCGCAGGCGTGAAGAACTAGTGATTTTCTTTCCTAATTTCACCAACTTACCTCCACCACACTCAACAGGTTCCAAATAGTAACAAACAGAGTCAGAAGGAACAGTTGCCTCATTCACCCCAAATATTTTTTCTTTTAATAAAAATCATTAATAGCAGGACAAGCATTGTCCTCAGACAAAAACGCCGGGTCCCATTACAGACATCAGCTACCTTAGACCAAAAAGAAGGAAAACATATACCCCAAATGTTAAAAAAAAAAACAAAAGCACAACTTCATTACAGACAAGGGAGGCTCATGCAGTTACACGATCACATTACCTTCAGTACTAAAGTTAAACAAGCCTGTCGATCTTGCGGACGCCCAAGAATTAAGCTCCACACAGCCCCGAGACCTTGAGTTATGCGATCATCACGAATATCTTTACCGCCCGTATCAGACCCATCAGGACAGCAGAGTTTTTCCAGGAGTCTCATCAAGGATTCAGTCAATGATGGGGCTTCACCAAGAAGTTTGCTAAAGGACTTGTCTGAAGGGGGCAGTTTATCAAGCAAAGATTTAGCCTACAATATTACACAGCAACAAGAAAAAGCCTTAGAATTACAGCGGGCCAGCATAAATGTTAATAAGCATTTGAATGAACAATTTCACCAAAAAAAAAAAATGTAGATAGAAAGCAGAAAATCCTTAAAGAAAGGCTAAAACTGAGAAAAGATTGAGATAACAAAAGGCAGAAGGAGAAAGAGAACAGCTGAAACAGGAAAACACAATAGAACACATATATCCTATCCCCGCACGGCCCTACCCAAAATTGAAATCTCGCCCACATCTTCTACAATAACCTAGCTGAACAACTCCAACCTCAACCTCCCTAATTAGCAAACAAAAAGGTGGGAAGGATAAAATGCAAGACCAATCCTTACCATTTCCAGAAGGAACTTCTCATACAAGACAGTCGCACCTGGAAAACTGTCGCTCAATTCTGTGGTCATCAGGCCGTGGAGATAATATAAGACATGCATTACAAGCTCATGGCCCTGACAGACAAACATGTTTGTCAATAAGTAAAAGTTAAAACAACAACCAAAAATCAATTTTAGCAACCGAAGCACATAATAGACTCAGCTTCTCAAAAAGTACTCATATGTGGTAACTGAATAGATGGCATTTAAAGATCTCAATGTGATTGACACCATTGTGGCACCATGTTTGGAGTACACACAAAAGGAAAGATCACACGCAGAAATAGCTGAAGTAAACCACATTACAATATTACAATTCTTTGTGTCAAATAAAAAGAGCAATTAACTTGGTGTTAATCTAATGATTTCCAACCAAATATTTCTATTTGAAGTAAGATCCATGAATTGTCAAATAACAGGAAAAAAACACCAGATTGGTACAGGCCAGGAATAAAAAGGAAGTTCACCAGATAACATCCACAAAAGCTCTTTTTTGCCTGTCATTATGACACGATGATGATAAATAACAAAGGTTCACTTATTCAGGATATAGTACCTGCTGATGTTTATAATCAGATATAATGTCTTCTTGCAACGTGTTTATCACAATGTCGTCAGCCTCCATCTATTAGAAACAAGAAGTATAATTTCAACCTTATGATGGCAGCATTCCAAAACCAAAGAAGCATACTAATATTGTTACAAGACCAAAACGGATAAATATACACGTGCGTAAAAATGTGAATCACAAGTTATTCTTTAACGCAAAGTTTTAGCAACACTATAAGAACGGAAAACATTAGAAAAGGGGAATCCAGATCCCAAATAAATGGGGAACACAAACTTCCTCCAACAACATCCCTAAAGGTAAAGCTTGAAACATGAAGAATCTACATTTGCAACCTAGTGAAATTGGACGATTACAAAGATAGTCCAAGTAAACGCCTAGGTGAAAGCCAACAAAGCACTATGTAAATGAAAACACTCTGGACTCTTGAGAACTTCTTTAAACCTAGTGTACCAAAACACAACCGCATCACAGACGTTCCCAACATCCATCCTTCCTCAATCCTCAGGAAGACCAAATAGCTAGGTCAAGAATTATAATATCCATCAATGTAACATTTGGTTGGTAATGACGGGTGGTTATCATACAGAACTGTAGTCTTATTAAACATGTTCACAATTCACCTCAGAGAGCTAGGCCCCTCTGACATCGAAGTTTAGAGAGTGGTAGGACACAATATAAAGGTAACGAGAAATTGAGCAATCAGGATCTCCACGACAGCAAGTAATCCGCAGTCTTCCAATAAAACAGTGAAGGAAAAAGTCTCAGAAATTCAATGGACATTGATACCATTTGAAGACGTAACATTAATAAAAAAATGAAAAAAATTTGATTAGAAATGTGACCAAAATCTGATGCATGACTGATTAAAACATCACATTTGAGAAAAAAACAAGCTACCTCAAACTTCATAAGTATAAAGGGAAACTCTCCCTGTGCAAAGAAGCAAAAACTAACTGTCGTTTTAAACCAATTCAAAAACCTGAGAAATGAGAACTTAAGCCCAGGAGGATTATACATAGAGCGGCTAAAATAAAACAGAACTGTTACACTATCCATCTCGGCGCCCTCAGTTCCCCTCTGGGAAAAGGTAACTCTTAACAAGCCCACACGTAAAGGGAAAACGGAAAAGACCATTGCCACTTCATTGGAGTTTCCATCACTCCCACTCATAATATTTTATCACCAGGAGTGAGTGCTAGAAAACTCCAATGGAGTGCCAATACTCTTTGCCTAAGAAAGATGAGTATCCCCTGACTCAACCAGATCAAAGTTTATTGATATGCCACAAAGAGAAGACAAGTATGACAATCAAAGTCTAGACCTGTCTACTGCACCTAACGCCAAAACATTTTTTCAGGGAAAAAAAAAAACAAACAAACATAAGAGTCCTAAAATTATCAAAGTAATGTCGTCCCCTTTTTCTCTTGTTTTTAACTGTAATGACTTTCTTCCTTCAATTTACCCAGCTTAAGTTGGACTGTCTATTGCCTGTTAACTTGTAATATACGGCAGAGACCATTCTCGTAAGTATTTTCCACCAATACCCAAATTCTTAACTTAAGGATGCTTTCAGCTTTATAAATGATATACATAGTCTATATAGTCTTCAGGATTAGAGACAAGCTCAATCTCAGTCCAAGATCGGGAGATAGGGAGACAGAAAAGTTGATTGTGAGCTAATGCTAAACCTGTAACTGATATTCCCTAAGAGACTCGAACCAACAGTAATAGTCAAGGCTAAGTTGTCTAATCAAACCACTAGGCCAGCGGTGGTAATAGATCAAATGAAAACACACTACTAACAGAGTATTAGATTATAGAAAAGCAAACCATAATCAAGAGCCAAAAGACTTAGAAAGTGAAACTTTTCCTACCCAAGGGACCAGTTTGGCGAGTACAGCCATCCTAGTGTCGCAGAATTCTTTGGTTTTCGATTCTTTGAGTAGGCTGACAAGCCTTTCCACTGCAAGTTTACTCACTACCTGTTTCTTTTCTTGAGATAAATCAACATAAGATGGAACCTGGGGCAAATCTATCCAAGTCTCCTCCGATGGGGATGCATTTAAAATAGGTGGGGAATAGTGATCAAATTCTGGGATAAATGAAGAATTTGTTGCATCTGTTAGCACAATATCAGAGGTCATCTGTGCAGTACAATTCTCATCATGTGTAAGCACTGGAGAGAGAGGATGATCAACAAGCACATTAAAATCTGTTTTCCGTGGTGTTTCGCTAGCTCCATCCACAGACTCATCTTTGGCCGTTTGTTTTTCCAATTCCGAAACCAGTGAAACCCTACTGCTTTCCTCATCAGCGTTTTTATCAGGTTCTTGTGCAGCAATATGCTCAGGGCTCAGTGCAGTAGCTACAGAAGGTGAAGTATTTATGGAAAGAGGACCTTCCAATCTAGGTTGAACATTGGTAATCTCCTCCACGGAGAAAAGGAATGGAGCTTCAACAGGAGCAGCAACTTTACGGGGATCTAAGCGTCGGGGATCCTGAAAAAAACAAGAAACTGAGCATCAAGAATCCAGACAGTCACACTGCCCAGACATTGCAAAGAAAGCATAAAGGATAGCTTCCTGCGTCAGAAAAAAAAAAAATCACTATTTCCACAACAAATAGCAAGCTAATAACAAGCATACCCTTCTTGGATCTCGTCTAGAATCTGTAGGGAGATTTGTGGCGGTAGATAAATCCGGAAGAGATGAGCCTACTGTACTTGTAGGAGTTCGCCCGTGGGATGTGATAACTGCGGAAGAGACCGACATATTTGGTGATATACCCTGCATGATATTGGCTTCAGAAGTGCTATGGCCATTCAAGGGCAAACTATCCTGGGTTGCTGCTGGTGGTGTCTTGGGCAAATGCTTCATATTTCTAATGACAATATCAGCTAGCAGATCTGGTTGAACTCGAGAAATTAGAAGCTCAACTGAATCAGCAGCTTTTTCCCCTTGAGCTAGCAATGCAGCAGTGACAAAAATCATTTGCTCAATTGGGTCAGTATCATTTGACAATGGAAATTCAGAAGATATCCCGTTAACAGGGGTATTTTCTCCAAGCTCATTTGTTTTCAAGTCTGACTCTTTTCCGTTAGAACTGTAACGGATTCGTTTAGAAGCCATCTCTAGACCATCACTGGGCTCTTGGTTATCCAAAGACACGAGCTTCCTCTTTATTGGATCCCCTGGAATCGTTGTCTGGATAGATGACAAGTCCTCCTGAAACCCAATTAAGCATAATAAAAGAATATTAAGAAGTGATTAAGCAATGATGTACCTTACGGTCCACTAAGTGCATTGGCAATGCAAGAGTCAAAACTAAGAGGTTATTTGGATAGAAAGAAATTTAGGGTAAGGGAGGGCACGCAAAGGAAAGGATCCAATTTCTCTTGTTTCAATACAAATTGTGGGGGGGGGGGTGTTGGAATGGAGGGAGGTGGGACGAATGGACGTTTCATTTTCCTTCCATCTCCTGAATTCTGTTTCTCCCCAAGTGAAGAGATTTGGAAGGACAATGGACCAATTAATCATGTTAATTTACAGCAATCACAAAAGTTTATATAGATCGAACATTCTCTTTCCTAACTGAGTCAACTCAGTGTCAACTCCATGTCTCCATGCCCCTTTATCTCTGTTCACTGAGTCACTCAGCCCAACCCCCTCCCCTTTCTCTCTCCTTCCTCTCTCCTCACGGCAACAGCACCCACTACAGCACCACCAGGCCGCACTTCCATCCATCACCCCCTGATAACCACGCCTAGCTATAGCGGCACCACCTCAACTTATTTCCTTAACCTATTATTTCTTTAGAAGCTCACACATATTCTCACTTGCCCCAGCCGCCGCTACTCTTAGCCGCAGGCCAACTGTCCAGAGTCAGTCTACCAGTGTCGCCGCCTATTCTTCATCGGCAGCCTCCTACCGTTGACTTTTCAAGTCCCATATTCTCTCTCTTTTCTCTCGGCTTATGCCTGCCACCTGAAAATATCACCATCCAACTTATTTTTTTCCCAATTCCCACTCTCTCAAGTCTCACCTATCAGCAGGTGAGTTTTGCTTCTGCAGAGGCCTGATCCCCTCCCCTTTCCCCCCTCCCTCCCCCCCCCCCCCCAATTTGCATATATCCAAACAAAGGAAATCTTCATCTGTCTCCCTATTCCCTGCCCTCCCCTCTCCTCTGCTCAAATACTAGATAGTAAGTAACAAAGCAAAATCCACCACGAATGATGTTCTCTATGACCAGAAAGCTACATTACATAATTGATCACAGTCCTGAATACAGAGAAAAGGCACGCCATACTGAAAAAAGACGGCTCAATTGAAAGGAGGAGCAAGCAGTGACTGACCAATCGACAGCCCTACAACTAAATACTTGGCTTTTCACCCATCAGACACAGAAATACTGGTATTTCATAGACTTCACATTATAAGGAAGACGAAATCTTAATTCATGAATAGTAGCAACACCTTAGTGACACGAGATTCACGCAAACGCTCATTATTTCTCAGTATCTTGTCAACCTGTCGAAGAACTTGATCAACAGCATCCCCAGCATTCATTGAGCGCAGAACCCGAACCAATTTATCTCTAGACTGAAAATGAAAGTGAAGATTTTCGGTAAATGACTAAACATAACAACAAAGTCCAAGCATATAAGGAAAAAATATCAAAAGAAAGAAAATAAAGGTATAAAACACGCCAAATTTTATCAAAAGAAAGAAGCTAAAGGTAAAAGGTTAAGTTTGTGTGAGTGTGTGTGATAGAAGAAACGGTTTCATTAAATGAATACGGAAATTGAGAGATCAATAAATTTCAAGTGCTCCGAATTCATTTAGAGGGAAGTAATTGGGGTCCCCGTAAAACTCCCAACTGACTTGGCCCAAAGTAAAGCTAGAATACAGCATTTCGAGGTACCGAGCTTTAGAGATCAATGAATTTCAAGTGTTCTGGATTCATCTAGAGGGAAGTGTTGGGTCCCCGTAGATCTACCAACTGCCTTGGCCCAAAGTGAAGATAAAATACAGCATTCCCCTGAAACTTAATATAGAGATTAGAGGGTGACTACATTACTAGAAATATATATCTTTCAAGGCTTTCCTTACTTATCTCTTCTTTCTACCCTTACAGTCGTTGCAGTCACGTGCTATGCTGCTTGGACTCAGCTACATGTATTCAACAGGTATTTCTCCAGGTGTCAGACATAGCTATAACATTGTGGCCTAAGATAATGTCAGTTGTCAAGTGTGCATACCCATGTCCAAGTGTCACATGATGGGTACTTGAGGTAAATGAAGTATCTGAAAACCTTGTCACAGAAAACCCTATCTACGGTAATCTCCCAAGCCTGGTCACTGGATTTTACGAACAGCAGTCCCTAGAAATGTTTGTAGATAATTATAATAAAAAAATAGTATGAATTACCTCAAGAATCACAGGATGTGTACATCTCAGGAATCCCAATAAGGCAGTCCTTACAGAATACTGTAAACTGGCCGCATGACCTTTTCTTGTTATTTCAGAGTTAGACTGAAAATCAAGCAGTGCAGATAGCACACTACCATAGACATCGGGTCTCTTTCTTGCAACGGCAGCCACACTGCAGTTGAGGTAAACAATGGTTAGTTACTCATAAAACTCACACTAGAATCATATGTAAGTGCCATCAATGGGACTATTTCACAGGACTCACAAAAGACACAAGGGTAAACATGAAAACCTATCAACCTAAAACCATGAAAATCATAGACAAAAAAGGGTGGTGCAACACAACAGCTTGAGAAAACCTGGTGTGTCAAGTAAATAAGTACTACCAACTCAAAAGACATACAGAAATATATAGAGCTGAGCATCCACCAGATATACTTTCTTCCAAATTTCTAAGAAATGAACATGTTATTCAAAGACACACTAAGGCATCTAGCATGCGTCAAACAGATATTAGCAGAGGAAAACATTAAGACCTAAGTTATTTTGTATTCACCCATAAAAAAAAAAGGGTCATCAACACAAACAATCATCTCCTGAAGTACTAATCAAGAATGATCTTATCAATGAAACAAGGACAACAAACGACACGAAAGCCACAAACAATAACCATAAAGTCTGAATCAACAAAGCTTCACTTGAAGTTTACGGCTGAATAATACACTTGTTCAAGGAGACAGTCTCTACAATTCTAATATTTACATATGAAAAGCTTATCTCAACCACTAATCTACTCTAGTCAAAATAACATGGCAAACATTTTATTCCCAAGATTCAAATTTCAGGACTTGCAATTGCAGGATATCCTTCAGAAAATTATGTTTCAGATAAAACATCAGGTTTTGGAAATTGCAGGAGCATTACACAAGAACACATGAAAACCAACAGATGAGCAGACATGCATGCCCAAACTGAGGGACAACTAGACAGTGGTACAAGGTACTGTTTTAGTCAGAAACCTTAAATCATCAATCTACACGCATCATAGTAAAGTTTTACTGTTTTTATCACGAGATCCAAATCACATGGAGGACAAACAAGAAATCCTAACAACCGTTAGACATACAGTTCTGAAACACAGCACCAGAAACACCTAACGACAGTAGCTGGATCCCAAACCACCAACGGATTAGAAACAGCATTTTTTTTATAAGTTATAAAAACCATGCAGAGGCTAACAACAACAACAACAACAACAACAACACCACCACTAGCCAAGTTCCTCAAACGTTTCGAGATATGGCTAGGTAGAGAGGATGGGTTAAAAGTGCCCAGCCTTACCCCCTTGAGTATTGGAAAACATGGTTCAATTGTGCAGTTAAAACTCAACATAAAGGCATAAAGGTCAGACAAGCATCCAGCAACTGAGTGGGGATTAGATACCATCCCACCGCTACAAGAGATTGCTTAACTCAAGAAGTCATCTTGATTACCCCCCACCCCAAAAAAAAAAAAAAATTAAGAAATAAACTAATAACAAAACTGAACCTACTAATGGCAATCAACCAGACTCAGTCTATGAAAAGAAATGGTCTACTCATCAAATTTAAGTGCTTCTCTGCTTTCTTACTGAACAGAGATAAATACTTTGTTTATGAACAGATATGAATACATATCAGCTGACAACAACCCAAGCTCTCATCAACCCAGAACACTGCGTCTGTTCTCTGCCAGCTAGAACTTATTATGAGAAGTGCTAAACCAGACCTCAAATCCTACCAACAAAACTTTTACTAGACTACTGTTTTGTTGCTATACTATCCTCTCATTCACTTCCCCAGAACATGATACTCAAACAATCTAAGACAAGATGCTGCTTGATGGAAGGCATAAAACGTCATTTAGATATTGAACTGTTTCAAATGTATGTCAAAAACAAGGGGTAGCTGTAAATGAGAAGGTAACCCTACCAAACCCTCAAATGGTCACACCACCACCCAAGTAATTCACTAAAAACAAAAAGGTAACTAGCAAACACATATCTCTGGACTTTTCCTTGGCCAGAAAAAGTTCAACAGATATGATTTCCAGTGAGACTCATAGTTCCAAAATCAAAACAAGCAAATTAAGCAGAACAATATTTAGTTATCCTCAACAGCTCAAGTGGAAAAGCTAACAGAACTAAAAATTGAGTCCGGGGGTTAGACTTTGCACCTAATAGGGCAGGAACTGGGACAAGTTAAAGCCTTCACATATCTCCTTCCCCATCTATATATCAAAGTATACAAGGGGAAAAATAAATAAGATCACAGTCAATGTAATTTCTGAGTTTTAACACATTGTAGACAGTCATTTGACAAGTAGCAAAAATTGCAAGTAGGAATTTAAAGAAACAGCGCACTTCCTTGCAGAACCTAATTAATAATACAAAGCATTCTTCTCTACTATCAGCAAATAAACCATCCTGAAGCACTAAATGTTTGCTAAAGAACCATATTTCTTCACAAACCACTTTCCCAGGTATCTTCACAACATTACCCCAGTGCCTTAAAGGCTGACAGATGTACGCAGGCCTCACGCCTACGTTGAAAACGTAAAGAGGTTGCTTACAGATGAACCATAATGATAATTGCTTTGAGAACAACACCAGCTGACTGAGACTTCACATTACAAGAACCACAGACACTTTTGTGAGCCATCTCACCTTATTATTTCCCAGGTACCTCAACATTAGACTAAAATAGTTTTGTGATACAACAGAAGATTCCTCAACCAAAAACTCAAAAGTATCTACTTTCCACAAGAGGACACCACTAACAAACGGCAGGTAGGAGCCATTTCAGAAGAAAAATAAAAAAAACAGGTAGGAGACGGAGCCAGCTAGCAAAACAATATGCATATACATTCGACTAAATTGTATTCTTATTATAGATGCAAAACAACAAGCCATGCATCTATAACAAGAAGCAACAAAGATTCCAAAGAGGATACACCACATTGCAGAAAAACTTCAAGAGGGAACAAGTAAATCGAAAGGGTCAACAAGAATATGCATATACACCACTTTGCAAAAACAGCTTTATGTTTTAGTTGACAATGATTTAGTTGAGAACAACTTTCGAGATTTGGTCCACCCCCAAACAAAGCTGCATACACCTACAGTTTAGGCCACAGTAGAAAGCCATCATAAATGGAATCATCAAACTAATTAGAAATAGTTCTGATGTTGATAGAGGCATTGCATATGAAACACAGACAAAGACCCTCACATTAGCACATCATCCCTCTTGCTACATGTACAGAAGCTAGGCACCTAATAATTGGTCCAACTCTAGCACAAAATAGGAAACAGAGAACCATTGATCTACACACTATTGCACAAATGTAACTAGTTCAAGCTTGACAGTGATTTTCTTGTGAATCTATTTCATTTGTCCCAAAATATGAGCATCATCACACATGAAAAATTAAGTTCCGGTGAACCCAAACTATTCCACCGAGTCTAGTTCATTATTCAATTTCATTGGCGGTATCATTCAGAACAATATATTGGTAGTTTTCTTCCTAAAGTAATGAGATTATACATCAAGAACCACACTAATGTCAGCAAGGCAACACTCAAAAAAAAAAAAAAATAAAATAAAATAAAAAAAAAAGTTCCTCAGTTTTTAACATTAAGGTAGAAATCTGCAACAGATGGGCAAATTCAAAACCCACCAAACACTTTATATATTATTACGCAGCTTAATACCTAGTGTACACACTGAAGACAACTATTAACTGGCCAGTTCAGATAGCAGGACATGCTACTCCTTAGGAAGTAAAATATTGTGCACTCACATCGCAGGATATGATAGTGCTTAGAAGCAACATAAGGACGCCAACGTTTATCACTGCAGGATCACACATATGTGATACTCACAACAAGCTCTTGTTTGTTAAACATTACCATCGTATCAGAGTTCGACGCCAACAGCTTCTGACTTCCTACTTTTGCAGAAGGTTATAATCATAAGCTTTCTGAAAGTCTGTTTTTAACACACTCCAGAAGGCAATTACAACCATGTCGAGAAAGTCTGTTTTTAACACACTCAGCCAGAAGGCAATTACAACCATGTCGAGAACAATGCACATTGTGTGTCGTACCAGTTTGGAGTGCAAAGATAAAAACAGCCTCTTAAAAAGAAAAAGCATGACAGCATGTTTCAGACAAATTACTTAAATTTATTACTGTGCATGACTAGAGTGAATATTAGTGTATACATCCATAAATGGAAAAAAACCTAAGCATTTCCTCAGCTATAAGTCAATACAGCACTGCTGTAACAATTAAACCGAAAATAATTTATTATTTAGAAAATTGAACTGCTGCCTTGAACCACCCAATTCCTCACACATATGAAGTATTCTTTCATAAACCATCTCGGCCGCCTATTGCTCTCCAACAGAATTCACATCAGCTAGGACCAAAATACGAACGAATCTGCAGCCTAATAAAGTCTAGCCCGGCATCTTGATTTTTTGACCAATAGAGCAGCCTCAAGGGTTTATCCGATGCCAGTAGGCGCCACAAAAGAAGCTGGCCAGTTTGTCGTACTAATACAACATAACAGAAGATGATCCAGACATACATCCGCTCAGAGCTTTGAATCAATCATTTTGTAAAAGACACAATTTCCATACACATGTATGATATGCCTTCATCAATCTGAAGACAATCAATGACATCAGTAAGAGGAAAGAGTGAAGTCATATTATCATGAAACATCAATCCGGGTTAGCAAGATGAGAAGCGAACCTTCAGACTAGTGCCCACAGGCCAGCACCTTCCTCATTTATATAATAATTTACAGGCAACAACTCTCAAAATTTGTAAAATGGAAAAATCCACCTTCACACTAGCTAGTTTAAATCAGGTCATAAAATAAAAAAAAATTATAAAACAGCAAAAAAAAAAAATGAACAGAAGACCGACAGGATACAACATGACAAAAACACCAACCACACAGGAATACACAATAACATAATAGCGTTCTACCATTGCATACAGTTTATTTCAGCACTGAGCACCAAGCCTTTGAACCCACCCACTTAGTTGTCCAACACCGTAGTTCATCCGCGGAGAGCCAAAGATGTTCTCTCTGCTGATTTAATATAATAGGGAAGAAGCACAAGACCATGTTCCCTCTTTCCTGTCGAAACTACTTTGGCTCAGGCAAGGATCGGTACGAAAGTAATCGGAAGAAGAGTAATGAAGAAAGGGTGGCTAGGCGAAGTATGGAAAATGGTTCCAATAGCGAATTGGTAGTGTACTTGGAAAGAAAGAAATCATCGCATTTTTTATGATATTATGTTGACACACCAAGATTTCAAATTTAGGTTCTTGAGGACGTTGTATAGCTGGAGTCAAGTGTTACTTTCACACCAACACTTGACTTTCATTCTTTTTGTAAATAAAATTTCTCATGATAGTCCTAGAGCGTGATTAGCTCTCTTTTGCTTACGGGCGTCACTCCTTTAAGTGTCTTTTTGTATATGGGAGTCACCCCCTTGGTGTCCTTTTAACATATTGATATCCTATCTTACTTATCAAAAAAAACAAAAAAAAAAAAAAAAGTTTTCCAACACCGAAAGATTTTCAACTTAAATTAAGAACTAGAATACCAATGGTAGAAAAAGCTCATCACATATCTTAAAAAAACAATATATAAGAAAAAAGAGAATGCACGACAAATACAGACAGAAGAAGAAAATACTGATATAAACTTCACAGTTTCACAACTGTACAAAGGAAACATTTGCATGGAGATCACAAGGCACAAAGACCAGGGGGTTGAAACCACAAAATCTAAGAAAATAGATTTTCTATGTATATCAACTCAGACGTCTAACAAAAGCCCTACTCAAAAGTCACAACAATAGCAAATACATCTTTAGGGACAGATGAAAAAGACACCAGAGTACTGCAACATAACTCAACAGGCACCTGAAGTCATATAATCCAATTGATGGCATTTAATGAAATGAACAACAGATGTCAATAAACACAATTTATAACTTCCTTGCAGTTAGGTAACACAAAAGCAATCCTTCTTTGCTCAAAGCTAGATCTCGGTTATTTCATCATTGATAACAGACAGTCAGACACATCTTACACCATCCTTCATGATCTAGGGATTACACACTATATAGAAGTCTAATAACCCTTTGTCAACTCATTGTTACACTGCCTCCCAACTACGGGATAGAGGACTCTAAACCCCTTTCGGTCTACTTCACAACTGGCCGTGAAATTTTAATTGTACACACAAATAGAGAATTTTTCTTTGCAGGTTCACCTTTAACTTTCAGTATGGACTAACTGAAACCAACTAAAAGGAACTCAAACTTTGGTTTAATGGTTTGTTCTACTTCTACTCCCATCCTGTTATTCTCCTTCAAGAAACATAAAAGGGAAAAAATAACACACAACAGCTCAAAGTCTCAAACAATATAAACAGCAGCACATCATTTAATAAGAGTCTCACCAATTAACAACAGCAATTGTCAATGGACCAGGAACGCTACTCAATGAGTGCAACACGTCCAATAAACTAGCAAACAGCCTATTTGCTTCAGATATGTGTTTATCCACATCTAAGACAGGATGACCTTTAGCCAACCATGAGATATTGAATCTACGTCCTACACCTGCCACAAAAAAAACGTACAGATGCTCAAAATATCAACTATGGTGAGACCCAGTAGCCAGCCGTAGGATGTTGAGCCTATTCACACGTATAAATAAACAAAATAGTAGTAATTTTAGAGGAGCTCAGAGTATAAACTACGGCGAGTTACGTGTCACCAAAGAAGGTAACAGATGACCTTTGCAAAAGTGACAACAAAAAATGCAGACAATGGAGATGAATAGAAAAAAGACATTGGGCTTGAAATCAAGTTTGACAAACACTTAGAATTGAACAACAGAAATCCAAGAAAAATCTAATCAAAATAAAGGATAAGATAATGTTTAAAAAGAACAGAGCAAAAGCCCAAACCAACCAGCAGGTTCAAAGAAACGGGGCCAAGCAAACAAGCAGGAACAAAATATATAAAAAGGCTATTACATAATGAAGTACCTCCTGAGGTCTGTCTATCAGAATCAGCTACATCTGGAGTAAATTGCAACACAAAAGATTCCAAAAACTTCAGTGCCAGTAACCTTGTCCCCACAGAAGCCGACTACAAAAGGAAGGGGAGCCAGAACTTTTAGAACATGTACAGATGACAAAGAGATAACAGGAAACATTAATATTATTGAACAACAAATCTAAGATATGTAGGTAAGGCTTAGTCTACTCATAAGCAATTCAGAAAATTACAAGATTTGAAAGCTGCAATTCAGATCAGGAAAAAAAAAACATACTTTAGCTAGTCCTAAAAATGATAGCCCAAGACAGAAAAATTACCCCTTTTTCATCCCACCCCAGTCAACACTAAATTTGTGGCTGGCAGTAGTCCATTAAGGCGATAACTTGACAACCAAATTCAACAATGCCATAGTATGATAATACAAATCATCAGAGCAGAAACAGTGAAAACACACTGTTCACTGCAAACAATACTTTGTCTTGCTAGGACAACCCTAAGATGCTACATCTAAATTGTTGTCAAGTCTGGTTACATCATGCTGGACCCGAGCTTGTGGGCAATCCCTACTGACAGCTCTTCTTTTTTCGTGTCACTTTGAGGTTCATCAAACATGATTAGGCTCTTTACCGAAGCAGAATCTCAGTGAAAAAACTTGAAAAGGAAAAGTACATCCAACAAGCATTAAAAGGCACGGAAGGACCAAATTTAGTGCTTCTTAGTTATTTGTTCTTTCAGATAAGAGCTATATCATATATGTTATTTGAATATACATAGTTTCAGAGATTACCTCAAATGCAAGAACAACTACTGCATCTTTGTACTCTATCATCTGCATCCACATTTCCTCAATCCACCTCTCAACTTTGCCGTGTCGATGAAACTGCAACAACCAACAAAATCATTCCCAGTGTCAACTTGAGTAACTTCCTAGACCACCAGATAGTACTAATTAACGGGGGAGTACTTTAAAAAAGGAAGAACTTGCAAAGGATATATATTTCACAGCGATTGCTCACTTAAGCAAAAATAAAATTACACAGAGTGGGATTACTAGTCCCTACAAGTCAGCTTACGAGTAAATTGAGCAGTGAAACGAGATTCAAAACAAAGGATAAAGGAGCCTTTAGTAATGCTTTCACAAAACGTAAGGTAAAAGAGAGACCTGTTGTGCCAACTCGTCCACTACAGCAGAAAAGAACTTTGTCCCACTGACAATTGCTTGATGAGAAACACTAAGATCTGTGTCCTTTAAAAGAGTCAATAGGACAGGCACTAGAAGCGACGAATGCTCCAGAACTCTCAAGCCAATATCTTCTACCACCCTGAGATGAAATAGATGATCACAACAAAATAACGGTTACGACTACCAATAACAATTACGAGTAACACCTTATGGATGGATGCTAAGTTTCAAAACAATATATGTATCATTAACAGAACACATATATATCAGGCCTTATGCATCTAATATACCAAAGAAATGAAGTATCTCCCTATGCATCTTCTAAGATTCAATAAGAACTTGAACTAAAGTTAACAATACTGAAAGGATCCAGAGGACACTCTCATCCATGAACATCAAGCATACTAAAGCTTTCATCAAGCTTTCATTAAGTTTGGCAGCGTCGCATAACAAAACAAGAGTACGCAGTGCTGATACGAACGGGAGACCTCTAGCAAAGCCCATTCATCACCAACTAGCAATACCTCTGCTACAAACCAATGCACTAAAGACGGAAACGGCCACGGTACTAAACAGATGTCTCCCCAGATATCAACACGGCAGAATGGTGGTAGTGGAAACTAATCGAAAATCTCGGAAAATTGCAACATTCCCTATTTCAAATTCGAATTTACAATCCCAAATCATACCCACTACAGAATTCGTTCATTATAAAAAAAAAAAAAAAAAAAAAAATTGCGGAAAAGGGATTACTAATTGAACATGCATAGCCCTAATCCCCTAATTCAAATTCGAATTGCTAATTCCAAATCACACCCACTACTGAATTCGTTCATTGAAAAAAGATTTGCAACAAAAGCAATGCAACAAAGATGAGAACTTTAAAAAAAAAGGGGGGGGGGGAGGGGGGAACTTACTCAAGAAGAAGCTTGCGGACGAGGGGTTGAGGGGAGGAATGGAGCTCGACCAAAAAGGGGAAAACGTGTGCAGCAATGGAAGAGAGGTGTGTTGAAGAAGATGAGAGTAAATCTTTAACCTGACGAAGAGACGACAATTTAACAGCCAAATCGCCATGGTTGTTCGCCGTCGCTAGAAGAGAGAGAAGCTGCTCTCTGAAATCAACCTCCATTTTAATTCTTTGTTTTGGGATTCAATTGCCTCAATTTTTCAAGAAAAAAGGGGGAGGTTTTTGTGTTTTTAGGGTTTTGGGGAAGAAGATAATTGAATTGGGGATTATCATTTATCAATCCAATTTCAATTTATTGCTACCCCAGTATCGACCAAGGCTTTCTTATTTACGCTTCTTTTTTTCCTTTTACCTTTTTCTTTTTTTTTTGTCTCTTAACATAAAAATTATCACGGAAACTTTTTTTTTTATCTTTTGGGTTCGTGCGGTTTCGTGTTTTTTCCTTCACTTTTCATCATTTTGAAAATCGAAGTCCCTTTTTGTAAAACACTATATCATCGACTTCCGAATCATCATGATCAAAATCCTCACTAAAATAGATAAAACAACAACAACCAAACCTTGATTCCAAAATTATTGGGGTCGGCTAATATGAATAATCATTTAGTAACATGTCTTGTGTATGCCATAAAATTTCAAAAACATTGTGGAACATTTAAAAATCTTGAAATACTTTCAAAAGAAATTTTAGAAAGCAGAAAAGTTAGGAAAGACCAAACAAAAATAAAAGAGTCAAATTAAGCCTTCCGCATGGATAGAGTCCCTCCACACTGTTCTATCTAATATCATCCTCTTTTCAAGCCCTAAGACGCCCATATCACTTCTAATCACCCTCATCCAAGTCATCTTGGGTCTTCCCCCGACCCCTAATAATATTATCACTTTCTCACTCTTCTACTCTTCTAATTAGCGCGTCAATAAACCTCCTTCCCACATGGCCATACCATCTTAGTCGGTTGTCCCTCATATTGTAAGTCCTCAATGGGTGCAACCCCTACTTTCTCCCTAATAACTTCATTTCTTAACCGATCACGTCTTGTATGTCCACACATCTATCATAGCATGCGCATCTCCGTCACACTCATTTTATGAACGTGACACTGTTTCACGGCCCAACATTCTGTGTCATATAACAATGCAAGCCTGATTGCGGTTCGATAAAACTTACCCTTCAACTTATTGGGCATCCCTCGATCACATAGAATCCTGTGGCATCCACTTCAACCAACCTGATTTGATCCTATGGGCCACATCTCCATCCTTTTGAAAATTCGATCCCAAATATCGACAACTCATCCATCTGACTTGTTATAAACTAATTTATTTTTAACTAAATACATTAATTGTAAAAAAATCTAATAGAGTGAGACACAAAATGAGACATGGAACGAACAAAACAATTCAAACTAGTCTAGTGGGGGGTTGTGACACTTGGAAAATTAAGAACTACAATTTTGATTTAGTTTCGATTTTGTCTATTGCAAATGTTAGATCGTTTGAAGAAACATGCATGGTCCTGATTCCTATTCACAAACCTGAAATGGTTTCGTGAAAAAAAGTAGAAAGAAAGAAGAACAAAGGGAGAAGATTTCTACATTACCCTCAATTGATTATAACACTCTCATCACCTCATGTGAGAGGATCATTGTGAGTTGCGACTCACATACATAAGTGTAAAGATTTATTCAAGAAGTGTTAAGAAATAGGATTCATATCATATGGAGTTGAAAAATAATTCCAATGAGTCGAGTCGGGGAAATTTTAATTTGGGACATTTGTGATCGATCTAACGCTGGTATATCACTCTAAAAAAAAAAAACTCTACTAATCTTCTTCCTTGTCGTGGGTAATTATGTTACCCCACCCACTGGGCCATGATAATCCCAAACCACGACGCACCTTCAAGCTCAATCGTCAGCGAACTCACCTCTTTGTGCTCAATTCCAAACAATCTTATGTAGTAAAGATTGACATCCACATAAGCTTAAGAAACTAGGTGCCTAATACAATATATATATATATATATATATATAGGAAATCTATCAAATGAGAAGTGTTAATTTCGTGAGAAGTGAGAAGTAATCTCAACCCTTCATCTTACCTAGATCAAAGGTATAGATTAAAATTTAAATAAAAGGAAAAATAAAAATAAACCCAAACCCAAACCCCAAAAATCACTCACATTTTCTCTCTCCTCCCATTCCCCCTCCCTCTCTCCACGGCCTACCCCCGCGCCGCCCACCGCCGCCGCCGTCGTACACCATCACCAATCTTCTCCGGCGAAGATACCACCGGCCGACTCGACGGACTGTCGCGAGTCTTCCTCGGACATTAGCCTCCACCGTCGAGCATCTTTTGGCCGCGAAAAACACCTTCTCAGTCTCTCTTTTTCGCGCAAATTTTTTTAGATTTGGCCGTCGTGGTTGATCGTCGACGTGGTTATTGACCTTTTCCGGTGTTACTCCGTGTTGCCGCACCTATTTCCGTTGCCATCACATCTCTTTTTCGCGAATAATCTGAGCGAGGTAAGAAGAGAAAGGGAAATAAGGGTGGCGGGAATGGGGGCGTCGAGGCCTGGGTGCAAGGCTGACACGGCGGCGAGTGGCCGATTAATTTGGTGGTGAGTGAGGTGGTGCAGGAGGGAGCGGGGGCGGGGCTACGGTGGAGCAGTGGCGGGAGAGGGTGAGGTACGGGTGGCGTGGGAGGAGAGAGGAAATGGTGAATTTTTTAATTTTTTTTTTTTCGTTTTTGGAGTAACGACTTTTAATTTGTGGAGTTACGAGAGTTACGTGTTTTAATTATTAGAGTTACGTGTTTTAATTATTGAAATTATTTGGAGTTACGTATTTTAGTTGATAGAGTTATGTTGGAGTTATTGGAGTTACGGGTTTTAATTATTAAAGTTAAGTTAGAGTTACGGGTTTTAATTATTGGAGTTAAGTTGGAGTTACGTATTTTCATTATTGGAGTTAAGTTGGAGTTACGTATTTTAATTATTGGAGTTAAGTTGGAGTTACGTATTTTAATTATTGAAGTTATTGGAGTTACGTGTTTTAATTATTGGAGTTACGGGTTTTAATTATTGGAGTTATGTTGGAGTTACGTGATTTAGTTAATGGAGTTAAATTGGAGTTACGTGATTTAATTAGTTAGTGGAGTTATGATGTAGTTACGTGTTTTCGTTAGTGGAGTTAAGTTAGAGTTATGTGTTTTAGTTAATGAAGTTACGTATTTTAGTTAGTGGAGTTACGTTGGCGTGTTTTGGTTTTTTGAGTTACGTGTTTTAGTTATTGGGGTTAGTAGAATAACGTTAAAATGATTGGGATTATTAATATTACTAAAGTTACATAATTTAGTTAATGGAGTTAAAGTATTAGAGTTAAACAGTTTAGTTACTGGAGTTATAGGACTAGACTTATGCAGTTTAGGTAGTAGAGTTACTCGAAATCAATGGCTGAGATTACTTCTCATTTCTCACCAAATTATCACTTCTCACTGGATAGGCCCCCTATATATATATATCAAGATGATTATCATGATCACCACCAAAAAAATCTATCAAGATGATTATTATGTGCCGAAAATCGGTATGTTTTGAGCCCTAAAATATTAGGAAAATCAACTACCCTAAAAAATAAAAACAAAACGATGGAGAAGCCAACAAAGTAGTTTAATACAATCGTGAGCCAATGGTTATGCAAGCAAAACATAAGTCTCTACCATACGCCAATCAAATTTGATTGCTTTAATCGAAAATTAAAAAAAAAATGAAGATTGAACATATGAATCAAAGTTATACGATGAACGAAAATGAACCTTCAATTTGGGTGTCAATCTATTGAAAATCGAATGCAAAAACAAACCTTCATCGATATGATTTGTAACTCTGGTAATATAAGTTAATCAATGTGGGCATATGTTGCTAAAAACAGGTTCTAAGTAAGGAAAAAAATGGGTCAGATTGGGTTAAGTTAAGTTAATGATTAGGTTAAAGGTTTGACATGTATGACCCCATTTTGAATATTATGTATTCAATTAAAAAGAAAATTATGCATTGATGAAAAAATAAAATTAGTTTTAATTTTATTATTGAAATTTTACGGTTTCTTGGGGATATGAACAATTTTAAACCAAAACAAATGGAACTTCTTTTTAAGGTTCTTATCTGGTTTTTTAGATATTACATTGAGTTTATTAGACAAAAAATATAATTATATTTGTTTTAATGGCGAAAGTGGCAATTTATCCCCTAAACTTTCATCAATTGTGCAATTGAATGCCCTAATTTTTAATTGAGCAATTTATTACCTTAACTTTTCGATTCATGCAATTTCACACTTACCTCTATTTTTCTACTAATTTGTGTAATATAATCATTTTCTTATATTCACAAAATTATAAAAAAAAACATTATATTGTACAAATACATTACATATACACGATTTTTTTTTTTTGAAATAATATAGCTTTTTTTTAGGGTATAATACTCATACTTGAGGTATTGTATAAAAATCGTGTATATGTAAGGTATTTGTACAGTATAATGGTTTTTTTTTTTTTATAATTTTGTGAATATAGGAAAATGATTATATTACACAAATTAGTAGAAAAATAGAGGTAAGTGTGAAATTGCACGAATTGAAAACTTTAGGTGGTAAATTGTTCAATTAGAAGTTAGGGTATTCAATTGCACAATTGATGAAAGTTTAGGGGGTAAATCGCCACTTTTGCCTTTTTTTAATCAACACAGATTTGATTTAATTGGAAATTGAATGAGAATTAGAAAAAATGGTTGAATTGCAGTTAAGTGAAAAGAAAATGGGTCAAATTGCTACCATTGAAAGTATACTGGTCAATTGCACAATTAGTTAAAGTCTCGGGGCCAAATTGCTACTTTCGCCATATGATTACACTTGGTACTTTGGAGTAGAACTCAAATCGTAAAAAGAGCATTTAACAATTAGGGTCATTTGACGTTCAAATAAAGTAGAGCATCTTATGGCTCAGGTGGAATATGGTCGGATGTATATTGGGGTTTGAGTAAATACATTGCATGTGAGCTGTATACATCGTAAACCGATGAAAACACAACTACAATTTGCTTTGAATAACCCGTAAATTAACCTAAGAAAAAAAGTTAACTAACTTAAATTACTTAACTTTTAGGGTCAAGCGCACTAAGATTAACAGGTATTGATATAAATTAAAAAAATATAGAATTGATTAGTCCTATAATCTAATGAATCTAATTTTTTTAGCACGGGTGTACTAACTACCAGTTGTATTAGTATTTACTAATTTCCTATCACCTACGGGTTAACTGACCTAAATTTAAATTACTAAGGACTTTCTCCAAAACGAAATCAAAATATAGAGTTTTTTTTTTAATGGCAATTGAGACCAAAAAAATGGGCCAGAGTAGAAAGGAGGCAAGCCTAAGACAAATGAAATAGAAAAGTTTTAAGAATATATTAAACAAAGTAAAATTATACAGGAAGTATTCTAGACACACACAAGCATACATCAATATAGGTATGGATTTACGCAAGTTAATAATAAATGAAACGAACACAACGAAACAGTGTTTTAACTTTGAGATTTGTTTTTCACATAAGAGCATCATTATCAATGATAGGTTTTTCCTATCATCAATCTCTTTCTACCCATTTTTTCTCTCATCTTGCTTATAGTTTATCAAACTTTGATATTTCATCTACTACAATGATATAAATTTTTCTATCATCCAATACCCCACTACATATTCTCTCTCCTATTAAAAAATTTGTTAATATATATTTTATTACTTTCCAATACTAATATTAAGCATTAGTTACTTTTAAGTGTAGTTAGTATAGGTGATAGAGTGTTGAATTGCAGTGGGGCCACTGATGATAGCTTGTTGTTTCCTATCAAAATGCGATAGGAATTGAGTTCTATCACAAAATGATAGAAAATTGTGTTATTATATCATTGTTGTGAGGTATTTTTTTTTTCTATCACAAAATGATAGAAAGTTTGATAGAAAAAAAAAATAGCATTGTTGTGGATGCTCTAATAACTTGCATAGTCTAGCCCATTTTAGCCACGTAGAATATACACGGGTGCGGGTAATTATCGATTACTGTACTCAACAAGGTTGTGGTAGTCAGATAATATTAAAGGTACAAATATATCAATTTGTTACTAAGTTAAATACAGGCTGAATTGCACGGGTTCACAAATAAATAGACATGTCAAATGGGTCATACGAGTCCGATAAAGGTCAAATGCGGGTTAACTTGCACTGGCTTTAATCCAGTCAAGTAGCCGAGTCAAAATAGACAAAGTGATATGCACGCCACAGGTTCGGGCCGTTACGGGTCACGGGTCATATAAATTATAATACATTGTCATTAATTTGTCATTACCTAGCAGAAACGAGTTGGATTGAGTCGGTTTACTAGGTTATTTAAGCTTTTAAATTTTTACAAGTCTAAGAGAATACATGCAATAAGAATATCTTATAACAACCCGTGCACGGGTGATAACAAAATAGATAAATTATTGTAGTTTAACAAAATAGATAAATTATTGTAATTCTTTTGTAACTTTAATTCAGTTGCCTTAATTACGGGTAATCATATATGACACCAATTGTTTTTATGTAACACCCCGTCTCATCGTCTGAGCAGAGAGTAGTCACCTATGGCAGCTTGTCAGACTGTGGGCTAACCTCACAGACCAACACGGGTCCTTTCGGCGCATTTTGACCTCACTCATGCGCACCCTGAGAAACTTTCCAAGAGGTCACCCATCCTGAAATTGCTCCCAGTCAAACACGTTTAACTGTGGAGTTCTTATCACATGGGATTCCTAAAAGGAAAGTTGACTTTGTTGGTATGAGTAGCACCATCAATCCCTTTAAGCAACTCATATGAGCCCTTAATTTCTTAGGGATCTCCTCTGAAATTCTGGGTATTACATTCTATGCCAATTTTTTAATATAATTCGGTATGTTCATGGTATTTGATGATGTTACCACATGTTTATCTAAAAAAATTCCAACATCTGGTGCAGTTATCTAATTGAATCTCCACATGTGACATCTTTTCGTTGGTTATATTATCGCCCGGTCAACACGGTTGATTTGTCCACTGCATATCCCGTATACCTCTAGTGCGGCAAACACTCAAATTTTTTCTAAAATCCTAACAGTCACTATTGTTGTACATTTGACGTAACAATATCGTATACGTATAGTATTAGTAGGTACTTATGTAAATAATTCAAAAGTTAAAACAATTTACAATAAAATTGTGTTATAACACCCCGTGCAATTTTTGCACGGGTAAAAGAACTAGTTCCATCTATTTCCTCACATACATATCACTCTAATTTCCCTTGTTTTACTATAAAGATACCCCGGTAAAAGTTAAAATGGGTAAAAATTGTAGCATATCTCGACCTATGCGGGTCCTAATTGACATCATCCAAGCGATCAATCAATAAAATCCGAAAATCTTGAACAAAACTCTAGATTTTTTTTTTGGAGGTCAAATTGGAAAAATCAAACTGTAGATAGTCAAGTAAAGGAAGGAAGATAAAAACAGAAATGGCCCCAACTCTCCAAGAGTAGAGGAGTAGAAGGAGAGGCGTACAGCAAAAGATAGAATCTAATCGTGTGATTGACAAACAAGGAAACTATGGGGAAAAAAAAGGGGGAAATTACGAATTTACGGCACTCTCTATCTTTGTAAGTCATTGAGTCAATCTATATTTTTAATTCCTGAGATTCCATCCACAGTTTTGTCTCGGAAGTCCAAATAAATTAATCAATCTGCAAAACCCAGAGAATGAGATGAAGTGAATGAGTTGTGTCTTCTGACAAAATGACGTCATTTTCAGCCGTCATTTTCTCTCTCTTCACCTTCAACTTTCAACCTTGTTTGCTCTTTCACTTACCACCACCAAATTTTTATTTATTTCCCACTCACCTCAACATTTTTATCAGTTTTCAGAACAAATAAAAAATAAAAAAAAAATAAAGTATTGATTTGAATTGCAACTTCCCAGATAAGAAGAAGAAAACTCAAATCAATCTCAAGTATGAATCTTTTTATCTCTAATTTTGCATGCCTGCTCTTGTTTCGTAATTTTCTGTATATGTGTTTGATTTTTCATTAAATTTTGGATCTGTTGTTAGTAGCCTTTACTTGAACCAATTTAGAATTAAACATATTTATTTAGATTTTAATAGATGAACAGGAACATTTCTGATTTCTGACTGACGTTTTTAGATGTCATTAGTACGTAATTAATTAAATTTTAATTGTAATTTGGAGTTGGTCCGCCTCTCATGTTTGAAGCTTCCCACTAACGCCGCTTTGAAATGTTCTGTTCTGTTGCAGTACTACTGTAGTGTGAGACCATATATATACATATATATTCGAAATTTATGGTATTAATAAAGTGTTGAAGCAGCAAATGAGCCTCCAGAGCAAAGATATGAGGAGTCATATGAGTAATGACGACGACATGGATGACGAAGCTTCTTCATTCAGTAGACCGCTAGGGCGATGGGCTGTTTTTGTGTATGGCGTTGGGCATATGCTTAATGACATTACGTCCGCCTGTTGGTTTACTTACTTGCTCGTCTTCCTTACAGATATTGGGCTCTCTCCGGGGTCTGCTTCTTATCATTTCTTTTTTTTTTTACAATCTTATCATTTACATTATCTTGTGCTTCTTATCATTTCTTTTTTTTTTTTTACAATCTTTCGTATGAATGTTTGTGTCTTCACTTGGAATTACTGACAATTATAGCATTTCATATTCTCAGGGATGCTGCAGTTGTGATGCTTTCTGGACAAGTAGCAGATGGTTTTATGACGGTCTTCTCTGGAGAGCTGGTATCATAACAACTTTCCGCTTTGCTTAATTAATGCTCATATGTGTTTCTTTATGTGGATGTCTAAGATAATCGGTATGTACGGAAAGTTGTTTCTAGATGTGATTATTAGTACTCTAAAGACATGAAAAATATAATCATGTGAGCGCCCTGTCTAGCTTGTGAAGGGAATTATGTGGATGTACGTATGATATTATGAGAATGAATAACTGTGAGAACGAATGAATTATTGCCAAGGTCGTCCGTGGTGTTAGTTGATTAAAATAGATCCGTAAATAAATTTCGATTGGGAGGAGGATGGGTGCACATCCCCTAGCAATAACTATCATGGCTCAGCTGCCTGAATATGGGGGGGGGGGGAACTCAATGTGTTACTTTACTAAAGTATCTGTCTCTCTTGTTAATGCATAAATTTAGTGGTTGAAGTGGTTGATGCCGTAATCAAAGGGATAAAGGTGACTTGGAGTGGGATGCTCTGAGTTGGTGGTGACGAGTAGGGCGCCGGGGGGGGGGGGGGGTTGGGGGGCGTATCATAAGTTGGTGGTGTATTCATCCATTTTAATTTTTAAAGTCAATTGAAAATGAAGGGACTAATCTAGTGTTCCCTGGTTTAAATCTCTAGTTGATCTGGTGATATTATTGCTTCCAAGCCCTACCTCACAAGTCACTAGTTGGAGTGCAAGCATAAGGTCGGAGACTGTTATATTTAGTCTCTTGGAATGAAGTCTACTAGTTTTAAGAAAAATATATTCATTCTTCATTTTCTTGAATAAAGATCCCTTTTAAGCCTTTAATTAGCAGCAACTTATAGAGTTTTAGAGACTGCTAAATTTTTCTAGTTTTAAGAAATATTTTCATTTCTTAAAAAAGATCCCTAAAAGCCTTTAATTAGCAGCAACTTATAGAATCTTGCTGAGCGTCGAGGCTCTGTACAAAGCCTCCTGCCTGTTGTGATTCACAGGTGAAGAATAGTTCTTCTCATTTGTGAAACTGTGCAAGCAGTTCAAGTAGTACTTCACCTTGGACTATGGACCTATGGTTGCTGGGGCTGTTTTCTGAGGGTTGCTTCAAATTTTGGAGCGTAAGATTCTTTTGTCCTCAACTAATGATTATCAAGTTTCTTTGAAGGGAACAGATGAAAGAAATACTGCTTTTCTAGCCTGAGTCCTACACTCCTGTTATTGATGATGGTTCTGTTTGGTTTTTGTTTGATGCATATATGCTACAGCAGGCTATGATTAATCGAGTTAGCTGCTCTGTTAGATTCTTTTGATGTATTTGACATCATTTTCATTGGGATGGTAGTACCTTCTTTTTTTATCGTTGATTTTCATTACTTATGCTTGTTCTGTATAATCTCATGGCGTAACTCAGTACAGCTGTGTGCATCCTTTTTTTTTTTTTTTTTTTTTAAAAAAAAAAAAGCAAATTTAGTAGCTTTTTATTCATCCAAAATGGGAAAAAAAAAAAAAGCAAAAACGCTTACAAAAAATAAACCATTAATGTTCAAGCATTGAGGAGATCAATGATTTCCTCATTTACAACACCATTTAAGTAGCTATTAATTCTAACACTAACATAGAACTTCACCTTGTTACACAACCAACCAAGCTATGCTCTTCATCTCTAAATAGGCTGCAATTCGCTCATACCAGACCATATAGACAACTGCCACAAGACTACATTTTACCCACCTGCTGTTCCAATGCTTTCTCCTGGTGTGTTTTTTAATCCATCTCAGTATACCTCTCAAGCTAGTGGCTGAAGTATTTATGCATAACCAAGCTTTGATCTTACTCCAAATTTGTTGCGCAAAAGGACATTGGAAGAAGATGTGCTGATGGTTTTCACTTTTCAGCATCAGCTGTGTGCATCTTAAAGAGCAGGATACTACTGGTTTCTCGTTGTGATTTTTGAACATTACTTTTCCTTTTTCCTTGCTATGGATGCTTCATTTACGTTCTTTATCACACCTCAATAAACTATTTAGACTCATTACCACAAGCCCAACTCAATTGAGGAATCAGGTCAAGGTTTGTGCTGCATGGCCTAAGTTCATTTTTTTTGTGCCTGTTCTTTGTGCTGTTATGGTAGTCGTCTTGATAAGAGTTATTTCTATTGGTTCTTCCTCTTCTGTGATACTGTTGATTTTGTATCCTTGGTGTGTTCTATTGTGCTAGATAGATCGTTTTGGACATTTCAAAATATGGCATGGTGCTGGATCCCTGCTAGTTGCTGTTTCATTTTCTTCAGTTTTTGGTGGCTGTATATTGTGCCAAATATTTGGTACAGATTCCACCATTCTTCAGACTGTTGGGTACAGCATTTTTGCAGCAATTTTCAATATTGGTTGGGCCGCCACACAGATTTCACACATGTGAGTTCTTTCCTAAGTCATTATGTATTACATTCAAAACACCAAGCAATGTAGATAGCTTTGTTCTTGTGAATATTGGGTTGAATTCCAAAGAAAAGCAGATCTTGTTCTGTCCAATCCCAACTACTCCAACCGATTTTAAGAGTTTGTTATCCTCTTTGATAAACCTATTGGATAAGTGCTTTGTTTGGCTAAACTTAAGAGTGTTGTCTTCTTTTGATTCTAGGTCTATGGTTAACTGCATGACACTCAATCCAACTAGCAGAGTAGTACTAGCTAGTTGTCGGAATGCATTTACGATGGTGAGGCCCTCCATAATTCTCTCAATTAATTATGTACTTGTGACGTGTCACTTCTTATTAAATGTGTCACTTCTTGTTTCTATATTTTGACAAAATCATTCTGATGTCGAAATATTGAAAATATAGGTTGCAAATCTAAGCCTTTATGCAGTGGCTTTGGCTGTCTTTAGTCTCGGTAAATCAAGAAGCCATGCTGATATAGAAAATCAGGTACTTCTTAGCGACAGTTGATATAATTCTTAACTAATGCATGCTCTTGCCCAACCTTACCTACTTTTCACTTGAGCAGTATCGTTGGATTGCTTATTCATCAATTGCCATAGGATGCTGCTTTGTGTGCATTTTCCATTTCGGGACGAAAGAGCCAAGGTGTGTGTTTATTTCATGTATTATGGCGCTTAAATCGGCTTGTCTATACTCTTGTGATTTATACACTTCTCAATGAATAGTCATTAATCTACACTATTTGATCTTTATCTCAAAAAATATGTCGGTGCTTTCGACTGTCCAAACTTTGATAAATTTCCGACCTATGCCCAGGATGTTTGGTCATTTAGCATTTTTGTATGCAGACCTGATGTACATTCCATTTGATCAGTACTCCTTTTCTGATCTGTAGATTACAAAATGGGTTTCCGGGAAAAGTTTGTGCTAGAGTTCAATGGACCTATTGGTTTCGGAAAGTCCTCTACTACCAAGTTGCTCTTGTATATCTTTTGACAAGGCTCGTAACTAATATCTCACAGGTCTGTTAGATCTCTATCAATATTATTTCTTGAACGTGCATGCAATTTTTCATTTCTTTATGATTTCTATCTTATAGGTCTTTAATTTGCTACTTCTAGAGAACCCCCACCCCCCTCCCTTATGTAAAAGTTGTTTTTTTTTTTAAGCTGTTTCCGTTTTTTTCACTGTTTGTTGTCATCTTTAATTGTGCTTCTAGGCATTTTTCGCTTTCTTCGTCATCAATGATCTGCAGATGGCTCTGTCTTCAAAAGCTCTGGTACCATACTGCTACCTTGAAATTGAAATTCTTCTTTTATTTGTTTCTGTGCTGTGAACTGATGAAAAATTTCTATTTGTATGGTATTCAGGTGCCTGCTATCATATACATATGCAGCTTTATCGTCTCTGTCATTTTACAGGTATCCGCCGTAGACTATAGTGATCTTCTATCTTAAGAACTGTTTTAAGTAGCTACTTATAATATACTCTTTGATTTAGGAAATTTCATGGACTGGTCGTCGCCTAAAAACAGTTTTCTCTATTGGAGGCATTCTTTGGGTGATTTGTGGTACAGGGATCCTCCTATTGCCTCAAAGCTTGAGCGGCTTTATGTATCTCATTTCTGTTTTCATTGGGATTGCAAATGCCCTAATGATGGTGAGTAATCCTTTCTCCAAAGCCTGTAAGATTTATTCGATTACAGATTAATATCATTCTTAGTGTACAGTGTAACTTACATTGAATACATAGGAAAATATTGTCTTGAGGAGAGGGAAATTTGATGTGGTGATAGTTCAATCGTCAAGATGTGGTGATATAGTGACTGAATAGTTCAAATGTTCAATCGTCAAGTTGTGGAAATATTAAGGACGCAAGAATACTGACTGGTTATTACCATTGAACTATCACCACATCTTGACAAAAAGAATGGTTATTGTCATAGACTGGGGTGAATTAAAAAATGGTTATAGTAGTAAGATTGTGTTTCAGGTTACTGGGGCAGGCATGCAAAGTGCGCTTGTTGGAGAAGATCTTAATGGATGTGCTTTTGTTTATGGATCACTGAGCTTCTTGGACAAAATGGCATGTGGATTGGTGTTGTACTTCTTGGAATCATATCTGAGTAGGTTTTTATTTACATATGCTTTGTCTATGGTGATTTTTTTTTTTTTTTTGACGTCTAAATTGGTCTTAGGTGTTTGTTACATGAACTTTGGTTAAAATATACTGTGATTTTGGATTGGTTTTGCCAATTTAGTTATTTAGACAAGATTGAGCTGTAATTCTTAATAACCTGGTCTGCAGATACTTCTACAAACACCGAAGGGTTTCTTTCATTTTCAGTACCAAGTTTCACTCTTACAAGATACGCCCTCGGCCTGGTTCCTGCAATATGCGCTTTCATTGGAGTAGGAGTAACATTCAGCATGGATCTTGAGACTCCTCCAAAGGCACTGTTAGACCCTCTCTTGGCATGATATGTTTAGATTGACTTCAGTGCTAGGAGGCCTTTGGTCTGTAGGGCAAAAGTTGGTTATTACAAAGCGTAAATCTTGTTTATCCAAATTATGTGCTGATCTATTAACGACTCTTAAATGTCTTCGTTGTAAATAGTCCAGCTCCTTTTGCTTTACTTACAGATACTGATAGTCTAATGTATCAATTTCATTTTCACAGATTTTGTTGTCTGTTTACTGTTTATACACACTTTAATAACCTCAGTCCTCAGCTTCTTTTGGGTTGGGCTTATTATTGTTTAATCTTACATACGGAGTATTAGTTCTATCCATGAGCATACTTCAAGAGCTTCAGAAGGAGACGCACAATCCAAATTCATCACATCTCGACTCCGAGCACATTGTCGTTCTTCTCAAGAAGGTGTTGTTCTCTTAGCTTTCTTCTACCTTTGACCAAACATTAGCCACAGTGGCATATTTTTTCCGAAATTGGTAGACATGGTCTGAAAGTCAGTTGCGAGCTCATCACTTACTCCCACATGTTTGACATTCCTGAGCTCCTTCACCTTGTTTTTGATCTTCTTCATCTTCTTCAAGGGAGGTTCTGTTACATCTTCCAACTTCACATACTGGTGGCTTGATTGATGGGTCTTCCAACTTTATCATAAGGAGCAAGAAATCCTTCACAATTCGTGTACCCCCGCATCAACCAGATACTAACAACCACGAGGTACTTTCAGAGGGTGTGGCCTAAAGATGGCATTTTGAAGCATACGACCATCATGTGCTGACCCTTCCAGGAAGAGCAATAGTTGTTGTTCATGTAGCAATAGTTGTTCTTGTAGCAATAGTTGTACATCTACAGATGAAATTTACAACAATGAGGATAGAGAGTTTATGGAGCTGAAAAAGTTAAGAGCTCTCATGTACTTTTGTCATAAAATGGGGTCGGAGATTTATCTTCTGTTTCCAGAGATAAGAGGAGAGTTTCAAAGTAACGGAGTGGGAAATTAAAAAGTAACGGAGTGGGATACTTTTTATTCCAACCAAACAATATGTACGAGAGTGAGCTATTGCTTTTATTTACTTGTTCATTCTTCGATTACTTACTAGTTCTTTTACCCGTGCAAACTTACACGGGTTGTTATATAAATAGTAATTATTTTATCTAATCTAATCTAATGTATATATATAAAAGAGGGATTTTTGAAGAGCATAGAGAGAGTCCATCATTTAAGAAATACTCAGAGAGTTTAGTGTATAGTGAAAGAGTATGTAAGAGAGTTTAGTGTATGGTGAAAGAGTTTACCTTTATCATTAAAAATAAATAATAAATACTAAGAGAGTTTAGAAAATGGGAAATACCCACATTTTATTATTAACAACTCACAATCCACATATAGAATCTTTATTTTCGTTAAACTCTTTCATAAATGTATCTAATAGATTTACGATATAATCACTCATAACATTGGTTACGTGTATCAGAAAATTTCAAAACATATATCATTAGATTTGTTTCGAAATGTATCTCAATTTGAGACCCATTTACATACTTTTCCGATATGCAGAACAATTCAGTTACCCCGTATACATTTAGTAGAGATTTGGTCTTTTTGAAAAGTTTAGAGAGAGTCTAAAATAACAGAAATGGGGAGAGAGTCCAAAGAGTTTAGTGTATGGTGAAAGAGTATACAAGATAATACAGATTTATCATTTAAGATAAGATAGAGTCCAAAAAAGTAGAAGATAAATTCCACAGTTAATCATTAAAAATTCACACGAATATTCTCATTTTCGTGAATTTCTTACATAAAACTATATTATATAATTGAAACACGGTGTAATTGATCATACAATTGGTAATGTGTATCAGAAACTTTTGAAACATATATTATTTTATTTGATTCGGAATGTATTTCAATTTGAGATCCATTTATACATTTTTCAATATGCAATGAATATAGATGAGAAATATTGTTGTATAATTTAAAACACAAGTAAGCAACATCACAACAATTGTTATGGATTATTTTAATTCAAATAATAGCATAGTTGGTTATAAACATAAAAATTATTAAGAATGATATAATATTTGAACTGTGCAACGCACGGGCTTAAAACTAGTACATATATGTAATCATGAACCCGCTCAATTCCCACCCTGACACGTGGCTTATAATAATATTATTATATTGTAAATAATGTTTATCCAAAATAGGATATAGTAATTATATGATAATATTATTTTAATAAAATAACATTATTACTTGATTTATGAAAAATAGTTATGTAAAATAGTAATTACTTGATTTATGACATTTTGATAAAATATCCACAGGTGTTTCAAAATGGGACTTTGACTTTTAAAAGATGATTTTTCCTCTAATTAAATTACAAATATCACACGGGTGTTCGAAATGAGATTTTAGGTTTTTAAATGTCTAATTACATTACAAATATCTCACGGGTGTTCGAAACATGACTTTAGGTTTTAAATGTGACTTTCCATCTAATTACATTACAAATATCCAGCGGGTGTTTGAAATGAGATTTTAGGTTTTTGATACAAAATTCGTCGTTTACATAATTTTAACATTTAAGCATAAGTAGCCCGTGCGTTGCACGGGCCATCAAACTAGTCTAATATATATATGTAATCCTGAACCCGCTCAATTCCCACGCTGACACGTGGCATATAATAATATTATTATATTGTAAATAAAGTTTATCCAAAATAGGATATGGTAAGTATTACTATATGGTGATATTATTCTAATAAATTATTACTTGATTTATGGAAAATAGTTATGTAATATAGTAATTAGTTGATTTATGGCAATTTGACCATATATCCCACGGGTGTTTCAAAATGGGATTTTAGCTTTTGAAATGTGACTTTTCCTCTACATTACAAATATCTCACGGGTGTTCGAAATGTGGTTTTAGGTTTTGGAAGGTGATTTTCCATGTAATTACATTACGAATATCCTACGGGTGTTCGAAATAAGATTTTAGATTTTGAAATGTAAATTTTCATCTTATTACATTACAAATATCCCACGGGTGTTCGAAACATAATTTTAGGTTTTTAAAGGTGACTATCTAATTACATTACAAATATCCCACGGGTGTTCGAAACATGACTTTAGGTTTTTGATGGCGACTTTCATCTAATTGCATTACAAATATCCCACGGGTGTTTGAAATGAGATTAAAAGTCTTAGATAAAAATTTTGTATATACAATTTTAACATTTAAACATAAATAGCCCGGGCGTTGCACGGGCCATCAAACTAGTATATATGTATTCCTGAACCCACTCAATTCCCACACTGAAACGTGGCATATAATGATATTATTTTATTATAAATAATGTTTATCCAAAATAGGATATGGTAAGTACATGGTAATATTATTCTAATAAAATAACATTATTACTTTATTTATGAAAAATAGTTATGTAATATAGTAATTGCTTGATTTATGGCAACTTGATCAAATATCCCACGTGTGTTTCAAAATCATGGTAATATTACTCTAATAAAATAACATTATTACTTGATTTATGGAAAATAGTTATGTAATATAGTAATTACTTGATTTATGGCAATTTGATCAAATATCCCACGGGTGTTTCAAAATGAGACTTTGGCTTTTGAAATGTGCATTTTCCTTGGTTTTTAAAGGTGAGTTTCCATCTAATTACATTACAAATATCCCACGGGTGTTTGAAACATGACTTTAGGTTTTTAAAGGTGAGTTTCCATCTAACTACATTACAAATATCACACAAGTGTTTGAAATGAGATTTTAGATTTTAGATAAAAAAATTCTTTTGCATAATTTTAAAATTTAAACATAAGTAGCCCGGGCGTTGCATGGGCCATCAAACTAGTACTATATATTAAAACCTGAAATCAAGTCTTTCTTAGGAAGACATTTGGCACACATTAATTGGATAGCACAATAAAATTATATATTATGGTAATTATTAGGTAATTTATGGAAAAAAGTATACTTTATTGTGATAAGTTAGCTAATTATGGCAAAGCTAATTTATGGTAATAATTTGAAATATAATGTGATATAACGCAAATTATACCATGCTCCCGGGAGCACAATGGACATGGTGGTTCTTCTCACAATAGAGGAGTGGAGACCACACTTAAAATAATTTAAAATCTATTTAAGTGTGGTCCCTACTCCTATATTGTGAGGAGGACCACCATGCTCCCTGTGCTCCCGAAAGCATGGTATAAGCATTGGTGATATAACGGGTGACAGGATAGTGGAATGAAAATGAAATAGTATAATGGGTGACACGATATGAAATAAAAATGAAATAATATAATGGGTGACGTAAAAGTGGAAAAGAAATAAAAATACGATGAGTTAGTAGAAATAATATATATATATATATATATATGACGAGTAACCAAAGTTGAAAGAAAAAAATACGTAAAATATCGTTCATAATATTATTATAACAAAATAAACCTACTTTGTTTTTATGAAACGAGTATAAACAATATAAACAGGTAGCCCGGGCGCAGAATAATGATATTATTTTGAACTATTGTCAAACTAATAGATGTGTATCAAGATTCAAGAAAAAAGGACTCTCGAAGTTAAAACTGACAAAAGTTAATCCTGACCTTGCATGCTTTTCTAAGCACTAGGCTCGTTTTTTAATTTCATGTGTGACTCGTATTAACCCACGTATTTAAATTCAAACTCGATCCGACCCATTGATCAAATTCGACCCCTAATTAACACAAATCAATCTCAATTTAAACCAAACCCTTATTGAGACAACCCCTAGTTAACCTGACTCCGTACTTGACATGGCTCATTTATAGGGATACACAACTTAGTTTTCGTATGGCATTTTGAAACGTCAAATAAGTATATTAAAAAACGAATAATTACTCGTAATTAAGGCAACTAATTAAATTATGTCAAACTTAAATACCAAAGGTCAAACCACTATTTCGAGGTTTTTTTTCAATTGTTAATAACTTGTGTAACTAAGAAAAATAATTCTAACTTGTATATGTGCAGAGTACTTTCTATTTAATTTGCTTTGATTTATATCTTTTTAAAACTACTATGTTTCATTTGACTTGCGCTTGCATTATTTATACAGTGACCTTTTTTCTCTCAATTGTCACTTTTTTTTTTTTTTTTTCAAATACTCCCTCCGCCCTCTAAATAATGTTGCGAAATGAAAAGGAGAAATTTTAAGGGAACATAACAAATTTACTTGTGTACTTTGTAAATCATGAATTGTTACCAAAAAAAAAGATAGATAATTATACAATCATATCCCCAAGAGTTATTTTTTTGTAGAGTTGACAGAATTTGCTAAGTTTAGTAATAAGACAAAATAAGGAGGAATTTAAAATGCACAAATAAAATGCAAATATTTTATTATTGCCTTATTGAGTAATTAAACCCTAACAAATTTCAATATTCCTCTTTGGGTAGGACACAACAACCAACACAATAATAAAAAAAAAACCTTAATAAAATGGGTAAGTAAATAATTAATTGTTTGATCAAATATACTTAACCTCTAATCTCATCTCCACCATCAAAACCACTGGCGAGCCACCACCTTCAACCCCACCAGCGAAATCACCCCATGAGCGACCCCATATACTCACTTTTCCGGATTCTTGATTACTCTAACACAATACTCGCAACTATTATTCAACTCTTCGGGCCTAACGTTACTGGTGCTCAGGCCCAGAAAATCAAACACATCTTGCTTCCCAAGTACCGAAAACTCTTGTACTGCTAAACAAACACACCTTGCAGATTTACTCCGTGTATGGTTTCAGACCACCAATTTTGAACTTTTTCTGTGGCCTGAGAGCTATAGACGTAGGCTTTTCCGCATATTCTTTTGAACTTGACGAGATGGTGATGGTAGTCGATCATGGTGGGTCGCCTTGGTTGAGAGATGAAAGGGATCGGGGTGTCGTTAGGATGAGGAAGGTGGTGAGAGGAGAGAGATTGGTTGTGGGAATTGTTGCCCAAATCAGCAAATTAGTAAGGGTAGTTTTGTCCACAAAATTTGCCAAATAGGGTAAATTTTGAAAGAGGAAAATCTTAGTGAACCTACCCAAAGAGGAATAAGGGAAAATCTCTTTGGGTAGGAGGGAGTAGAGTTTATTTTCAACTCTAAAGGATCCAAATCTTGTATAAAATATGCGAAAAATAGTAAAGTAAGAGAGAATTAGCAGTCTTGTTTGGACGATTGATAAAGAAAAGTTTAATAATCATTAGAGGATGGAGGGAATATATCTTTATACATTACTTTCATTTTGGAGAAATTCATTAGTAATTTGGCCCCTAATTAACACAAACACCCTAAATTCAAATTAAACCCTTATTGAGACCACCCCTAGTTGACCTTACTATGCACTTGACGTGTCTCGTTTACCGGTCTACACAACATTATTTTCATGTAGCATTTCAAAATGTCAATTTAGTATAGTAGATTATATTTTATAGAAACAATGATTACTCTTAATTATGTGATACGGTAAATTAGAATTTATTGGTTGGTTCAAGGATCGTACTATGTAATCTGTATGATGTGTGTGAATGTATTGCTTATTGGCAGAAAACATAGTGAAGATCACTGGCGAGCTTATAGCTGAGGATGAAATGGCTATAAATAATAAACGGAAAATTCATGTGGTACCCTCAAACTTTGACTGATTGCACATGGTACCCAACTTTGCAAGTTTGTGCACATGATACCCCTGAAGTTACCACTTTGTGCACATGGTACCCGAATAGTAACTTCCGTTAGATTTTCCGTTAAGTGATGATGTGTTAATTAGTTGTTATGTAAATTAGTTAATATTAATGATGATTTTCCATTTTAAAAAATAAAAATAAAAATAATTTTTTTGACCTTTTAAAACAAATCAAAAAATATTTTCATAAACAAAAAAAAAAAAAATCCAAAAAACAAGTTTTTTTTTCATAAAAAATATTATTTCTCTTAAAAAAAACATAATTTGTGCACATGGTACCCTTCAAGTTACCACTTTGTGCACACGGTACTCTTGAGATCACAACATTTTGCACATGGTACCCCTAGGAAAATTTGTTTTTTAATAAAGTTTTTTTGAAAAAATTATTTGAAAGAAATATATTTATTTTTCTAAGAATTTATTGAATTTTTCAACTAACCGACACATCATCACTTAACGGAAAAATCTAACGGATGTTACGATTTGGGTACCATGTGCACAAAGTAGTAAGTTCAGGGGTACCATGTGTACAAACTTGCGAAGTTGGGTACCATGTGCAATCGGCCAAAGTTCGAGGGTGCCACGTGAATTTTCCGAATAATAAATGACTTGATTAACATGTGACCTGCCTTGACTTGCTATTTATCCCTTCTGGTGAGCAATAATATATGTGTTGCGACTTGCAACAAATACATTACCAGTTAATGAATATGAATGTTGTATTGAGAGAATGTATGGTCCAAGTTGTTAGTAAGAAACTGGAAGCTATCAGATATAATGGCTGAGAATCTAACTTTAAGTTTAAGTAGTCCTTCCATTTCTGTATCAAAGTTTTTTGGTTCACTACTTAGTTCCAATGATGGGTCATTAGTTGTAGGCACATCATGTAACCTTTGTCAGTGATTTTAGGACATACTCATCTTTACAATGTTGTTGAAAATAGGGCCAATGAATTTGTTCGTAGCAATGGCACAGAAGAAGGTGAATGAATTAAAGGTAAGGCTGAAAAAAGGTGAAACCATTGATAAGGACTTGGAAGAAGAAATTGAAAATGAAAAAAAAAAAAACGTTGGAAAGAATAGTCTTAAAAAGAATAATTGCCGTTGTTAAGTGTCTTTCAAAGAATAATTTGGCTTTTCGAGGTTCTAATGATAAGATTTACCATGAGAGTAATGGTAATTGTTTGGGATTGATTGAAATGATTACGGAATTTGATACTATTATGCAAGAACACGTGAGACGTATTCAAGATCAAGAAAGTCATTATCATTATCTTGGTCATGCTATTCAAAATGAGTTGATATCTCTATTGGCTAATAGTGTCAAAAGTCGCATTATAAGAACTACTCCCTCCATTTTTTAATATAAGTCGTTTTGGCAAATTTCACAAATTTTTTTTATTTGACGTTCTCACCTCCCCATGACCTCCCTCATGTGATTCCTAATTTTTTTCAATGAAGGCTTATACTCCCCATGTCTCCTCATTAATTTCTCTTCCATGAACAACTTTTCATCTCTTTGAATATCTTTTCAATACCATGAATCTAGTATATAAACATTGTTACTTGAGTATTTTCAAGGCAATTATTACTTGAGTAATTAAAGGGTGAAAGCCTCAATAAAATTTTCTTAATTGTTGTGCCAAACCCTTAAACGACTTATATTAAAAAATGGAGGGAGTATTAAAGAGAGCAAATATTTTTCCATTATTCTTGATTGTACCCCGGATGTGAGTCATTAAGAACAAATGACACTAATTATACGATGTGTAAATATGATAAATGCCAAAGTTGTGACAGAAGAATATTTTGTGCGGTTTTTGAAAGTGGATGATACATCCGGGTTAGGACTTTTTAATGAATTGTTGAATGTTTTAAAGTCTCTTGATCTTGATATTAATGATGTACGCGGACAAGGTTATGACAATGACTCTAATATGAAAGGTAAACATCAAGGAGTTCAAAAGTGATTACTTGAATTAAATCCATGTGCGTTATCTATCTAGTTCTACTAAAACAGAAGCCACTAGGACACGTGGCATTCTGTGGCTAAATAATTTCCCGCTTAAAAGCTCCAAGATATTTTCGGTTTGCTGCAAACTAACTCTCACCCTAATATTGCCTATAGTTTAGGAATAAAATATTAAATTCCTAATATTGCTCAAACAAACTCCTTATATTTCTCCTTCAGCCTGCTACAACAAATTGTGTTGTTTCTCAACAAAAAAAAAAATCGCCAACCACTATAATATGTTGTCCTCTAAAAAAAATTGGATCAAAAATGATATCCTGGCCTTCATCATGTATGATTATTACTTCCTCTTGCCTATGAATATGATATGATCCCTTATAATTTTATACAATCGAGGGTGAATGTCGATAAACTTATTGGGTAGTTCTAGCGAATCTAGGTTGACCATGAATTTGAGTATTACTGTATTAGTGTATGTTGATGCTTGGTATTATGTTCATTGACTGATTTTCTAAATACATACATTCCTATATCACATGGTACATTCCTCCATAAGAATTATGATGAGTTGCGTTACATAATTTCATGAGTTGTTGTACAGGTTAAATTTGTAAGTCAAATTGTTCCCATAGCTACTATATTTATGGCTTTTGCTGATTGCATCATTAGCATTTTCTTCTTTTACGAGATATAATATTGAGTTGCTAAACCATTCTTTTTTTTTTTTTTGAAGTTGTTGCTAAACCATTCTTCAGTAAGTCTATGGCTCTTTTTTAGCCATTACTCCGTATACAATTTGATACTATCACTCACATCAAAAGCCTACGACTCCTATGATTTACACTGCATTTTTTGGGGTGGTGTATGTTTCACACTTATACCATTACATAGATTTGGACCTATATTTAGACAATGGTGTGCGTGTTTTGTTCGAGCTATTCAATTTTTTTTAACATGAGATGATTTGAACTTGGGTTACTAAATAAGTTCTCAGCAACAAATAATATATAATTTTATCAAATATATTGCTAAATATCTCCGTGCAACGCACGGGTGTTACGCTAGTATATATATATGCCATGTGCTTCTCATATGCATAGTCTTAATCTTACTCTTTGTGATATGGCAAATTCTTGCGTTAAAGCAATTTCTTTTTTTGGTGTTGTGCAACGCTTGTATTCTCTATTTGCAAGTTCTACTAAAAGGTGGAAAATTTTAGTTGATAATGTTCCATGTTTGACATTGAAATCTTTGTGTAATACTCGTTGGGAGAGCCGTATCAAAAGCGTAAAAGCAATTAGATTTCAAGCTCCTCAAATTAGACTTGCTTTATTTAAACTGTATGACTCTTGTGGTGATCCTAAAACAAAGAGTGAAGCTGAAAGTTTAGCTAATGCTATTGGGTGTTTTGAATTTTTACTTGGTATGGTTACATGGTATGAGCTTTTATTTTGTATTAATAAAGTAAGCAAGAAGTTGCAAGCTAAATCCATGAGCCTGAATGATACCAAGAAGCTAGTAGGAAGTGTAATGTCACGTTTTGAGAAGTTTAGAAGTGAAGGCTTTGACTCTAGTTTAAATATTGCAAAAAGACTTGCACTTGATATGGATGTGGAACCTACGTTATTTCCCGTAAAGCGTCACATTTTTAGAAAAAGACAACACGGTGAAAATGATGCTGATGAAAAAAGACGTTCACTTGAGGAGTCATTTAGAATTAATTATTTTTTAGTTGTTGTAGATATGGCAATTTGTTCTTTGAAGGAAAGATTTGAGCAACTAAAAACATTTGAAAACATTTTTGGTTTCTTGTATGATTCAAGTGAATTAAAGGCATTAGATGAAAGTGAATTAAAAGCTTGTTGTACTAAGTTTCATGCTACTTTTTCTCATGAAAATATCTCCGATGTTGATTTGAATGATCTTTTCTTTGAGTTAAAGATGTTGCAGGACACTTTACCAGATAGGTTTATGTCTGTTATTGGAATTCTTAAATATGTTAAAAGATTCTGATTCTTTTCCGAATGCTTCAATTGCTTATCGTATTATGTTAACTGTGCTTGTGAACGTTGCATCGGCTGAGAGAAGTTTTTCAAAGTTGAAATTAATAAAAACGTATTTAAGGTCATCGATGTCGCAAGAAAGATTATGTGGCCTTGCAATGTTAAGTATTGAGAGAAATATTCTGGAAAGTATTGATCTTAAGACGGTTATTAAGGATTTTGCTTCTAAAAATGCCCGAAGAAGTCACTTTTCATGATCTTGTGTACATTTTTTTTGCTAGGTGGTTGACAACGAGTAAGTTATGACATCTTGGAAGCAATGGCTATAATTTCTTATGTCGGATTGGTGTTAAAATTTACAAACCTTTTGGATTTGTAAGGCTCGTATTGCTCGTTTGATGTGATGAATGATATTGTAAACCCGGCCCGCGCAAGGGCTTTATATCTATATTGTTATATTCATTTTATGAAATTGTCAGTTTATATTTGTTATAATATTATTAGCAACACTATTATTTTCCATAAATTACCTTACCACCATAATTAACATAAATTATACAGTATTATTTTCCATAAATTAACTACTAATTTCCAAATTATGTAATTATTTAGTGCTATCCAATAAATGAATAAAGTGTCGTTTTAGAAAAGATTTGGTGTCAGGTTTTAATATATAGTATTAGATTATATATTATTCTATTCTATGAAAGGGCCCATTTTTAGTTTTCGCCCCAGGCCTCCAAAATCTTAGAAACGGCACTGATCCAAACGATACTAAATCTCTCTCCACTAAAACCCTAAATACGTACGGCGACGAGGATTGTGCATGCATGTTCTTCACAATCAAGTAACACGAAATTAAAGAAAAATCCAGGTATGGCGTCGGATGAGGAGAAAGCCAGAGATGTTCAGACGATGATAAAGGGAATGCTTGTAGGAGAAGATCGGTATTTGAGTAAAGCAAAGAAAGCAAACAAATTAGTTGATGCCCTAATCAGTCACCAATATTTACCGACAATTACTAGTTATCAAGCCGGAGTAAAACCATCTGTTTGTGAGCATCTTGCTACTCTTTTCGAATGGAAGGCCATTCTTGGCCTGCGTCTTAGTTCCCAGCCCGACGGTACGTACACTCTACACACACAAACTAACTAATCCTCGCTCTGTTAATTACTGTTTGCAGATGATCTTGATATTTGCAGATGATGTTGAACTACTGATCTATTGATATTAGATTAGGGTTTTATGTTCCATTTTTATTAAATTGATTGTGTTCCAAAATCGAAAGGATAGACTATTGGTAGTAGTTGTGGTCTAATATCCCAAGTAATTGAGATGAGATTGATTGATATTTGTTAGTAGCTAATTAAGATAAATGCATAAAGGGATTGGTGACCCTTTCATAATTAAGCTTCTTAATTAGAATAATCGAATTATATATACATGTCTTGGTTATACTTCCAAACTTTGGGTTTGGGTTTGACAACATATATATAAGATGTATGATCTTAGTATATATATGCTGAAAACATATGATCGAGCTAATTAATTAACATTATTATGTTTTTGTTTTTGTTGCATGCAGTTGTGTTTCGACATGCAGTAGATGCTGTTGCATTCCACGAGAGGCACAAAATGTGGAATCCCGAAGAGATAGTTCCTATCTTAGCGTATGTTTTACCTTAACTATTTCAGTTTTTAATTTGCTTCTTGAATTGGTCGTCGTTATTACGTACTGTGCTTTTGATGATCATCGAGTAGTAGCTAATCCATTATAATTTTTGATTTGCAGTGAGGGGCATTATCGGCATGGTCAACTGAATAGTGCGATTGGCGTGTACAAGGTTGCATTCCAAGGCCAGCTTGCATCTCTTATATCTCAGGAATGGAAGAATGCTCATACCCCAAGAGTACAAGAATTGTTGGCTGAACATGAGGCCACAATAATGAAACATCACGTAGCAGATGCTAAGAGTAGTGAAAGAAAACCAGATTCAACAACAAATACTCGATCGAGATTCGAGAGCAAAAGGAATAGACTTCTAGCTAGAAAACCAGAATAGAAACTACCAAAATAACGAGTTTAGAGGAAAACAAAAGGTTCTTAGACCATGTTTATTGGTGATTTTCATATTCTAGTTCATGAATAAGACAACCAACTCAAACATGTGAAGAAGTATTAACAAATATATTTTGACAAATGCCGTCCATTTTCTGTTTCTACTGATATAACAATATCATGCAGTTCAGCACTGATTTGGCTCAGGTACATGAGAAAATGAAAGAGTGGACCCAGTCATTTGCAAGAGGAATTAAAAGCCAGGACACTCCTGAAGGTGCACTAAATGCCATCCGTAGGATGACATACTACAAGCGAGCCAGTGAGGAAATTATAAGGGAGGCAGATTCTGCTAAAACACAAATGATTAAATGGACAAAACACAGTAAACTCACATTAATTTGCCATAAATAGACAAAACACAGTAAACTCACATTAATCTAGGCAGACTCTTTGCCAACGACGTAGTCAGAACCAGAAAACTGTATTAGTTCATTTAATTTGTAGTGTTAAAATTAACTCACATTTGTTTTTTTAAAAAAAAAAAACGACCCACCTTTGTTTTTCTTCCCCTTTCTCTCTCTAATGCACATTGAACTCACATATCCATCTCCGACCAAGCGACAAAGTAAATTTTTGTTGGGTTATTTACTTATTTTATGAATTCTTGATGATATTTGTGTTCCTTTTCGTTTTATCTTCTGCAAATCCAATTGATATGATTTATAGGCTATCTTCTATTAAAACCCTAATTTTCTACTTGCCCAAACCCTTAATTGTTTGATTATGTAAACTAATTAATATGGATTATTATACACAAGAGAAATTCCTCTGTATACTGGGCGGGCTATGAAATGGAGTAAATGGAGTAAAGAGTAGAATCAAGTATGGACATATCATGGTATATAAATCACGAACTCGCAAGCGATGTTTGAGCCCCAGGATTAATTGAAGGAGAATTTAGAGGTTATAATTAGTGTTAGGCAAGGCTGTTGCATAGCCAAACCAAAATGCTCACTATACCTTTGGAAAAAGCTAGTAAAAGTTTCTCTATGTAAACCTGGTGCTGTAAGTACCATCTTCGACACTTGATAAAATACCCATAGAAATGGTATGGCATGGAAATAGTGGACTTTATTTGAGCCTTATACGAACCTCTTAAGTTTAATTGTGCAAAACAGAATTACAACTTAAGATGCATCAGGTTTTCACCCAAACTTAAATTGGTAGTAATCCGTTAACTTTTCTCTTTTGATTTTAAAACCATTGGTTAGTTGGGTCTCATAGCTTTCCGAAATGGTAAGACACGAAAATATTGCCCTTCATTTGAGCTTTCTAAGAACCTCTTAAGTTTAATTGCGCAAAACAAAATTACAACTTAAGATGCATCAGGAGCTCACCCAAACTTAAACTGGTAATAATCCGTTAACGTTTTTCATTTTATTTTAAGACCATTGGTTAGTTGGGTCTCTTAGCTTTCCTAAATGGTAAGGCACGGAAATATAGCCCTTCATTTGAGCCTTCTAAGAAACAAACAATTGATTTTGTAACTCATTTAACTAAATTTTTTATGCAAAACAAAAATACCAAAATGAAAAACGATAGCGATATCGAACAGACCTTAGGTTCAATTTTGTGGTTCTTATTTTTGCTCCTTTAGCAATTAGCAATATACAAATTAAAGTAGGTTAACCTACAATTGATATAAAAGCTATGGTCAACCACAAATTTTGAGAAGAGCACCATACACTACATGTTGTGTATCTCGGTCGTCCAACTTAATAGATCATGTAATTGAAAAAGATAGTTAGACTTGGTTGTGACGTAAACCACGGTGAGAATTCCTATCATGTGTTTTATACCAATAAGAAGATTGCATTTTTAGTTTGGGCGAATCAAAATCAGCAAAAGCAAGGCTAGAAAAATGAAGCATCCTCATGAGTCTCGTGGCATAACATCTTATAGCCGGCGTTTGGTAACAACTAAATCATAGGAATTTAATTTTATAAATGGTTCGCATAAAAGAGCATCAATATGTTGTGTGCACAAATCTGATCATATACATAGTATATATATACAGTGTTACTACTCCATGTCGAAATGTTTTACTTGGTCATGTAAAATGCTACAGCCTAGAATTAATGCAGAATATCCTTGTAAAATTAACATGGGTATTATTATGATGTTCTTACAACTGGGTCGTGAAACAAAGTTTAGTTATAAAGGATAAACACAGTTTTCGTAATAGAAGTCTCTAATCTACAGAGTCCAGTTGATGAACAATAGGCTCCTTGCACTTCTCGCAAGCTTATCTGTCAAACCAAAATTCATCAAAGAGTCGTCACTACTGTCTTAAGAGCGAGGCCGTGTCTTAAGAGCGAGGCCCGTGCCGAGAGGGCAATATAAACGTCACACCAAATCACCTAAGGAAAATAGTACGTACATGGTGGCTCGAGAAATCATTTTTAACCAGATTTCAAGCACACAACTCTGTTAAAATAATAATAATACGATCCCATAAATTTCTTCAAGTAAGAGTGCTTTCTAATAAAGATATTTTCAAAACTTGCGAATAAATCACTTAGAGAAAATTGAAAATCAAAGACGAAATTATAAGGTGAATAACGATTATACTTGAATTTCACATTCAAGTATTCCTAATCAAGCAAATTAAGCGGATGAAGCAGGAACAGACAAACATAAATATGAAATTGTAATGAGAAGTGAAGTTCTAATTATATTGATCTCTTTTTGAAATGATATGCATATTATATTTCGGCCTAAATTTTGGTAATTTTAATTGATTACCATAATTATTGATATTATATCATAGCTAGTCTATGATACGGAGTAGCATCTCAATAAAAAAGAGGCAAGAATCCTTGTTTGGTTCACTCGCATGATATGCCGTGATGAAACATGGTAGAGAATATTTTTCTTTTTCTTTTTAGTAAGTAATATCTTTGTTAGTTCTAAAAATAAGGGGAATTGATGTGTATTTATTCTTTCTTGATTATTTTGTAAACCATTTCAATTGTGGCTGAAATCATGGTAAATTTATTTGGAAATGACTTCCATTTAGTGCTATAATGTTGGTTTATATTGATCTAATATTATAATTTGGGAAATTATAATGGTATGCAAAGTCTTATGTGCACTGATTATGCAATAAAAGATCTGATCAATATATATTCTTGCTTTTTTTATTGTCCGAAATATGTAAATTGAAGCGGAAAGTATAATATTATAAATGACTAATTAATATCACAACAATATATTGTTCCTTAAATATATTTTATAATAGGTATGTGTATTGTAAATAAGGCAATAAAATAAATTAGTACATAATTACAAAATATATTGCATGCCTGTGTCTTTTGTATGCTAGCGTGTGTCATTCATAACCATGTAAGTGCTATTAAAGGCAGTTTTCATTTGACATCAGCAGCCTATGTGGATGTCTTAAAAATTGTTTAAAATCACGGCTATTAATATATATATATATACTAGTTTATAGACCCGTGCAAAATTGCACGGGCTGTTAATTATATAACATTGGTATGAAATCTAACTTAATTATGCTTATGGTGATTGTAGTGATTTATCTTAGTTGATCGATGAGACTTAAAACAAATAGGATACGACAAAAAATGTTATAATTATCAAAAGTTTCTTAAACCTCGTAAATCAACTTGATTTAACCCGTCCTTTATAGGGCATGAATCTGTTTTTGGTATCCATTAACTTATTGACTTGGACCCATTACGACCAATACATCTTTGGGTCAAATCCGACCTCCCCTGTGACACATAATGTAAGACGAAATTGAGTCCATGAATGAATTAGAAGACTAATAGCTAATTTTAGTTCACATAATAACTCCAAATCTGCTTTTTAGTTTTAAATTGTTTAAAATTACATACTTAAAGTCATACATATGATTAAGATAGTATTATAAACATGTAAACTCCCATGATTCATTGTGTTCTTCATAGTTTATTTTGCATGGTTTTATTGTAATTAATAACATGCGGTGGAAAGTAAAAATAGGTAAAATAGATTTATTATAGTTTCAATATTAAATAAGGCACAATAATATACTTCCATCCGGTCATAGGGGTTGACCTACCCCGAAATGATCAATTGCTAATTGACCCGTGTATGACCCATAGTCGTTTGCTCGTGCAAATTGCATAGGTTATTATATGATATTTCAATAACTTTAATTGATTTTCCCTAATTAAAGCAAAACACTATTATGACTATGAAAAGCTTAGTCGAGGTATCATAACCTGTTTCTACTCGTTTGTCCTAGGTCATGACCCCTATTTTATTTTGTAAGTTATGGTCAACAATAACCCAAACCAACTTTTGACCGGCATAACTCTACCAAAGATAGCCTGACTCTTTGACCCGTTTTGACCCCACTATCTAAGTTATGCTAATATGTTAGTAGCTAATATGGGACTATGCTATATGTTTTATATTTCAACCTATTTTTTTATTTAGCCGATTAATAGATGCATTTTATGGGACATGGACCCGTTTTTAATATGAATTGTGACCATTTATGACCCGAACCAGTGTTAACCCACATATTTTTTTACCCAATATTTGAGGGTTTTTTTTTTTTTTTTTTAGGCGGGGTATAGAGAGGAATAAGATTAGGTGACCGTTATAATCAGGGTATCAAATTTGAGGTTGTTAAATAAGGTTGGTATTAACCCATTTTAACCCATAGTATATATTTTCACCCTAAATGCAAGTTTTCGCGAATTGTTACATGAAAATCACAATCACTGTGTTTTATGCTATACGTTTAATTATTCGATGTATTCTTATGTGTTCGGATCAATAAATCCATTTTATGGCTCATGAACCCGTTTTTAGTTATGATTTGTAACCATTTATGCCCGAATCCGTTTGGACCGATTCTTTTTAATCCTAAATCTAATTTGACCTATATATTGACATGATTTATTCTATAACTAAGACGAAATGAAGCCCGAAAACTGCACTAAAACTATATAAAAGAACATAATAATTCAAAAAATAATTTCAAAATGCCTGCTTAAGGAATTCACGTTTATGATCTAAGATTGCACGGGTATTAAAATTGAATTGAATCAGCCTCTAGCGACAAATTTATGATGTGGACTAAATCTAATTGAGTTATTTTGCATAAGCAGAGAATATATGATCAATAATAAGAAAAGAATTGAAGGAAATTAGCTTTGAGCCCAATTTCGAAATACGACTCTAATCTTCTCCAAATTTCCAGAATGATCTACTGGGCATGAAGGATTTGGGTAAAAAAAAAAACAAAATTTGTTAATATACTTCGAAAAGTAATACGACAATCAACTTGAAATCTCAAAAAAAAAAAAAAACATGATCATAATACCTGAGCAACAATTGATAATTCGGGTTAGACTGGCAACGATCCTTCGTTAATCGCATTCATCGTCCAACTCTGCAATGGAGTTCAACTTTAATTTAATCACACAATTATGGCAGATTAGCAGATCAAAATTCAACACATATACATTGCAATATTGATTCAGATTCAACACCATTCAAACAAAGAAAATTAATAAGAAAACAACATGAAAAAAATATAATAATACTTCCCAGAAAAATGATTGGACGCGATGAATCATGCATGTACCACAGAATGAATCAATGAGTTTGCCATCTTGCATATATCCTCTTGTGCAATATTAAAAATGATTGTAATTCATTTCTATAAAAATGCAATCGATGTGTACTGGTATTCAATTAACTTGAACGAAAAGATTGTCACAAAGAAGAATGAAAGGATATGGCTTGATTACGTAAGGAGCTTGGCGAGATTCCCTGAATTTATTCACGGAAGTATAATTTGTGATTGATTGCAATCTGGATAGGAATAAATCAGATTGATCCGTTGAGATATGGTTTCCTCTGTTTGAAATATTTTCATATTGTAGTTGAGACAATTTAAGAAGATATTTGGAAAGTTACGTATGAATGCAAATTTTATTTTATGCCTGATTATTTATTCTTTCTATTTATAGTTAGATTTAATAGAATTGTAAATCCGGTAGATTTATTTATTTACGGAAACTATTGTTTTTTCGATAGATTTTACTGCCTAAATTACGAAGTGTTGACGTCAGCTATGACGTGTCGCTGATGTCACCGCTGATGTGGACGGTCTAAAATACTGCGAAATGTACCGGTAATTATATATAATATATGATATGATATATCTGAATCTTAATATATTTATAAACGAAGCTTTTTTCGGGGGCATTGAAGAGGTTTAGAGTCTTTCGAATTTTCTTAGAGTTTCTGGTGAATAAGGAATTAATTTATGTTATGCAATATGGTAAATAAGGTATTAATTTATGTTATGGAATTGTTATAATATCATATGTGAGTTTATGGTAATCATGTACAAAATTCATATATTAGTTATGGAAATGTAGTATACCATACATAAGCTTATGATAATCATGAAAATAAGCTTATGATAACCATGAAGATATGAAATTTTTATAATCATGAAATTATTTGTATATGTTATGGTAAAATAATATTCCATAAGTCAAAAGTCTAATATAACATTTTTTACATTTTGGTACATATAAGCAACAAATGATGACCTTCAAATTTGAGATACTAATACTAATAAATATAAGTCACCCTATTATGGTTTTTGGTGAATAAAAAAAATTCCTTTATAAGTGAGGGAAGATAATAATTCCATATATTCAAGTATATATGGTAATTATGGTTATTGTAGCTAACGGGTTGATCTCAAGGAGGTGTGAAAAATGTCTAAATCGTCAAAAGAATTGAAGTCAGGTACGCTATGGTCGAAATGGTAGGTGATTCTATCAACTAAAACTCATAAGAATTTAAATGGATTGGTGTATTAATGCAATCAACTAAAAGCCTAGGCCGTAGATATCCCCACTAACATGCATCAACTACGATAATAAAACACATTGCAAGTCATAAAAACATAGATTAGGGGGGGGGGGATTATGCAATACAACTACTACTTATCCGGGCGAGGCTATCATAGACTTTCTAATTACAATCCTAAGTCCTACTTCCGTACTGAAATGATCATGCAATAGAAGCATTAAGAATGCATAAATTTCCCAATTAGTCCTAACAACCCACTTTCGTGATGAAACAGTCCTAATCAATATTAGAAGGCTAATCACTAAACAAGAATCGCAACTGCATGCCGTTTATAAACTCCGTTTATGTAATAACCCACTTTTTAATAATAATAATAATAATAATATAATAATAATAATAATAATAATAATAATAATAATAATAATAATAATAATAATAATAATAATAATAATAATAATAATAATAATAAAAAGGACAAAGAACAAAGGAAAAGAAAAACTTGCTACAAATTTGACGTAAAGACTCTTAGGCATTCAATGCCTTGTCCCTTGTTTTAAGGGGGGTAATGCATTTTTCACTTGGGGTGAATTACATTAGTTCCGGGAGAATTTGAGCAAAGGCAGTTGCCTATAAATATCAAGCCTCGTCATTCAGTTTTGTTGGCGAGAATCCATTCGAGTTTCATTCAAACTGAAGTGTTTCAGACCATAAGCACACCACATATAAAGTAAGTTCCGAGTATTATAAGATTTCGTAAAAATAATTTACGAAATAAGTAGTTGTTACGTACGTGCGAAAATTGACATCTTCTTAGCGAGGCTCTGTCGAAATAGTCATCGTCACTTAACATAGCCAAGGTATAACTCTTAAACTGTTATGAAATTATTATCGTTAGACAACGCCGTTAATATTTTCGTACACGTTTTCGATAATTGATTAACCTTGTGGCGAATAGTTATTACGGTGCAAGTAACTCGGTGGAATTACCCCACTTTGTGAACGTCACCGTATTAACAACTAACCCAAGAATAAAATGTGTTGGTGGTAAATAGTAGCTCCATGATTATAAAGTAACCCGGCGGAATTACCCCAGTGGTGAAAATAATCTTAGAGTGAATGATTTCCACTAAAGGACGATAAATAGTAAATTAACAATTTGACTAGATAATCGCCACTTTTAGAATTCGGACGTCGTTGGACCCTTGGACAATTAATTATCAAATAAATGACAACATGATTACTTTGCCAATATAACCTTAAATAAATAACTTACGCGACTTTATTTACTTAGAACGAGAGAACGCACAGAGTAGTATCGCGGTGGTTTGGAATTCAGCTAAGGGACTCTTTCTGATTTAGCTTATAGTATTATTTTGTATACTTTAATGCTTATTTTTGAAAGAGGATCGAGTACTGCAAACTCTGATTATTTTCGGAACTACTTCGGTTTTGTGGGTTAGTTATGTGTTCTGGCTAACTTGAAACGAGGATATCCGTCTGGCCCTGCCAAGGGAGTAAACTGGCACTGACTAAGAACTTCTGAACTAACCAGAACTACACTACCCACTACTGGAATTACTTATACGAATTATTATTATTTTACTATTTTAGAAACTGCTTGATCCGGTTGAGTTGGAAACTGTCTTTTACTAGGCTATCGAGCTCACCCTTTCAATACTAAATTCTTTTCAGGAAATCAGTACTAGCTGGAGGTGGGAATCTGAGTGAGCTACCCAAGTCGTCTTGTAACATAAATAATGGCCTTAGTAATCGTTTGTACTATAGTATTCGTATGTATAATATTGTGTAATATATGTTGTGTACCTTCAACTTCTGAGGAATAAGAATGGCTTAGCCTACTTTTCGTAGGTTGCCGTTTGTCATGTTCCAATTATGGTGTTGGGGCGTGACAGTTTAGCACTCAACAAGCATAAATTAGTATAAATCTAATCGCAACAACAAGTATATAAATTAGACAACAATAATCAAACTCAAGTTGGTAATTAAACCTAGCCATAATAAGCTCTAATTATATGAATCTAAAGACTTGCAAATTTACGTATTAAATCATAGTACTAGCATGTTAGGGTTCGACCAAACCCTAAAAAAAGACTACTCACACATATCCAAATTAACAACAACAATAATAATTGAATTGAAAAACATAATTAAAGAAGAGTAGAGAAAGAATTGCAATACTATGATGGTCTGAATAATACTCTGGATAATAAAGAAAATAAATCTCCGAATTTGGTACAAAAATGCTTGAATCTTGAAATAAAATTGGATGCAGAAAAGAATGAAAGTTTAGATAGATAGTACGAGGGTTCAACTAGGTATAAATCACTAGGAGGTTATTTTATAATTTTCTAAAAGAAAATAGGAAATAAACCCCCAAAATTAGAATAAAGGAAAATCCAGAAAAAATCAACTTGTGCATTTACATGAGTTATGCAACACAGCGCACGAGTCGTGCCCCGATCAGCGGCCAATTCGTGTTTATGCACGAGTCGTGCAATTGTGGCACGAGCTAGTTGTGTAAAACTGCTCCGACAGTCCAACTTCAAACGCCTCTGATTTCTTCGTTAGTTATCGGATTAAGGCGTCTAACCACTTTTTAGAAAGTTAAGACCATAATCTTTCACCTTTAATTGGTTTCACTTCAAAATTCAAAGTGGTTTGGCAGTTATTGAGCTCCAAAGTTGGCACTGCGTAAAAGACTTCAATCACGCATCTTCACTACTCCAAAATTTCTTTATTATGTCCTGAAAAGCTCAAAAACCAACAATTATACCAAGGACGCGAAATATTTGATAATCGAGTGTAAATTGGTCAAATATAGCAATTATTGCACCGTAAAGTCATATATAATTATGCAATATAAGGACTTATCATAGCCATAAAAACACATATTCCCTCCTTTAAGTCCTTTTCAAAATGTATGACGATTTCATTTTACGATATAAGGTATTGGCGATTGATTTCGCGAAAAAAAAATGACTTATGTACTTAAAGTTATACTTATTTGGTTGGTATCTACTTTCATTATATTATAGTTTTGTAGTTTTTGGCTTTCTATTTTAATATATTTTTTTCATTTTAATGACTCACCTCCAAAAATGAAATGATATTGAAACATATTTTTGAAGAGCAAATGTTGTATATATAAAATATAGCGTCATCATCATTGTCTCCTCATATTATTATTTTTGAAAATTTTCTATAATTATCATCATTTGCATTTTTTTTTTCATTGCATTTTACATCAACTCATCTTGATAAATTACTGTTAAAAATATTTTGTTGTAAAAATGGTAAAATCAAGAGAACATCAGCCTACCTTAGCTTGTGGTTATTTGCATGAAAATTGATTATGTCTCAGTCATTTAGAGCCTGTATGATTTGATAAAAATATTTGATTAAATGAGAAATTATTTCATGTGAAATTAACATTTCAGATGTTAATTGATCTAAATTGATTAAAAAAAAAGAATTGTAATTAATTAGAGAACCTTAGTTTGAGGTTATTTGCATGAAAATTTATTATCTCTTGGTTATTTCAATTGTGCATGATCTGTCATGAAGCTATATGATTAAATCGGAAGTTGTTTGATCTGATCTGCATACTTCAGATGTCAAGTGTTCTAAATTAATTAGAAAAATAACTGAATTTAATTAGGTGATGCCTTAATGGAAGAAATTAATTTGGATGAGTAGGTCTCTTTGCACTAAAACTATTGCTATCACCCAAAATTATTAGGTCAGCCACATTAATGTAATCTTCTTATTAGAAATTCAACTTTTTTTTTTTTGTATTGAATATGTCTGGAAATGGGGAAAACCCCACAACGCAAATGGAATTCTCCTAGAGCTTTAAAAAAAATTACGCACAGTCCTAAAATATATAATACTCGAATTACAAATATATTCTATCTATTAACATAGGGATAGTTATGAGCTTAAATTAAACTTTTTTAGCTATATCATAATGATTTCGGTAATGGATAGTGCGTATATAACATATAATATTTTTAATGTAACCGTGCAACGCACGGGCTTTAATCTAGTATATTTATAAACGAAGCTTTTTTCGGAGGCATTGAAGAGGTTTAGAGCCTTTCGATATTTCTTAGCGCTTCTGGTGAATAATGAATTAATTTATGTTATGGAATATGGTGAATAAGGAATTAATTTATGTTATGGAATTGTTGTTATATCATATGTGAGTTTATGGTAATCATGTACAAAATTCATATATTAGTTATGGAAATGTAGGATACCATACATAAGCTTATGTTAATCATGAAAATTAGCTTATGGTAATATGTTATGGTAAAATAATATTTCATAAGTCAAAAGTCTAATATAACATTTTTTTTACATTTTGGTATATATAAGCAACAAATGATGACCTTCAAAAATGAGATACTAATACTAATAGCTATAAGTCACCCTATTATAGTTTTTGGTGAATAAAAAAAAATTCCTTAATAAGTAAGGGAAGATAATAATTCCATATATTCAAGTATATATGGTAATTATGAATGGTGAGATAATACAATTTTTTTTTCTTACAAGTTAAGAACATATGAAATTCCAAATTTTAGTTTATTGTAGCCAGTTACGTGTTTATTTAACCGCAAACGTATAGCTAACGAGTTGATCTCAAGGAGGTATGAAAAATGTCTAAATCGTCTAAAGAAGTGAAGTCAGGTACACTATGATCGAAATGGTAGGTGATTCTATCATCTAAAACTCATAAGAATTTAAATGGATTGGTGTATTAATGCAATCAACTAAAAGCCTAGGCCGTAGATATCCCCACTAACATGCATGAACTAGGATAATAAAACACATTGCAAGTCATTAAAACATAGATTAGGGGGGGATTATGCAATACAACTACTACTTATCCGCGCGAGGCTATCATAGACTTTCTAATTACAATCCTAAGTCCTACTTCCGTACTGAAATGATCATGCAATAGAAGCATTAAGAACCCATAAATTTCCCAATTAGTCATAACAACCCACTTTCGTGATGAAACAGTCCTAATCAATATTAGAGGGTTAATCACTAAACAGGAATGCAACAGCATGCCGTTTATAAACTCCGTTTTGCACTCAACAAGCATAAATTAGTATAAATCTAATCGCAACAACAAGTATATAAATTAGACAACAATAATCAAACTCAAGTTGGTAATTAAACCTAGCCATAATAAGCCCTAATTATATGAATCTAAAGACTTGCAAATTTACGGATTAAATAAGAGTACTAGCATGTTAGGGTTCGACCAAACCCTAAAAAAAGACTACTCACACATATCCAAATTAACAACAACAATAATAATTGAATTGAAAAACATAATTAAAGAAGTGTAGAGAAAGAATTGCAATACTGTGATGGTCTGAATAATACTCTGGATAATAAAGAAAATAAATCTCCGAAACTGGTACAAAAATGCTTGAATCTTGAAATAAAATTGGATGCATAAAAGAATGAAAGGTTTGATAGATAGTACGAGGGTTCAACTAGGTATAAATCACTAGGAGGTTATTTTATAATTTCCTAAAAGAAAATAGGAAATAAACCCCCAAAATTAGAATAAAGGAAAATCCAGAAAAAATCAACTTGTGCATTTACATGAGTCATGCAACACAGCGCACGAGTCGTGCCCGGATCAGCGGCCAATTCGTGTTTATGCACGAGTCGTGCAATTGTGGCACGAGCTAGTCGTGTAAAACTGCTCCGACAGTCCAACTTCAAACGCCTCTGATTTCTTCGTTAGTTATCGGATTAAGGCGTCTAACCACTTTTTAGAAAGTTAAGACCATAATCTTTCACCTTCAATTGGTTTCACTTCAAAATTCAAAGTGGTTTGGCAGATATTGAGCTCCAAAGTTGGCACTGCGTAAAAGACTTCAATCACGCATCTTCACTACTCCAAAATTTCTTTATTATGTCCTGAAAAGCTCAAAAACCAACAACTACACCAAGGACGTGAAATATTTGATAATCGAGTGTAAATGGGTCAAATATAGCAATTATTGCACCGTAAAGTCCTATATAATTATGCAATATAAGGACTTATCATAGCCATAAAAACAGATATTCCCTCATTTGAGTCCTTTTCAAAATGTATGACGATTTCATTTTACGATAAAAGGTATTGGCGATTGATTTCGTGAAAAAAAAATGACTTATGTACTTAAAGTTATACTCATTTGGTTGGTATCTACTTTCATTATATTATATTTTTGTAGTTTTTGGCTTTCTATTTTAATATTTTTTTTTTATTTTAATGACTCACCTCCAAAAATGAAATGATATTGAAACATATTTTTGAAGAGCAAATGTTGTATATATAAAATATAGCGTCATCATCATTGTCCCCTTTTTTTTCATATTATTATTTTTGAAAATTTTCAATAATTATCATCATTTGCATTTTTTTTCATTGCATTTTACATCAACTCATCTTGATAAATTACTGTTAAAAATATTTTGTTGTAAAAATGGTAAAATCAAGAGAACATCAGCCTACCTTAGCTTGTGGTTATTTGCATGAAAATTGATTATGTCTTAGTCATTTAGAGCCTGTATGATTTGATAAAAAGTATTTGATTAAATGAGAAATTATTTCATGTGAAATTAACATTTCAGATGTTAATTGATCTAAATTGATTAAAAAAAGAATTGTAATTAATTAGAGAACCTGAGTTTGAGGTTATTTGCATGCATGCAAATTTATTATCTCTTGGTTATTTCAATTCTGCATGATCTGACATGAAGCTATATGATTAAATCGGAAGTTGTTTGATCTGATTTGGATAGTTCAGATGTCAAGTGTTCTAAATTAATTAGAAAAATAACTGAATTTAATTAGGTGAGTTATGCCTTAATGGAAGAAATTAATTTGGATGAGTAGGTCTCTTTGCACTAAAACTATTGCTATCAGACAAAATTATTAGGTCAGCTACCGTAATGTTATCTTCTTATTAGAATCTCAACTTTTTTTTTTTGTATTGAATACGTCTGGAAATGGGGAAAACCCCACAATACAAATGGAATTCTCCTATAGCTTAAAAAAAAAAAAAATAATGCACTGTTTTAAAATATATAATACTCGAATTACAAATATATTCTATCTATTAACATAGGGATAGTTATGAGTTTAAATTAAACCTTTTTAACTATATCATAATGATTTCGGTAATAGATAGGGCGTATATAACATATAATATTTTTAATGTAACCGTGCAACGCTCGGGCTTTAATCTAGTATATATATACATAAAACTGCAACCAACCAAATAATCAAACTTATTATTAACATCGTCGACGTAGTAAAGATTGCGATAAATTGACAAGCTTAGTAACATCCTCATGAACTAGCTAGTAACATGAGCAATGAAAGAATCCAAATCCAACTGAGATGCACCACCTTGAGCCATTGATCCTCGAAGGGCTTGGCCGATATCTTTAGCCTTTCTTCTCATCACTTGACCTTCCTCTGAATCCATCAACCTCTTCACTGAGGTCTCTAATATATCCGAGCTTATAAGCTCCCCATGAGTCTCCCACAAGTCGTCCCTAATCAGCAGGCCAATATTTAAGATTTGAGTCACCAGGACCGAGTTCAAAGGCTGATCCGAATGGATGGGGCAAGCAATCACCGGGACACCCATGCTCATGCTCAGTCAAGGATCCCCATCCGCAGTGAGTCAGGAACCCTCCAACTGAAGGGTGCCCCAGAATCTCCAACTGTGGAACCCATTCGTCGCTCACTACCATGCCCTTGTCTCCCACTCTCTTCATAAACCCTTCAGGAAGAAGCTTCTTTAGTTCATCAGCTTCATCTTCAGCACTGATGAAGATATCGCCTTTATCAGCCTTCCTGAGCACCCATAGGAAGTTTTGGCCGCATCTCTCTAATGCGGTAGCCAGTTCTTGGATTTGGTTCTCTGGAAGCGAAGTAGTTGTTCCGAATGAGATGTAAAGCACTGATTCCTTCTCTTGGCTGTCTAGCCATTTTAGGCATCTGTGTGTACCACTAGCACATGGCTTCATCTACATTATTATTATTATTGCACATAATAATAAAGAGTAGATCGATCATCAACTTTGTTTTTAAATTAAAAGAAAAGTGTGATTAGTAATAATATTTGCGTAATTGAATTGAGAACCTGCATGCATGCATGCGTGCAATGCATACCTTTTCTGACAGCTGAGTACAAGCATCCTGATCATCATCAGTAGCATTGAGGCGATTCAGCGCAATATTTTTGCTGATAAGAGGGCCAACAGCAAAATGTTTCTTCATGGGCAGTAATTTTTCGAATAATCCGACGTATGTGGCATTGATAGCCCTGCTGTCATTGTATAAGGTACCTGCATCAATGAGATAGTTAAGCTTAAACTGCTCAGAAATGAAGGTAGCGAATTCAGAGGGCAAGTTCTTGTGTGCATCAGTAGGAACAACACTTGGGACAGCATCTGGTGGGTCCAACTCAAAGGGCTTCACCGGAATTGCCTGTCATCAAACAAGAAAATTAATTACAGCAATCCGATCCGATGAAAAATTAAACAGGAAACAATTATTATTAAACAAATAAAAAGTTACCCTCCAGAAGTTAACAAAGAGGCCATAGGCAGAGAAGGTATTGAAGGTATAGGATTGAGCATTATGGAGTGATGTGACATCCTTAACGACGCACGCCATGAGAGCATCATGGATTACTACCAACTTATCATATTTCGACGAAAGGTCTCGAACAAGGTCGGAGACAGGCTGGTAAAGATCAGGAACAGTGCGGAAGACGTCGACGATTTGGTCGCAAGATGGCAGGGAGAAATCATGGAATATGATTGTCTCATGAGCATCGTTATTATCTGTGTCATCAGTAGCGTTTTTGATACGGAGTTTGAGCTGCTTAATATGTTGAGTAGAGGAAACATAGTGGACAGGAATACCATATGACGAAATAATGAGTTGAGAAAGATGGAAGGACATGTTAAGGTGGCTTTGTGCTAAGTATGGGACTACTACAATTCCCACCTTTTTGTTATCATGATTATTATTGGCCGCCATTATTGTTTTGCTTTTGAGAGTTTGATCGGATTTTTATGTGGATGATGATATATAGATTGTGTTTGTTGTTGTTGTTGTTACGAGAGATTTCAGAGGAGTTTTTAATTTGTTGGGAGAAATTAGTGGTTGCCCCTTGCAGAAGTCAAGTCATCACAGCATCACAGGGCAGTTAGTTACGTAATACTTGGCAGATACTCTGCGCTTGTTGAGCAAGTCACCTCATAATCCTAGCTCCCCGTCTTGATCACTTTCTTTCACTTACACTCAAAACACTTTCTCAGAATTGGCAAACCCTCTCTTTTTCTAATTTTGTCTCTAACCAAACAACAATATTGTACATTTGTACGTGCTGACATTTGTGATATAAAGTGTTCAAAATCACTGAAACTATATATAAAAACAAATTAAACTCTTTAACTTCCTTATCAATGATGACTTGAGCTTCCATTGCTTTCCTTAAACGATCCTTGAGATCCTCCATCATTTTAAACTACTGCATTTTCAAGGTCTGAGACACATGAACCCACATTCCTTGGAACAGAAATATCAACAAATTACACTCACAATGTTTTATACACCGGCCAAGATGAAAGTGGAGTTTCGAAAATCACTCTGCTATTAAAAAATCAGTATATTAATTACAAAAATTGTACAGTTTTATACCTGAACTGCTTTTTAGTTCATATATAACACAGATGATTTAATCCTCAAATCTCTGAAGTAGCCGGATGACAGCAACAGGATACAATTAAAAAATATCCGACGTGATTGTTAGAAATGATCAAACACCAATCAATGAAGTGAAAGAACCCTATCCTGATCCCTGCCAGTTCCTGATATTGAGAACTTGCATGATACATGAGGACTGAGGAAGGTATCCCTTTATTCATGAATCAAGGATTGAAGAATTGTGAAGTCTTTTCTGCCCAGGAGATGTTACTTTTGTGTTTGCTCCACCTTAGCTCGGATCTTCTGTTCCAATACAGAGGCAACAGTTTCAAGGCTAAACATTCTGTTTAGTGCATGCATGTTGTCTAGCGTCTCGTTCAGTGTCCGACTGTCGCTCCCATCACATCTAAGGTGTTGCATTGGACCATGAAGAATCTTGTTCACTATCCCCCGGCTAAGATCATCAATAGCTTTCCTGGTTTTCTTAGGAAGATCATCGCCAAGTTTTGACAACGCTTTTTCCAACTCTGCGGCCCTAATTCTCTCAGCATATTCCCTCAACTTCTTAATGGTGGGAACTGTCTCCAAGGAATCCCTCCACGCCTCAAACTCTTTAACTTCCTTATCAATGATGACTAGAGCTTCCATTGCTTTCCGCAAACGATCCTCCTTGTTAGCGGCCACAACTTCCTTGAGATCATCCACATTGTACACTATTGCACCATCAACGTCTGAGACACATGAACCCACATTCCTTGGAACAGAAATATCAACAAAACGCCTTACACCTCCCACTTGTGCTCCCACAGGAGGGAGAGTTTGTGCATGCTCTTTCAGGAAAAGTGGAGTTTCTGATGCTGTGCTGGTGAAAACAACATCTGCTTCAGCAGCACACGCAAGCATTTCAGAAAGGGGCTTGTAGATAATTTCTATACCCTGCAATTCATCACGGATAGTAGCAACTCTCTCCTCACTTCGGTTAACAACGACCATCTTTGTGCACCCTTTTGCTACCAAGTGTTTGATCACAAGCTTACCCATTTTGCCGGCTCCAATCACCAACATTCTGGCACTTGCATGTGAAGATTCAGGGAGCTTCATCAAGGCCAGTTCCACAGCAGCTGAACTCACTGAAACCGCACCAGAAGCTATATTTGTCTCGTGTCTGACCTTCTTGCCAACTGTGATTGCATGCTTGAAGAGTCCACTAATGTTCCTGCCAAAGCCAACAACTCCCTGGCCAACTGTGACGACCCGCTTTACCTGAGCAAGAATTTGACCTTCTCCCAACACCAAGGAGTCCAATCCTGCTGACACCTCAAAGATGTGTTGGGTAGCATCACCGTTGTAGAGCAAGAACCTATGCCGGGAAATCTCAGCTACAGGAACTCCACTAGTCTGCAAACAAGAAGATCATTTTTACAACGTTAGATCAGCCAGCTTACAACAGGACGGTGCTAGATTTTGTTTATCAAACAATAGCAGGATATACCAAACAAGATAGACTGAGCAAAAAGAGAGCCCAGACATGTGTAAAGGGCATGGCAAAGATACAGTTAAACCACCAATTTTGTTAATGGACTAGCACAATGCCAGAAATCAGGATAGCCTCTTTAATCAGGATATATCCGGCAGGGAGATGGGAATAAAGACGATAATGTTACAGCCTGGATTTAGCAGCACATACAGCATTAGACACAGAGGACCAAAGGCATATACAACTCAAAACATAGATTCAACATTAATAAAAGGTGGTATGGTAAAAGTTAGTACGAGGCATGAGTGTAGTAAAGTAAAAATAGTTGGGGGGAAGGACCTTGGACATCCATTCAGTAACTTCCTTGACACCACGATGCTGAGAGAGGGCGACGACGTAGATTTCCATGCGATTACAAGTGCTGAGGACAGCAGCCTCCTCAATATGATTCAGATTACACAACTCATCAATAGCTCTGGGCCACTCGGCTTCGGGAATGGCTAGCTTTTCACGGGTCTCAACAGGACAGGTGTGAATACTCAAACCTATCACCACAATGCTACTCCTTTCCTTTGTATACCCTGAAAGTTTCAAACTTTGCTAAATTATCATTCCAAATATCATCATCTACAAACTTTGTTGAATCACTCCACACTAATCACATTTAACAACAACAACAACAACACTAATTACTTGGACTTTATAGGGTTCAATTAGTAAGAGAAATTCACCAACTTTGAGCATGACTCACAATGTAACATTGGCGTATTTAAATTCATAATAACCACAATTATCACCAAAAAACAACAAAAAAAATGCAGCTCATTAATAGTGTTGGTGGGCGAAACAGAATCAGAGGGTGGAGTAAAATTCACGCTAAAGTCAAAGGGGGAAAGCTATTCATTAACCATACAGAAATGCAAAATTCACAAATAATAAAATCAAATCAAATTTGATAGCCATGGATTGAAAAAGGTGACAGCTTTGAATAAAAAGACGATCTGAAATGCACTCATTTGTAGAAAATATATATATATATAGAGAGAGAGAGAACATACGATCGGCGGCGGAGGTTTTGAGCTGCTCGAGGGCGGAAATGCTGGATGAACGAGCGGAGGCGGCGGATGAGGAGGTGGCCAAATCGGAAGAGGTGAGTTCGGATCTGGGGGCGAGGGAGCGGCGGTGGATGAGAGGTGATCGACGGCGGCGGTGGGAGCGGGAGAAGGAGATGAGGGAAGGAGAAGAGGAGGGAGAAGGAGAGGCAGCGTGGAGGAGAGACTCCAAAGCAAAGGTGGTTGCCGTGGCGGTGGCGGAGGCGGAGGAGGATAAACCGGTGGTTACCGCCATGCTTGGAGTCCACGCGCCGATGGAATGAAAGTTGGTATATATATATATATAGAGAGAGAGAGAGAGAGAGAGAGAGAGAGGCGTGTGGAGAGCGAGAAGAAAGGAGGAGTGGGGTTTGTTTGATTTTTAATAATTTGTGTAAATGAGAAGCTAAATTGACCAACGAAGCAAAGCAATGGTTTGATTTGTAAAGCTGGATTTGGATATCTCTGAATTGTGATTGGTCTATTATGGACACGTTTTATCCACACCACCCAACTCCCCCTTCCTTCTTCTATTGCATTTGCAAATGGAAACACGGTCCACTGGGTCAATTCTTTTGGGCGCACCCGCACCTATTCTCTTCTCTTCCTTGTGGTCCACTACTATTACGCTGCCGCTCTCCCCCTCGTTTTCCCCCATGTCTCCTCATATGGACGGCCGTCCTTGTTCTGATTTTCCGTCTTACCACTCAAATCATTAAGTGATACATAACATCTCTTTTAAAGTTTTAAGCCAGTCTACCTTCCTATCGCCTACAAGTTACGTTTCATAAAACAATAATATAAACTAGACCGTCAACTTATGCGTGTTGAACCCAACTACACTTTTCAGAATTAATCCATGTCATGGCTAGCTTATTTATGCACATACATCCGGTTGGCTTAATGTCATGTTGATCCAACAAAAAATCCAATTGAAAAAGTCCAAAATGGAAACCTCCCATCCCTCCTCTTGCCAATAATACAAGTATGGCCAACGCAATTTGACTCCCTCCTATTTACCAATCTTGATTACAGTGTCAATGAATAATACTATTTTTCTTTTTTTGGGTACAAACAATACTTATACTATACGAGTAGGAAAAAATACTGTATTGATTCTGTTACACAAAGGTCGTCCTCGGATTGTTATATTATCAGTTGTTGTATATACTTGTAAATACTAATAAGATGATCATGAGTGAGTGATGAGGAGAGACGGGAAGTCCACAAAAATAGTGTGTGGGTTTCATATTATGTGATGGAGATTGAGCGCTCAGATTACCACTGACTGGCAGCCACAACTCATGATTGAGCAACTCGTGGATCCCCAACATACTCACACTCTCTTCCCCATCCTTTTTGGCTCTACTCGCTAGATTTTCACGAATCCTACATCGTCTCACGCCCTTCACATCCTATTACGATCTCACACTGTCACTACCTCGAAACCGACATTCATGTTTTACGTCCTGTAAGCTTATCAAGCTCAACCATAGTTTCATTATTATTATGTACCTTTCGATTCATCATTGTTGTTGTCGTATTCACGAGTGGAAAATTCCCACTTCTTCTACTTGAACTTGACACAAAATAAAAATAAATAAAAAGATTTAACACAATCTCATATTACGTTGATTACTATAAGCTGTACCCAAATCTTAGGTTGGCCATGAAAACAAACTGTAAATCTCACACAATTCAACTAGAAGCACAAATCTGCACAGGTTTTTGTAGGTAAAGGCGACAGGCTAAAATTCAGTCAAATACCACCACTTTACCTAATACACAAAAAAGATTTAGATAGATAGATAGATTGCTTCCCTCAGAATCTCTCTTCCTGTCACTCTTTGGAGAGCAAGAATAGTTTAACCTCAGAGCACACAAGCCTGGAGATAAGAGCTAAGAGTCACTGGCCGAGGCAACATCATCTTTGTGCTTAATCATACCAGAGTCAACCAAGATGGGAATTTCAGCTGCAAGCCAAGGAGCAAGGCCGAGACACAAAGCATGGGCTATGCCAAACCGAGGACTGCAAGACAAACAAGCCCCATTGTTAATTGACCATAGAGAAAGAGACATTCGAACAAGGAACAAGGACTGCAAGACAACTCTACATTGATTCAAGAGCTAGTGACAAGGTTTGGGAAAAAGCACATTTATCGACGATGCAAAATCAAAGTAGACGTCAAGAAAGCTTTCGGTTGAGTCAGTTGAGAGGTCCTCTCTATTCTTGTGCCTCCTTTGGGTCTTCCTCCAGAATTTTGCAGCAGAGTCGTTAGTTAATTACATGTATCACCACCACAAAACTCTTTGTTAAAAAAGGGGTTGGGATAGGGTGATCCCTCACTTATCACCCAATGTAGCACACTGAAAACTTGAGTCATCTCATCTTTGCATGTCTTTACCAAAAAAAAAAAAAAAAAAAAAACCATCTTTGCAGATGACACTTCAATTTTTTGCTGAAGTTTCTTGGTTCTACCCAGCCAAGACAAATATTGATTTTGGAAGGGTAAATAGTTCTCTGAAAGAAGAAATCCTAAGGTATGGCTTCTATTGAAGGTAAATTGCCCTTATAATACCTTGGCATTCCATTAAATTCAGGAAGGCTCTCTAGCGAAATGTTTCAGGCCCTTTTGTCCAAGATTAAGAGTGCGCTGCAGCATTGGTCTACTAATGACCTCTCTTATGCTAGTAAGCTTCAGTTCCTTCAGTCTGTCATATGTGGCGTTGATCATGTCTGGTATGCTAGTTTACTTCTCCAACGAGCATTGGTAAAGCTAATAACAAAATGTGCAGGCAGTTCATATGTGCCACTGATAATAATAATAATAATAGGAGAATCATCTATATGGATTAAACCAAGGTTAGCAATCCTAACGATGAAGGGGGATTTCATATGAGAGAATACTTTGATAGAATAAATTTCTCTTGGTCAAATGGATTAGGAAACTACATTTACGGTCTATGGTCATCCTGGATAGAGCCTACAACCATAAGGGAGGCAGATACCGCCAAAATGCAAATGACTAAACGGACAAAACACAGTAAACTCCAAGTGGGGGTCGTCTATGATACCTTATAAAAGCTTTAGCCAAACTTAAGCATACTCAATTAAGGATCGGCAAAATTAGTGGATTAGATGCACACTCCTCAGTCCTCACCGCCATCTACACTATCTAGGCAGAGCGCAAAAGCAGACTCTTTGCCAATGGTAAGGAAGTGACTTGAGCGCACTCAAATGTAGGTGTAATATCCTCATAGCAAAGTGACAAGATGATTTAGGGAGTTCTTGGCGTACAAGAATAATATCCTAGAAGACAACAGAATATGTTTCCAAAACCCAAAAACCAGGCTTGTAAAGCTGCAGTTGACTTGTGTAACAATCATACAATGTTGAATGTTAAGCTGGATACTTTTGCTAAATGGTATTTCAAAGTTGAAAAGACAAACTCAAAGCAACAGAATACATCTCTGAAGATGTTAAAGATAGATAAACGCAATGTGTGTATAACATGTCCCATGGTTAAGCTTATTCAGAAAGCCACTATAATGCAACAAAACCCTTGAAACTGTTACATATTCAGTTCAACCTGATCATCAAAATAAAATTGAATTGAATTGGGTAATTGGGGATTCGAAAAAAGTACCAATTTTTAGCCCAGAGAGGCTTGAAGTGAACAGTCAAGCAAATCTTGCCGCCCCTATACATCTGTTGTCCAATCACACAATATCAATCAAAAATCATACCCAATTGAATTATATTAATACAAAAAAAAAAAATGATACCTTGTGGGTTTTGCCGTCGAGTTGGGGGAGTTGGAGTTCGGGAGCGGTGGAGGGATAAGTGACGGGAATGTCGAATTGGAGATCGAACTCGTACTTGAGGAGGTTGTGGACGTACCAGCATTTGCCGGTCCATCGTGTCCCTTCAGGGTTGGCGGCGGAGATGCGGAACCAGTCGTTGTCATTTGATTTGTTCATGGAAGTGTATGCTATAAGTGACTTGTACTCCTCCTTCAGACGCTGAGTCCATGCCGCACCGTCTCGTGGACCTGCTTTCGTGCCCAGCAGAGGGATCTTCGTCAGTGTTGATTTCGTCCTTGTGTCCCACTCCTCCATTCTTCTTTCTTACTTTTTCTTTTTTTCTTTGCCTTCTTGATGACTGAGAGGTCCTCCGCTTTTAAGTTGAGCGTTTCGACGGGACACAATAAACAACCTTGATTGGAGCAAATAATGTTGCGGGGGTGGGGGTATGATGATTTGAACCCGGGACATCCCCCAGGCAGGTTGAGTTCCTAACCACTAGGCTAACCTTGATCCTCCGAAATTGCAACATATAGTTAGCATATATTCCATTCTATCAAATTAGAAAATAATCATTTCTTTTGTGCAACAAAAAATTAGAGAATAAAAAAAAAATTAGAGAATAATCTTTATTGTCTTATATTAAGGGTCAAATTGGGTCTGCGAGTCGTGTAAAATTTGACAAGCGTAGAAAATATAATTAAAACTAAACATACGAGAGTCAATAGCAGTCATGTGTGATAAAAGGTAGCTTTATGACACATAAAGTAAGCCAAATAAATAAAAATAAACATATGGTAGTCGAAATGGGTGTGAGTCAATATGGGTCATGCGTCATAAAAAGCGGGTTCATGACATAAAATGGTGTAAATAGTCAGATACAACTAAATTAGTTTTTTCCTAGCTAGCATCAAAACAGATGCGAGTTAGTATCAATTATGATTAAAAAAAAGGGGGTTCATGACACATAAAAGGCAACCAAATATATAAAACTTAACATATGATAGTTGAAACGGGTGCGAATTAATACGGGTAATGTGTCATAAAATATAGACTTATGACACACAAAAGCGTGTTAGATAAAACTAAATTAGTTTTTTATTCATCAAATAAACTATATTCCATATCAATTTTAGTGTAAATTTTTGCCTCCACATCAGCGTTAGAAAAGTCTTTACGGAAACGATCGATCAACAATCAGTCATTCACTCAATGAATATTTTAGGCCGCGTTCGATTTTTCAAGGCAGAATAACATTACATAAAATAATTTTTCAACTAAAACTTATATACTCCGTAATTGATATTAAAACTATTTGACAATAATGTTTGGTGGTTTTAAATCCGAAAAGTAGCTAAAGTGGTTTGGTGGTTGAAAAATACTTCTTTGGTTATGTTATGTCCCTTCCATCAAAGATTGTGTAGCAAATTGTCATGGCCTTGTGTGATGGCTTTGAGTACAAAGATTGTGTAGCAAATGGGTTAAAGTACATATATTGTATAGCAAATTGTCATGGCCTTGTGTGGTGGCTTAGAGTACAAAGATTGTGTAGCAAATGGGTTAAAGTACAAAGATTGTGTAGCAAATTGTCATGGTGGCCTTTGTGATGGCTTAGAGTACAAAGATTGTGTACAACCTATAGATTGATTGATACACTAGGAGCATACTATATATATCCTGATTCTACTAGACTTGAGTATACTTGCATTTTTCTCCCCCTAATTCAATTTGGCCATTTTTTTTAAACAAAACAGAGACAATGTCTCCCCTACAAATTTTTTTTTGTCTTTATGCTTCATGTGTAGCATTATGACCATCAATGGTGAGGCAAGTAATAAACACAATATTCTTGGAGAGAAAAGAAGTAGTTTTGGGTCATTGTATAACAAATATCATGTCCATGTTGTCAACAATTTGACAGATGGGCATTCATTAAATCTAACGTGTCATTCTGACTCCAATGATCTCGGAAATCATATCTTGGCGAAAGGTCAAGAAACTTCTCGGGGGTTCCACATAAGTTGGTTTAGGGAAACTAAGTTCACATGCAATATATTATGGGATGAGGGTCATTTGTATGATTTCGAAATATTTTGGCTCTACAAACCTCTTCTAAAAAGGTGCAACTACAAAGATTGCATTTGGAATGCTAATGTCGATGGAATTTATCTCATGAATATTCCACTCAACCTTCCCATTTGTATAAGCATTGGGATCAATAGTTATGAGAGTGGAAACTCCCTCGTACTGTTATGGTGACAAGGAGCTGAGAAGCAAGTCGAAGACTTGGAAGGGTTGAATGCAAATAAAGGAGTAAAGGAGCACTTAGTTAGTTGCCAAATTTTGTTAGAAAAGTTTGTTAGAGTTTGTTAGAAGTTCCGTTACAAATTATAGTATAAATACTTCAATTGTATAATTCAGTCATTTTCATGATTAATACAATACAATTTTCCTCTCCAATTCTCTCTCACTTTTCCCTCTATCTTAATCTTCTTCAAGTTTGTCTTCTTCTTCTTCCTTCTTCTTCAAAGCTCATTGTATCTTCTTTAATACTTTTTGATGTGGTGTGATGGCGGCATGTTAATTCGTATGGTTTAGTCGATTTAGTGATTATTTGGACATGGTTTTACCGTGACTTGTATACCACATCATTTGGGATGAATTGGAGTTTAATCATTGGTTTTACGAGTTTTTGAAAGCCTTAAACCCTTTTGGTGAGCTTTGGATGAGATTAGAAGATCAAGCTACAAACTGGAGCGAGATTCAAGGAAAAGATAGCTTAACCACACTCCAAGAACCACACACCATCACTTCCAACTTCACATGATCATAACTTTCTAACCAGAAGACATTTTACTGAAATTCTAATTGGAGTGGAAAGTTCATGATCTTAGCTTTCCGATGATATATTATGAGCTCAAAATGAAATTCGGAGGTGAAAGTTATGCCTGTTTGAAATTTGACGTGCACACAATCCCTCGTCTCGAGGACCATAATCTCGACTCGAGACATATTACTATCGACTCGAGAAACGTCGTGAGGGAGCATATTTTGGGGAGAATCGGAGGACGAATTTTCTGGGTTGTTTGGGGTCATTTTCGGACGACTTTTTTGGGTATCGGACGGTTTTCTGGGTTAATTGGGAAGATGCATGTGGACGAGTTTTTTTCTGGGTGTAATGGCTTCATTTAGGCTACAAAAATCTGCACTTCTTATCATCGATCGTTGTTTGCTTGAAATTATTCTGGGTTGTTCTCGGCTTTTATTTTATTTTGTAATTGTTCAAGGATGGAAAAATTGAAAAAGGGGTGTGATTTTGCTTTGGGTTGTTTTGATAGTTAAAGTAAGGAGGCCGGAGATGAAGGGTGATGGGACTAATGATAGAGAAAAATACCACTTTTTTTTCTGGGAATGATAGAGCTAATGTGTATGATAGTTAGAGTAAGGAGGAGATGAAGGGTGATGTGTAGTCCCCGTATGATGTTGGCTCATGCATGTCCAATGATTCTCCATATCTCTCCTCACATATTCACATATTTTGATAACTATTGGAGTTTTAGGGAGGGATTTTCCATCAGATTAGGGGGTGAAATTGGTTAAGATTCTAATTAGTTACTCTTCTACCCCCACTATCCCACTTGCAATTCCATTACCACATTTAATTAAGGGAAATTATCCAATATACCCCTGAGGTTACCGAATTTTTCCGGTATACCCCCGAGGTTACAGAGCTATCCAATATACCCCCGAGGTTTGCGTTTTCGCGTTTTTTCCAGAATTTTGCTAACGGCCGTCTAACACCGTTAGGCCCTTAATGAGATTGATTTTTTTATAACAAATTGAATACCAATAACATAAATTAAAAACAAAAAAAATCAGTTTCTCTCACCTCCCTCCCCAACCCCAACCCAACCAATGGAGCCACCGCCTCACCACCGCACCCAGCACCAACCACCACCTGGGCTACCACCACCAGCACCACCAGATGCGCCCCCCTCCCTCGACCACACTCCGGCTACACATTACCCCGACCACCCACTCCTCCATAGGCCACAGCCTTTTCTCTCTCTCACTTAAACGTTTCCTTCAAATAATCCTCCACCCAACTCCTTGCTCCTCCCACCCTCACACTTGAACGCTGCCCCTTCCTCGACATGCACTACCACTAGCCACCATTTTTGCCGGAAATAGAAGATGTTTGAAGAGAGAGAAAATTGGAAAAAGGAGATAATGGGGGTGAAGGAGCGCGACGGTGTAGGGGATGGTGGCGTCCATGACGCCGGAGGACGGCGAACGGGATAGTGGTGGTGGATCCCGGTGTGGTGGTGGTTGGTGAGGGCGGTGGTGGTTGTGGCAGGCGGTGGGTGGTGGTGTCGGGTGGGGAGAATGGGATTGGGGGAGGAGAGAGAAAATGGGAGAAAATTTGGGTTTTATTTATTTATTTATATATATATTTTTGAATTTATTTGATTAAAGGTTAAATATTTTAAAAATAAATCAAATAAAAGTAACGGTGTTTAGCACCGTTAGTCAAAAATCTCAAAAAACGCGAAAACGCAAACCTCGGGGGTATATTGGATAGCTCGGTAACCTCGGGGGTATACCGAAAAAATTCGGTAACCTCAGGGGTATATTGGATAATTTCCCTTTAATTAATACTACATATTGGTTCATGTGCCCAACCCAAAGAGGAAAATATCTTTGGGTAGGAGGGAGTATGTATTTGTATTTTTTTCACATTTTGATAAGTGTTATTAGTTACAGAGTACCTGTAGACACAAATTTTGTATTGATCTGAATAAGACAACAAAATATGAGTTTCAAATGAATTTAATATTTATCAGAATTTCGTGTACAATCTCTGTGATTTCTATTAAAATAGAAATAAATCCTCTGATTCAATCTCCACTTTGATCTTCAATTCGAGGGTCGTGATGACTTGATCTCGAACTATACTTGGATTTGAATTTAGGGTTTTGACAATCTTGATTTGAGAGTCTCCTTGATGGTACTCCGAATTTCGTGTTCAAGGGCCTAGGCTTGATCTTGAACTGAATGATTGTTGAACTTCTTTGGATCTCTGGTGCTTGGAAGCTTTCTCCAGATCTTGTAAGTTGATTGTTGTAGGTTGATTGTTGTCAGCGACTTTCTGGTGCTTGTGAGCTTTCTCCGGATCTTGAGGGTTGCTTGATTTGATCTTGGTGCTTGAGAGCTTTCTCCAAGATGGTCTTCAGGGATTTTCTAGACTTGATCTCCATGAATCTGGAAGACTTGATCTCCAGGAATCTGGAAGACAAGGGTCATCCTCTATTTATAGTGGAGGAGGTGAGAGTTTGATGGAAGGTAGGATAACCCAAGAGATTGAATTAACATTGAGGTAGGACTCTATCTTAGAGGAAGTTGACTGGTGCAAGTCATTGTCTTCCAATCAACTTGATCTTTTAAGCTTATTTTATTCCAATTTAATTAGGAATAATATTGTTGTAGTTCCCTCCCGGCTTTGAGTCGTAGGTGACATGTGGCGATATTTTATTCGCCAGTCATTCAATATAAAAATGACACATGGCCTTTTATAATTGGCCGGTCAACTTGTAAACGTAGACTTTTCAACCTCCACGTGGCGCATTTTGATAGGTTGTGAATTTTTTGCCTCCTACAAATGCCCCCTCGAGACTAGGCTACGTGCACGACTTAGGAGTGCTTAGACGTAGGCTGGTCTCGAATAACTTGATTTTTGACTTGAAAGTCATTTGAGTTCGCTTGATTTCGACTTGAGAGTCACTTGAAATTTTTTCTAGACTTGAGAGTCACCTTGATTTTGACTTGGAAGTCACTTGAATTTATTTGATTTTCGACTTGGGAGTCATTTTGTTGAACAGGTGTCCAATGAACTTTGATATCACCTTGGATGAACTTCAACTTCAACTTGGTAGTCATTTGAATCTATTTTCTTTGACTTGAAAGTGTTCATGACGTGGAACCGTTTTCAGTTTAGAAGCTAGCTCGGTTGAAGTCTGAATTTGATTTTGATTTTGAGATTCGACGTGAAAGTGGCACTTGAACATTTCTTTCTTTTAACCTGGGTGTCGTAGCTCAGTTGTAATTTGGACTAGTGAGTCGTTGTCGTTGACCAGTTGAGTTTGAACTTGGTTTTTGGTTCAACTTGAAGGTCATTGTAGTCGATTTTCATCTTCGACTTGAAAGTCTTGGACAACTTTGATGATATATTTTTTTCAATTTGTAAGAAGCCGGACTGGGGTCGATTTTTGACTTGAGAGTCCCTCAATTGCACTTGGAGGTTGAACTTCAACTTTACGGTCACCTCGATTGCGGTTGAGGTTGAACTACGACTTGTGAGACACCTCAATTACGGTGGAAGGTTAAACTTTGACTTGAGAGTGACCACCGTTGCTGAATGTTTGTTTTTTTTCCCCAACTTTTAAGTCGTCGTGATTTATTTTATCTTCAAATTTGACTCTACGATCGTTGCACTTTAATTTGATTTTGACTCGACGGCCCTTGCATTTGAACTTGAGTTTGTCTTGGAATGCTCGATACTTTGAGCTGTTGTTTGAGGCGGCTTGTCATTTGACGAATTGACGAACCGTCAAATGTTGAGTTGATGAATCGTTGAATGATGAGTTGGCGAGTTGATGAGCCGACGAACCGTCGAATAATGAGTTGGCGAGTTGACGAATCACCGAATGATGAGTTGGCGAGTTAACGAGCCGACGAACCGTCGAATGATGAATTGGCGAGTTGATGAGCCGACGAACCACAAAGCCACGAATCGCGAGTCGCAAAGAGACGAATTGACGAGTCGTTGTAGAAGTGAATTGACGAACTGCCCAAACTTTCAGTTGTGGAATTACTACTTCTATTGTGATGCGCGTTGGATCGTAAATAATAGGAGTAGTTGTTCTGTTTACATCAACTTAATTGGAGACTTTCCAACATGCAGTTGACGACACCTTATATCAATCCTCGCCGTTTTTTGAAAATTTGACTTAGAGTTGATTGAACCTTTTGTCGATCGTCATTCACTTTGTATGTTATTTACTTGAACACGGGCTTCTTGCTTTCTCTCGATCAAGTGCGATTTCTTCACATCTTGGTGATGTGATGGTTGACGTGGATTAAGTGCTTTATGCTTTCTCTCGATCAAGTGCGGTTTCTTCACATCTTGGTGATGTGATGGTTGACGTGGATTAAGTGCTTTATGCTTTCTCTTAATTCCCCCTTTTTCTTCTTTGTCTTCAGCCGACATGATCACCATTGGAAGAACTGAAGATGAATTTTCCTCCTTCATTTTTCGAAGTGAAGATTGAGGTTTTTTTTTTTTTTTTTTTTTTTGTTGTTGTGGTGTGACTGAACTTGAGGGGTTTTTCAAGCTGCCTACGTACTCACTTGACAATTTGAGTGAGATCAAGTCATGACGTAGTTCATTTATTTGGGGATTTTTGTGGGGTTTTTTTTTTTGTTTGGTTGCAGTTTAATCTCTTGCTAAGGAGATCTTAATTTGTTGTTGCACTTTAGTCTCTTGCTGAGGAGGAGGTCTTGATTTGTTGTAGCGGGTTTCATCTCTTGCTGAGGAGGAGGTCTTGATTTGTTGTTGCGGTTTCATCTCTTGCTGAGGAGCGATTGATGAACTTGCAGTTTAGGTTTTTGCTTAGGAGTAATTGATTTTGATTTGGATTTGAACTTGCAGTTTAAGCTCTTGCTTAGCAGCGCTTGATTTGGACTTGAACTTGCATTTTAGTCTCTCTTGCTTAGGAGCGATTGATGAACTTGCAGTTTAGGCTCTTGCTTAGGAGCGATTGATGAACTTGCAGTTTAGGCTCTTGCTTAGGAGAGATTAATGAACTTGGCAGTTTAGGCTCTTGCTTAGGAGCACTTGATTTGGATTTGAACTTGGCAGTTTAGGCTCTTGCTTAGGAGCACTTGATTTTGTTGATTTCTTGTTCAGGATACCTTCATTTGGTCCGGATTTGAACAATCGTCTACGACTGGCTTGAATGTCGACTTCGTTGCTTTGTCGAAGACGAGAAGTTTGCAACTCCTATGTGCCCTACCATTCTGGAGTTGCCCCCTTTGAGGAGACGAATTGCAATTTGCGATTCGTGGAGGGGAATTGCAGTTTGCGAGTGGTGGTGGCGAATTGCACTTTGCGAGTTGTGGTGGCGAATTGCAGTTCGTGATTTGAGATGATTACAATTCGCGATTTGTGGGGAGCTTTCTTCATGACTGGTTTGTCATCAAAACTGCAGTATAATTTGATTCTGCATTATGTTCTGATTCGTCATCGGGCACAACTGAATCGTCATTTGATTGATCATCATCTTCCGAAGATTTTGAAGTTATCGACTTTGAACTTCCATCATCAGACGTGGTGGTACTGCTATCATCAGAATCTTCAGCACCAGATTTGTTGGACGACAACTCGTACGCAGCTTTTTCCTCCACTTTGCTTGGAAATTTGAAATCTTTACAATTGGAGATTGTATGCTCCATATCGCACGCCATTGTTGCCAAATCTTGAAAATTTTTGGGCTTGATTCCATGGAGTATGTAGAACAATTCTGCATGCATTCCCTTGATGCACATCTCCACGGCCGAGGCTTGAGACAAGTGATCTTTGCATTGAAGACTTAAGGCTCGCCAACGGTTGATATATTCGATGACTGGTTCTCCATCAAGTTGTTTGGTGTTTGACAACTCGGTCATGCTGATGACTCTACGGGTACTGTGAAAGCGATTGAGAAAAGCTTCTTCCATTTGTTTCCAACTGTCGATTGAGTCAGGCGCCAAATCTGTGTACCAGTCAAAGGCCACTTCTTTTAGGGTGCGAACGAACTGCTTCACCATGAGGTCTCCTTTAGTTCCAGCGCTGCTGCATGTCTCGATGAAGTGAGCAATGTGTTGTCTTGGATCGCCTGTTCCACCAAATTGCTGAAATTTTGGAGGTTTGTAGCCGAAGGGCATTCGGAGCTCGTCAATCCTTCTAGTGTATGGTTTGACGTATCGCTGATTGGTCTTGAAACCTTCGTCCACTTGCATCTTGACCATATTCACCACCATGTCTTGAATTTGTTGTCGTGATAGTGAGTTGGAGGAAGATCCTTTGATAATTTCGCCTCCTTTTGTCTCTTGTTTGCCTTTGTTCTTGGAGGACTTGTTTCTTGAACTTTTCTCCAATTCTTCTGTGAGGATGGCTATTTGCTTGTCACGGTGCTTGATTTCTGTATCGATCTCTTCCCTTTGCTTAATGAGATCTTCGAGAAGAATTTCCATGTTGGCAATTTGTTCCTCCATGGTCTCTGCTTCAATCACCATAACCGCTACTGTTGTGGATCGACAAGAGTGTGGAGGATGTCGTGCACCTTGAGGACACTCCTTGTTGGCAACAATTTTCTTCATCAAGGGCACGATCAATCTTTCGGAGAAAAAGATGAGAGGCAGAGATCTTCACGTCGGGTTCACCAAAAATTTGTAGACACAAATTTTGTATTGATCTGAATAAGACAACAAAATATGAGTTTCAAATGAATTTAATATTTATCAGAATTTCGTGTACAATCTCTGTGATTTCTATTAAAATAGAAATAAATCCTCTGATTCAATCTCCACTTTGATCTTCAATTCGAGGGTCGTGATGACTTGATCTCGAACTATACTTGGATTTGAATTTAGGGTTTTGACAATCTTGATTTGAGAGTCTCCTTGATGGTACTCCGAATTTCGTGTTCAAGGGCCTAGGCTTGATCTTGAACTGAATGATTGTTGAACTTCTTTGGATCTCTGGTGCTTGGAAGCTTTCTCCAGATCCTGTAAGTTGATTGTTGTAGGTTGATTGTTGTCAGCGACTTTCTGGTGCTTGTGAGCTTTCTCCGGATCTTGAGGGTTGCTTGATTTGATCTTGGTGCTTGAGAGCTTTCTCCAAGATGGTCTTCAGGGATTTTCTAGACTTGATCTCCATGAATCTGGAAGACTTGATCTCCAGGAATCTGGAAGACTTGATCTCCATGAATCTGGAAGACTTGATCTCCAGGAATCTGGAAGACAAGGGTCATCCTCTATTTATAGTGGAGGAGGTGAGAGTTTGATGGAAGGTAGGATAACCCAAGAGATTGAATTAACATTGAGGTAGGACTCTATCTTAGAGGAAGTTGACTGGTGCAAGTCATTGTCTTCCAATCAACTTGATCTTTTAAGCTTATTTTATTCCAATTTAATTAGGAATAATATTGTTGTAGTTCCCTCCCGGCTTTGAGTCGTAGGTGACATGTGGCGATATTTTATTCGCCAGTCATTCAATATAAAAATGACACATGGCCTTTTATAATTGGCCGGTCAACTTGTAAACGTAGACTTTTCAACCTCCACGTGGCGCATTTTGATAGGTTGTGAATTTTTTGCCTCCTACAGTACCACTCCGTCCCAAATTAAATTTCCCATGAAATAGTATTATATGAGAAGATATCAAATTCCACGGGAAGTTTAAATTGGAACGGAGTGGCATTACTCACTACTATATTGGAAAAAATTACTATGTTACTGATCAGTGACAATAATAGCGAGTCATTATTGTACTTTCTGTTTTGATGCTAGAAAATGTTTAATTTGGTTGAACATCATTATTAAGTGCAATGTGATGTATTATGCCAGATTAAGTCATATACATGTTGTTTTAAAGTTAGTCTGATCTGCATGTATTGGCCGGATTACATGCATAATATGAATCTGACCTTTACCTTGAAATGTAAAGCATTTGTACGTGCAAATTAAGCTGGAGTAGATTGATTATTGAGCAGAAATCGAGTCAAGTAATTTAGGCGGAATCGTCGAAAATGGAAGCAGCAAGATACTTCAGATTACTAAAGATGGCAGGACCGTTCTTCAGAGCAAGAGTAGAAGAGGGGAATAGAGTGTTGTACTTGAAGATACAGGGGTATAGCCATGAACTGGAATTGAGAGCACCCCCAGCGGTGAGAGTCTTCTTCTGGAAGCCAAACAAGATAATGTGTTGCGGAATCCATAAACAAAGGACGTTTCAGTACGCTGGGATGATCAGAAGCTGGAGCCCTACTAATGCTTACACCGGTGCTGGTCTACGCTATGCCCATCAAGTCTTAAAGCCTAAGCGTGGTCATTATCTCCGGTTTTATGATGTCTAGATACTTACTACGTACTCTTTCAGTACGATTATTATCGTAAATTCGTATTTATCTTACTTATGCTCATCATAAGGTAGATAATGCACCGGCCGGCAATAATAACCATAGTGCCAGATAATCATTTTCAACCTTGATTTCAGTTTCTTAATGATATAAGCTAAGCGTGATATAGAATGACTGAGAGAAATGGGGCTGACTTTCAGCGTAAAAAACTGTACTGTGTATGTACCTTTCCTTGAGGTAATGTCAATAATCAACTATCCCAAAACATGCCCTCAACAATCGCAACCCCTCCTTTTCTCCTCTAACCATGCAATATTACTCCTTAGTACAAGTATATGATTTTAGAAGACTTTTATACCGTCTGCTCACAACAGATAATAGTGCATGTGATCAGTCATCAGCTACATACTTGCTAGCCTAATGGGCCAATGTGATCTGGTTCCAAATTAAATATGTGGGTGTTGAATTATACATTTGGGCTTATGTAAAGTATTTCATGATTCACTCATTTTTCATTTAATCCACTGTGTTTTTTGGTTTGTTAAAAAGAAACGAAAAAAAAGAAGAAAAAAAAAACCCTAATCAGTAAGTAGTCGCCCTACATATAAGCCTCAAGTTGAGTAGTGTTTTACCTCACTTCCTTAGATTACATAATACATATCCTGGTCTCTTAGACTCCCAACGCATCCGATCCGCAACGAGTGCGAGGGCAATATCAAACCTACTAGCTAGGTATGTAAAGCGAATTTTGGTCTTATTCTAATTAATATTCTTAGGCCATGCCTGTTATGCATGTAATGGGTTAAGGGGGAATAGATTCATGGGGGATTTATTAGGGGGGGATTGATTAGGGAGGTAATAGTTCCTTGATATGAAGGTTTGGTACACTAAGGTAATCATTAGGGGGGTAATGTTTTCATAGGTTTGGTTAGGGGGTAATATTTACCAAACAAAAAACTGAATTTGACATTCATAAGATATTCTCACAGGATTAAAAAAAAAAAAAAAAAAAAAAAGGAGTAGCAGCTGCTTCACACACACAACATTTCACCTTTTTGAAATTTCAAAGAAGTCAAGAGAACCAGTTGCACACATACAACATTCTCGCAGAAGCAAAAAAAAGAGTAGCAGCTGCCACATACAGCATTCTCGCAAATGCCAACAACAGCAAACATAAGACTATTTTCAACATTTGAAGGCTATTATACAAATCAGAAGGCTTCCTCTTTGCCTAACTTTAATCCAAGTATTATACCTATTTTCTACTCATGACCATAGCCAAAAAGTCGTACTTCTCATCTTCATCAGTCAAGTCTCGGAATATAGCAACATCATTCTCGGTCATATCCATAAGCAAAGTAAGAATGCTCGACCTGGAAATACCTTGAACCTTTCCTAGCTCTTCACGCAAACCAACCTTGTAATTCTTTGGCCCTTCGAGCATTGCAGCCAACTGAGATATTTGAGCATTGCTTTGCTCGATCATGGTTCCCATCAATGTTTCAAAACTCTTCTGCATATTCTGAATCTCCTTGTTCTTACGCAACTTCTTCTTACTTGGTTGCTTGGAACTACTTTCTCCACTTCTCTTACTAGTTTCCGATCCCTCTGTTGAAACATCACCAAGTTGCACATCTTGCTCCCCATCTTCACTCACCTCCTTCATGACTTCTTGATCATCTTCTTGATCATCTCTATCGAGAGGCATATTGCTCTTAGTACCGGTGGCTCTATCTCTCGCATATATTTCCTCCATGGCATCAAACAACGGGAATGACTTTCGATACAAGCCTTTAGCATCTTTGTGGCTCTGCGAGATAAGATCATCGAAAAAAAGAAAAGGAACATAAGACTAATGACAGAGTAGAGTACTTTCAGCATGAATATGATTGATCACTCATAAAATTATAGTAGAAACTATATATGGAACTATATATGCAACTATATGCAGAGCATTATAAGACTAATGACAGAGTAGAGTACTGTGCTACCAGTAGTAAATAATAAAACAATTGCAGAGCATTCTGTTTGATGATAATGTGCACAGTAGCATTATAATGTAGTCCTACAAGATTAAAGTCCTACAAGATACATACCTCACACCATCCATTATATAGCTTGCGATCACCAGTTACCATCTTTAGGCTATCATCCCATCCAAACCCGCTTGCTTTATGCTTTATATCGAGGAGTGCATTGAACCGTCTTTTGAGATAGCCCAACCTTGATTCAATGTTAGATGACTTCAGCTTCGCTTCCGGCATTTTCTCGAAAATCAGCTTCTCTAAATGCACCAAATAACCAGACTTAAACCCACCTTCTGCTTTCCACTTTCCTTCAACGTGCAACGACATCAACAGATCTACCAATAATGTATCTTCTTCATCAGTCCACCTTCTCGGACCGGTCCTATCATTACTTACTTCCGTCATTGCGTAGAGGACACTATACACATACATATAAACAAGATCAATAAAAGAGAAGTAATTGGCATGATATTGACAAGAATCAGTGAATTTATCCTGATGCAGTATACTACAACTACTATTCTGAATAAAAAAATTACTATATCATGATCATATCACTTTCCAATTCCAACCTATATTCTGAACATTAAAAGCAGACCCATTGTAGCATTGTATGCAGTAGATTGAAACCAGAGTCAAGTTTCAGAACCAGTAAATAATATTGCCAAAAAAAAACTACAACTAGAGTTAAGTTTCACTACCTCTGATACTAGTTAATCATGAAGGACCAATCGAGGGGACATAGTCAACATGTATAAAATCCCTACGACATTTCCAGCTATCGAACATTTCACAAGCAAGCTTGTCTCTCCACTCCGTCCACGAGCTCGAGGTATCAATAACGTGGATATACTCCTCATCACCTTCCATAACTTGTGCACCATATTCTGTGTCTAGTAAAGGCTCAAGTGGATCAAATCTCATTTCTCGACGAATAAGGTTATGAAGAAGTACACAAGCGCTAATAATATCTGCATGTGTATCCGAAGGATAAAAGCTACTGTTCCTAAGGATTCCCCATCTCATTTTTAACAAACCAAAGCACCTTTCTATTACATTTCTGGCGGACGAATGCTTCATGTTAAAAAACTCTTTGAAATTATTTGGTTGACGACCATCTTTCCATTCATTGAGGTGATATCTTTGGCCTCTATATGGAGCAAGAAATCCTTCACCATTCGTAAAACCAGCATCAACTAGGTAATAAAATCCACGGGGCACTTTAAATGGGTGTCTCCTACTAACAGCATCTTGGAGGATTCTCCCATCAGCGGCTGAACCTTCCCATCCCGGTAATACATAGGTAAACTCCATATCTTTGGTACAAGCCGCAAAAACGTTTGTAGCTATATCTCCTTTTCTTGTACGGTATTTCGGTTTTTCATGAAGAGGAACCCTTAACTTGATAAAGGTACCGTCTAAAGCTCCCAAGCAATTCTTAAACCATTTCCACCTCGCATCCATGCTATCCTCTTCAATGGGCTTAGGAGTCTTTATTAAATTCTTATACAAACGTAAAACGGCTCTCAAAACCTGACGAAAGTTCCTACTTACAGTTTCTTTCGATCTTTTCAAACGTCTCACAATCATTCGTTGTTTCTGGTCATGTGCTAATATATTGAGAAATATAGCTACCCTTTCTTCCAAGAACATATTTTTTGACTCTTTTAAATGACCATGAGATTGAATCAACCCACACAACACATCAAATGTAAATCTATCCATCCTAAGTTGATCCAGGCAACTCAAATCAGAATTAAGAAACTCATTCAAGTTGTATACTCCTTTACTCATGGTCCGTTTAGCCGAATGAGTATTTTTCTTACGAGGTACCTTCATTGTTTCTAATATAGCTATCATAAAGTAACAAAGACACATCACCATCATGTCCCTCACCCTAATATACCAAATAAGCCCAATAATAGCTTTTTCCTTTCGTGACAATAATCTACGCGCCATAGCTGCACATAGACCATAAAATGAACTTAAATTTGCAAACAACAAAAATGAGATTTTTTATAATAAAAAACACATTAGATACTTGAGACGAATAAATTTGCGAGAATTGAATTAGTCAATTCAATACCCATACATCAAAACGTAGAAAAGCAACAATCTTTGCAAACAACCATGCTTTATATGACAATGATATGTACTTTAAGTCTGTAACATCCTTCAAGAAGGTCAATAAAACCAAACTAAGCATAACCTTATAGCTTCACACATGATAAGCTGCTTATAAGTAATACGGCAGTCCAAAGTTACTAATTTCGTTAAACAAATTTAAAAGAGATCTAGGTGGACTCCAATCCTAACTTACTAATTTCGTTAATCTGAACAAAACTGTATCAAACTTTCCAGCCCCAGCAATCACACTTCATTTCAAGCCAAAAAAAGCAGGACCTACGTATACGAACCCGTGTCGAATCCTTCTAGCAGGGTCTAACTAACACAGTTTGATTCCAATTCAGGTCATTTCCCATCCCAAACCAAAAAATATGATAAACATAATTCTATACTGATTTCACTCATCATAATCAAATCTTACCATACCCAAATTGGCAGATGCGTAATGTTCACAATTCTCGTGCTCAAGAACAAAGCAATAAATTAAACCCACAAATTCAATTAATCATACAATAAAGAACAATCAAAACTTTAATCTAGAAAAACACTCACAATCAAAATTCACAACAATCAAAACCCAAATCGAAATTTCACAGTTTCAATCAAACACAAACAAAAAGCCCATATCAAAATTAATAACAAAACATAGATCAAAATTAACAACAAAACCCAGCTCAAAATTAACGATAAAACCTAGATTCAAACACATCTTCATATAAAATCAATGGAGAAGAAAAAGAAGAATGGAGGAGGGAGAGGAGAGAGAAAATGAAACAAACCAGTGCGTGCTCGGTTGATGAAGATGTGACTCGGCTGGCTGGAGATGTGTAGAGGAGAAGCTGTAATTTGAAAAACCGACAAAGAGGAGATGCGTAGAGCAGAAGCCAGATGCGTCGTCGAAGAGGAGCAGGAGGTATAGCTGTGTCGCGTAGAGGAGAAGCAAAAGAGAAGGTAAAATGAATTTTTGGGCCTGAAAAATCTACCCGGGAAATGATTCAAGGGGGGCTTGGGCCGGAAATACATTACAGCTGTTTGGGTGTAATGAATTTAGGCCCATAATTTTTCCTTTCCTTCCAAACTTACAAACGGGCCTGAAATTTTTACTCCTGTAATAATTCAGGCCCATTCCCCCCAATCCAGGCATGGCCTTAGAGTTATTATTAAGTTGTTCTTTAATGAATGTTTAATTGTAGTACGCAGCAAACTCGAGCGTTCAAATCTCCATTTAATTCGTTATTATAGCTATTGAAATGGAAGCAAAATACTTCCGATTACTGAGGATGTCAGGGCTGTACTGCAGAGTTAGAATAGAAGACGAGGGTCGTAAGTTGTTGATGAACCTAGGTTGGAGTCATTATGTGGAAATGAATGTTCCACCTGCAGTTCGCGTCTTCTTCCTTAAACCAAACAAGATAATGTGCTGCGGAATTCATAAAGAGAGGACCTATCAGTTTGCTGACATTATAAGGAGCTGCAGGCCGCCTAGTGTCTTCACTGGCGAAGGTGTACGCTATGCCGATGAAGTCATTCAGTTTAAGCCTGTCAAGAATGGAACACTTCACTTTGTTTACGATGATAAATTGGATATTGGTTCAAGACATTCCAGAAATTAAGCATGCATTAATTATTCTCTACACTAAACTGTTTTGATCATGTTTGCTACTCCGTCCGATCCTCATTAATAAGCATTTTAAAACCTAGCTAGTCCAATTTTGCGCAAATATGTCTTTGGCAGCTTCTCGTCGACTGTACTACTTCAGTGTTGCCTTGGCTAACAGGAATAATGTATTTTGTTGGACAAGTCATCCCGTGGATTTAGAGAAACTGGTTGAATGTATGAATCAGGGATGTTGTAGTTCTAACAACTTGTTGCAAAAATAGTCAGAATTCTCTTTACTGCTCGTGAATCTGTGATGGGTTATCTTGATAGAACTATACAAGTAACTAACGAGCCAGTACGTACTGTCGTAAACTTCCAACAAAATCAACGTGAAAACAAGAAAGATTAGCATATATACTCAACTGGAGCTTAAATCACCAGCTCATCATCCTTAACATTGATGGTGTATATCCAACATAAGCTACAACGATCCAAACAGTAATTACGTTTTTGCTAATCACGACATAGCTCTCGATCTTTAAAGGCCTATCACTTCCATATCACCTCAAATTATTAGCACGCTTGGCAGAATCAAGTGTATTCAGCAAAAGCATAGCTACAGTCATAGGCCCAACACCACCAGGCACAGGTGTTATCGCAGATGCTACCTTCACTGCCTCTTCATAGCATACGTCTCCTTTCATACGGTACCCGTGCTCAGAGGTTGGGTCCTGCACAATTTCAGATTTCTCACGGACCAGATTCAAGTAAATGATACCTAGGAAAGAAAATTATAACTACTCCATCACAAGAGCCTTTAATTTACCTCTATTGGAAAGGTTCCAACGTCAATAACTACAGCACCACGCTTTAGCCAACTGCCATGAACAAGATTTGGTATACCCACCCCGGCCACCACAATATCAGCCTCACGAACGATCATTTCTGGGTTCTTTGTAAATGCATGTACAACAGTAACAGTGGCATGGTATCTCTGTCCAGTAAATTCAAATTAAAAATTCTGCAGAGATATTGCTAAAAAAACAGCAGATCATAGTGTGGTGATACCTGCAAAAGCAAGGACATCGGTAACCCAACGATATTGCTTCGCCCAATCACAACAGCTCTTTTTCCCATGATTTCCACACCAGACCTTAGCAACAACTCAATGCAGCCCTTGGGAGTGCATGGAACAAAAAGGGGTTCCCTTCCTTTCATGGCTATGTCCCCCATGTTTAAGGGATGAAACCCATCTACATCTTTCTCTAACTTCACCATGCTCAATATCTTCCCCTCGTCCAAATGCTACACAAGATCAAGGTATCAACTTCCATGCATCTACAACATTAAACAAAGCACAAATAGAGCACAAAAACCAATTATAAGATGAACGATTGAAATAAAAGCAGAGTAGTAATGATTGAAGAGTGAATGTGGAGCAATGGCTAGGATTAATCTTCGGATGCCTTGCCCCAAACCAAATACAGTAAGATGAAGAATTAAAATAAAAGAATAGGACTAAGTAGTAACTGAAGAGTGACTCGAATTTGGAGCTTAGTATGCCTTGACCGAAACCCAAGCTGATGAATTGGTAACCACCTATTTCGACAGTGTAATAACGCTACTAGCCTGAGATCATAGGTAATGACATCTTTACTGCATAAACCGCATTTCAATATAGTTGAGTTATTGACACCAAACAGTCAATAAGACCTGTAAATTGAAAGCTAACAAGATAGAATAGAAATAGAAATAACCTGGGGAAGAGGAAGTTGGACAAGAAGACCATGGAAAAGTGGGTTTTGATTAAAATGAGTCAAAGCAGTGATAACTTCATCTTCAGAGCAGCATTCAGGTAAGTGGGCAACTTGATATCGGATTCCAGCTTCCTGGCAAGCTATGATTTTGTTGCGAACATAAGTTTGACAGTCTTTTCTATGGCCCACTAAAATGACACCTAAACCAGGAACTATTCCAAACGAAGACTTGATCCTGCTGACTTGTTTACCAATCTCAAACCTAATCTCTTCGGCAATGGCCTTTCCATCAATCAAAGCAGCAGACACCTGATTAGCTGCTGCTGCTGCTGCACTCATATTATTATTATTATTATTATTATTATTATTATTTAAACTTAAGTTAGAGGAAGAAGCAGTGTGGTTCCAAAGTTGGTTATCATCATCATCATCGAGAGAGACAAGAGGCGGTGACATGAGGATACGATCAGTGCACAAACCCCGGCTCCTCCATCTTTTTATTAATAATAAACTTGCACGCATCATCATCATCTTTGAAAATTGAAATATATATCATATACCTACACATTCAAATTTCATTCAATTCAATTAACACCTATCCATTGATATTGTACTCCCTCATCAATTTTGGTATAGTCCACCTATTTAATTAACTCTAACTACTCTTTCAATCTATCCTAACTATCCAATTAAACTCATTTTCACAATCTCACATCACATTATACAAATGAAAAACAATTACAATTAACAACTGAAACCAACTTACAGTGTTAGACGGTCATGGATTGAGATTTCTTCACCATTTCAATTTTCAAATCACAATGATAAAGAGAGAGAGAGAGAGACAGAGAGAAGACGAGTAGAGGATTCATTTCTAATTCTTTGTCTGCCGGGCTTCCATTACCATTATATGGGCCGGCCCATCTTGTTTATCAATCCCACCCAACAACACAGCTATCTCTTCCTGTTCCAGGCTCATTTGTTTTCACAAAAGCGGGATGGAATTACTTATTCTCATCCTCTAATTTGGTACTCCGTATATAGGATAGGGGGAATTCAAATAATAGATAATACTCCCTCCGATTCAAACAAATTTTGTTATTTTTATCTACAGTTTTGAGTTGTCATGCTAGGGATTACTTTTAGACCCAAAAAAAAAAAAAAAAAAAAAAACTCATTTGTCTTAAAATCGAGTAAAATTGGTAGACTACAATGTATAATGTAATATTTCCCTCTATTTTTGCAGCAAGTGCACGATTCATTTGGTTTAAAAATAGAGCTCAATATAACAGCTCAAAACTGCAAAAAAAAAAAAAAAAAAAAAAAAGGAAAATCTATTTGGGTCGAAGGGAGGGGGTAGATAACAATGGCATTCAATTCTGGAGATAGGATCTTATTATAAGCATTTGTGGTCCACATCCATGTATCATAATAAGAATAATAAGATGGATTAGTGTGTTTGAACATATAAAGCCTAGGTTCAAAATCTTTAAATTCATTTCCATTAATGATTGCACACTTTTCATGTCTGACCAGGGGAGTTTTGTTAAGAAGGAAACCCAGCACAAGCATTTATACTACGAGTAACAAAAAATTAATACCATCAAAGGTCCCCGCTTGGAAACCAACCTCAGGTTGTTAGTGAGATGTATAATATTGTACTGAGTAGATGTATAAATACCAACCTCAGGTTATTAGTGAGATGTATAACCTTAACAATAACCATTTAATAATCCAATCTCATAGTCGATTAATTTGCGTAATAATACGGCTTGATTGATTGAAAGTTGGTGTATAACCTGGACAAGTTGCAAAGTAGTGAAGCAGCACCCAATTGTTTTAGTCATTGAGGCCTCCCTAAGATATTGCTGCCACCCACCACACTCTGATTTAGCCATTATGGGATGGCATGACACCACTATTGTGCACTCAGCAGTGTGATTTCTATATATATAATATTAGTATGCATTCACAGATTACACTAATGTCGCATGAGAATTCAAAAGTTTATCCTCGGTGAAAGTGTGTGATCCGTAGGCTGATGGTTTTTTCTCTTGTTATTATTGGTACAATTTGCACAAAAACTAAAATGAGCTTTAACACAAAAGAAGAGGAATGAAGCAAATCTTCCCCATTACTACTTGTGATTACATTTACAAAAAGGATTGTTTGCTTCCTCTTAAAAATTAAAATCTACTCCACTCCAAAGCCCCAAATCGATTATTACTGTTTCAGGAACGTGGCCCTGCTGTCTCATTCTGCTTCATAAAAGCCCCGCGCCGTCGGCTTCTCTCTCTCTCTCTCTCTCTCTCATCATGTGCCCTCTTTCTCTTCTTCTCTTTCTTTTATCATCAATCAATCAATCAATTATTTCATTCCAAGATTCCCTTTTCTTTCCCAACTACACTACAGTTTTTATTTTATTAAATTATTATTAATTATTAAATTAGAAGAATCAGAACTCAGAACCTAGCATTTTCGAAGCCGTGCAATTCGCTGACAGACTTTTTAATCATAGCCACTTTGGCCAGCTTCTCCGCGGCTCGCCAAGCCGACGTCGGCGTAAGCGGCTCCCCGTTTTCATCCACTTGCTGCCTCATCCAATGAACATGCGCCAACTCAGCATCCAGCCCCCTCGTGTACTCCTCCGACTGAACCACCAATGCTCGAGCCGACGAGATGAGGTGGTGGGCGCTGATGTAGTCCCCGTGATCCACTAGCCGTCTCGACTCCGCAACGGCTCTTGTGTAGATGAACATATTCCTGAGCCTCTCAACACACTGGGGCCGCCTTGGAGTTGGCACTAGTAGGGCCCTCTCCCGCCCGTACATCACCTCTCCCGTCACTGGATCTTTGTAACTGCAACGAACGCACATCACCTGGTGGGCCCCTATTGCTGACGTCGGCACCTTCACCTCAACCAACACTTCTCTCTCCTCCTCCGCGTAAAGGTCCCCGAGCCGTGCTGAGTCAGCACTCATCAGACCGGGTCTTCCGTTACACGAGTAGACCGCCATGATCTCCGCCGGGGCTGAACCGGATGCGAATCCAAGCTGCACCCTTAGATCCTGGACCACCACGCTCAGCAATTTCGAGAACGCGTCACCCTGCTGCTGACGGAACCCGAATCCTGACGGATGAACCGGGATCTCGATGTGTGCGAACCGCCCTCGTTGACGATCTGAGTTGTTATTATTTTGGTGGGTGGTACTGGTGTAGTAGTCATCCTGGCCGTCGGATAAGAGGACGATGGTGCAGACCGGGTTCTTCTGACGGCGGTCCTCGAGCACTTTAGCCGCCTGCCTCAACGCCTCACTGACGGAAGTGCCTTGGCCACAGGCCAGCTGATCAATGATCTTGCGTGCCGACTTCTGTCCGTGCGGCGTCATGCGTCGCAGAGGCAACAACCGGTGCGGGGCAGAGGCGAAGGCGACGATGGAAAGTCGATCAGCTGGGCCCAACGAGGAGACGACGAGCCGCATTGCTCGCTTCAGCATTTGGAGTTTAGACCCCGTCATACTCCCGCTCACATCCAGCACCGTCACCAGATCAATGGGTGCTCGGTGACAAGGTCTTTCCGTGGCCGGCGGTGCCTTGACTCTCAACGCGATGGCATAGGTCTCGTAAGAGCGGCTCCCAGAGACGACGGCGGCCTCCTGGAGAAGCTTGACCCCCACGTTCTTGGGCGGCTTCTTGTCAGTGGAGTTGTAGGGACCAACCGGTGTTTTGGGGGTGACGCAGAATCCCTGAAACTCCTCGGGGTTGAAACGAGGAGAGAGTAGGGGTTCGTCGTCGTTGTAGTAATTGGATTGAATGCGCTTGTGATTAGTGCCGCCGGTTGGGGTGTTGTTGTGTTCCTCGTTGTTGATGTGGAAAGCGAGGAGAGGGACGTGTTTCCAAGTGAGGTTGCAAACAGGGCAGATCAAGGCACGGAGTTTGCGGACATGAGATGCGATGCAGGGGAAGTGGAAAGTGTGTGAGCATTCTGCGCTGTAGATGGCCATGCCTTGACCCGTCTTGACACTCTGCATACACACACCGCATCCTCCTCCATTTTTTGACAGACGGAGGGTGTTTTTGAGGATGGCGAAAGGGGAGCGTGGTGAACAAGGGTTAGAACGAGGGGTGTTGGTGTTGGTGTTGGTTTTGCAATGTAGTTTGGGAGTTGGACCAGTACTATTTGATGAATTGGTATTGGTTCGGACACGTAGTAGGCGAGGAGTTGAAGGATTGGAGAAGAAGCCTTTCTTTGGGGCTGCTGTTGGACTTGGATTGTTATTACTTTGTAATTGCAATGAATCATCGTCATAATGAGATTGATGATTGTCGACTGAAGGGATAGTGCTAGTACAAAAGGCTCTTCTCCACCCTCTTCCCATTTTTGGTCGTCGTGAATGAGATGGAATGGGATTTGGTGGTATTGGTATTTATAAAGCTAATAATGTATTCTAGGATCTAAAATAATGATGGCAACACACAAGACAAAAGCCAAAAAGGAAAAAGTAGAAGAAGAAAAACAAAAGCCAAAGACTTATTCCGTATTAACAGTAAAGCAGATTGTGACTGAGCCCCTCATTTACTTTGCTATGTTATATTGTTATGTACAGAAAGAAAGAAAGAAGAAGAATATTATCAGTAGAAATTGATAATACAAACATCTCCTTTTCTCCCCCACTTGCTCTCTCTCCTTCCTTTTTACGTTATTGCTTCCTTCTCATCTAATAATAACTAGTACCCGTTCCTCCCTCCGTATTATTGAAGAAGAAACTAGTAGTAGTAGTCCCAAGTACAAGTCCTTTAATTAATAATCTGAGCACTTAAACTACTCTTTCATTCATTGGGAATGCTAATTTCTGGAGGCTCAAAATCACTCACTGCAATGGCCCCCACCCTTTTTATTTTTTTATTTTAATTAAACAAATGAGCTAGCTTAGTCAACGCTCCTCATTTTCTCTCACTAGTGGTAGTGGAGTATTATTGTGATGAGTCAGTCTGTGTATCTGCAGCTGCACACCCACGTCTTCTTCTGTACCATCTAAATCCTTCACTCAACCATTACTATCGGATCATATTAGGATATATTCTTGGTAAATAAGGAGTATATTTTGTACTCCCTCCGGTCCAAATTAAATTTTTCATCCTTTTTTTTAAGCTTTTGACTTTGTTTTTTCCATTTACAAAATATCATGTTTTTTGTCGAGTGAATAATTATGGAGGCAAGATAAAAATGTTGGTTATAACTAGCTTTTAAATTTATTTGCTAAATAAATCATTAAGAATTATTTATTGGCTTTGCCTTTGAGATGCGCAAAAGGGAGCGGGAAGTTTAATCTGGACCGGAGGAAGTATATAATTAGTTTGATTTGTTTTCGAGATATGCACCTGTATTCTTGGCAATTAGGTGTAACACTACGAAATTTGGAAAGTGAATTATGGAGTTGGTTTGTCTCACATTGGGAAAATAAGGCTCATATGATCAGTTTATAATAGATTCCTACCATCATACTACCAACAAGGCATTCACCTTTTAGAGCCCGGAGAGGATATATGGGCCTAATAGGTGACTACCCATCTTATTGGGTTGTGTTGCGACGGACGGTGGATCGGGCTATTACAGATGGTATCAGAGCAACCTTGCGACCGCGTGCTGAGTGCTGGGGTTAGGCCCAGGTCAGCCGTCTAGCGGGGGAGATCTTGGACCTGTGTTGTTGATGTTGGTATGGAATGGTTGAGGCGCGCCGGGGACGTCGCGTTCTCTAAGTGGGGGAGTTTGTAACACTACGAAATTTGGAAAGTGAATTATGGAGTTGGTTTGTCCCACATTGGGAAAATAAGGCTCATATGATCAGTTTATAATAGATTCCTACCATCATACTACCAACAAAGCCTTCACCTTTTAGAGCCCGGAGAGGATATATGAGTCTAATAGGTGACTACCCATCTTATTGGGTTGTGTTGCGACGTATGATGGATCGGGCTATTACATTAGGTGTGAATAGAAGTGAACACATTGTAAACCTAGGATAAAACTCTTGTATATAAAGGCTGCAAATGACACAGAAATAAAGACAGAAAATGTGTGTGTGATGCTTTTAGTCTGTGCTTAGTCCATTATGGTATCAGAGCTCAGGGGTGGTTTATGAGTGCTCTCATTACAGACGAGGAATTACAGCGTCTACTATTTCAAGAGTTTCTTTCGTGTATCAGTCAATCTCTTCGGATGGCTGATAAGGTGGAGAAAGTCACCCCCTACACCATCATGGGTGGCGACAATATGGGAGTCAAAATCTCACCGATCGATTTTCGAGGGGACAATTATTATGACTGGGCTAATGCTATGCGTATTTCTTTGATCGCAAAGAATAAACTTGGGTTTGTTGATGGGTCAATTTCTGAACCTACTGCGGGTTCCGAAGATTTGCAGCGCTGGAGGCAGGTCAGCGCTGGAGGCAGGTTTATTTCCAACTTATTCTTAATGAAAGTGTAACTGCTACGGCTGCCAAAACCGAGACATCAGGGGCCGCCGTCGCCTTTGCTGTTCAATCCTCAGTTGCTGGTGGCCGAGGAGGGGGACGTGGTGGTTTTGGGGATAGAGGAGGTGGTCGGCCTCCAATTGAATGTTTTCGGTGCGGGAAAACAGGGCATATTGCCCGTAACTGCTGGTCCGACAAACCGCGGGGCGATGGTGGGGGCACCAATCACGGTGGTAAGGGTCGTGGGAGTGGAGCTGCGGGGTCCTCTCAGCCACGGGGTGGTGGTGGCAACACTCAAACCGGTACAGGAGGTACCACGGCTTTTTCAGGGGTTGCACGAGCACCTGATGTTGGCTCTTCTTCGGGTCCATCTCGTGGTGAGCTCAATCACCTAAATGATCAGGAATGGTCGGAGCTCTTGTCACTTTGGAAGGATCGTAAGCCTCATACCGATCACCTTACCGGTAAGCATCTTTTTAATTCTTGGATAATTGATACCGGTGCCTCGCATCATATGACAAGCAATATCGATTGTTTGTCCAAAGTTGTTGCCATTGATCCTGTTCCGATTACATTACCTAACGGGGATGTAGCTTTGGCTACCAAAGTCGGCGAAGTGGTGTTGGGTGCTCACCTGGTACTACGTGGAGTTTTATTTGCACCCACTTTGAATTGCAGTCTTATTTCGGTTTCGAATGTGGTTACCAATTCGAGTCTCACTTTGGAATTTACTAACAATTTGTGCATTTTTCAGGACCGTATCTCGAGGACGGTGATTGGACTGGGTGAAAAGCAAGATGGATTATACTACTTAAGAGTTACAAAGCCGATTCGCGCAAATAAAGTTGAAGTGGGTGAGTCCGCTGAACTGTGGCACCGTCGTTTAGGTCATCCTTCCTCAACCGTAGTTAGACATTTTCCCTTTGTTTCTTCCACGAGTTGCGATTCTTTGCATAATCGACTTTGTGATATTTGTTTCCGAGCTAAACAGACTCGTTCGATTTTTCCATTTAGTGATTCCAAGGCTACGGCTCCTTTTGAACTAATTCATTGTGATGTTTGGGGTGCCTATTCTGTCACTACTAACAGTGGTGCTCGCTTCTTTTTTACTATTGTTGATGATTTCTCTCGTAGTGTGTGGGTTTATTTGATGCGTGACAAAAGTCTTGTGGCACGTAATATGCGTAATTTCTTTGCTTTGGTGGAACGACAATTCAATAGACGTATTAAGCGTGTTCGTAGTGACAATGGTAGCGAGTTTAAGTGTTTATTTTCCTATTTCGATGAGATTGGTGTTGCTTTCGACACTTCTATGGTTGATACTCCACAACAAAATGCAAGGGTCGAACGTAAACATCGACACATACTTAATGTTGCCTGTGCTCTTCTTTTTCAATCTGGCATGCCTCTCGAGTTTTGGGGTGAGTGTGTGTCTACTGCTGCTCATCTTATTAATCGTACTCCTTGTAAGATTTTGGGTTGGAAAACACCGTATGAAATTTTATTTGGGCGTGCTCTTGATTTTAGTCGTTTATGAGTGTTTGGATGTTTATGTTATGCAAAGACCATCAATCGTTCTAGAGACAAGTTTGCTAGTCGGAGTCGTAGGTGTGTCGTAGTGGGTTATCCTTACGGCAAAAAGGGGTGGTCTCTATATGACTTGGATAATGGGGATTTCTTTGCTAGTCGGGATGTCGTGTTTGATGAAACTGTTTTTCCTTTTCTTGAGAATGCTTCTCCCATTTCGGATGATTCAGGTTCGGCCATGAATTGAGCCTTGGTTTGAGGGGAGGATGTTGGGGTGTCAACCCAAGTCTCACATTGAAGAAACAAGGACTAGAATTCTTGTATATAAGTTCCACCTCCACACTAAATAGTATGAGGCCTTTTGGGTAAGATTGACTCACTTTCCAAAAACCGTGAGGGCTTGTCTCCCAGCCCCAAGCGAATAATATTATACTAATCGTGGAGCCGGTGATTTGGCAGCTCACAACAGTCTTAAGGTATAAAGTGAGTTTAAAGTTTGTCAAATAAGAGGGCGGTAAAATTAAAATGAAGACTTATACTCCAAGCATCATGCATGCATGTGTGATGTGTGTAAAAGATATTCATGATCGAAGAGCTTTTTTAACAGACCGCAAGTTGTGGCAAAATCAGGCAACGCCAATGCATGAAGCATTAGATTATGCAACATTCTTAATTCAATCTAATTAAGATACATAAAGTCATCATCATGCTTTAATACGTGATTAGTCATACTTTCCTTATAGAGTTAGGTTTAGTTCCACAGGACTATGAGAACGAGGGTGGATTAGGTTAGGTTAACTTCTTAATCACTCTTTGTTTAATTAATTAATTGATTAACTAATGATCGATGATACTGATCTAGGAAGAGGTGCCGTATTAGAAGAGTGAAAATATTCAGTTCAAAGCTTGGAGCCCGATTGTCAAAAAGTAATTAAAATCCAAATGATTGAAATAGTTGCGTTATCTTATCAAAATCCTGGAACTTAACTACTTCATTGGATTCTGTAATTAATTATACGAGTACTCACTTGATAATTCTTATTTAGTACTCCCTCCTTAAATAAATATATGACGTTTTTGGATTACGAGTTGAGGATTTGACTACCGATTCTAGAGAGTAATACATGTCGAAAAATTATGAGACATATGTCATTGGATTCTTATCGAAAATTACATTCACGCAAGTATAGTTTCACATCTTTTACTAATATATTTTATGAAATATTAATGGATAAAGGTAATGACTCGAAATGTGAGAAAGACAAATAAAAGTTTATGGAGGGAGCAGTTAACAAGATGATTTTAATTTCTTCGCTTGACTTTGCGACTTGTTGTGGTACGCGTTAATATACTAATTAATCAATTGTATTCAAACATTATCTTAGACTCACATCCTCTCTCCATCCCTTGCATGCTTTAGAAGAATTTAAAGATCAGTAGTAGGTGCTTTTACATTTGCACGTAGCTGCCCGAGCTACTTTTTTTATTTTTAATAAGGTAATCAAAGAAATTTATAAAGTAATTAGAGATAATTGTGATTGCTTTTCGTAAGCTTAATCCTCACAAACTTCATTCAAAAGAAGAATTTTCGCACGTATGATCAATTGATCATGTTCTCTTTTGAGGGGCCAACTTTTTGATCAGAAATCAAGGAACAATACCTAAAACTAAGTTCACTGTTATTCATATATAAGGCCATATCAACATTCTAACTTTATTAAATTTGATGTAATCTAACCTTCTTGTTTTGAAATATGCAAAGAAGTCAAGAACTTGTTGTGCTTTTCTCACTATAGGGGCTTGCTTGGTTGGAGGGATCATTATTGCAATGTAATTAACCATTTTTAGTGAGGAAATAATGATGAGTAAGAAGAGTTGGATGTAATCACCAATTCAACATTACTATGTAATGAGATTTCTATCTAACTAGGGTAATTTAATCACCACTGTTTAACTAAATTCTATGTAAAGGTCATTATTACATCGTTATTAGATGTAATAAATTAAACTCTCCCTCTTGCGAGTCCTCTTTATCCCTCTCAAGTTTCACATTTTTGTATTGCATTTCATTACACTACATTGTAATCTTTATCCCTCCAATCAAACATAATCTAAACTTCATCCTACAATATTAGAATGTAATATATATGGATAGGTATATTTATCACATTTTCTGACCATTCCGACATTGAGACATTTAATATCGATTTTGGTAGTTTGTTAATGATATTTACATTTCACACTCTAACTAGTTTTTGCCCTTGTGAATTACTTTTCGTCTCATTTTTGTGTCCTACTCCTTACATGCACCCTCGCTATTCAAATTCTATAAATTCATTAGTTTTAAAAAGAAAAATGAGATTATTAAACTTTTAATGTGAATTCACAAACTTCTAGGGAGAGGTACATGAAGTAGAACACAAAATAAGAAAACGAATCCTAGATGACCAAATTAGTGCCCATTTTATTTGGGAAAAAGTGGTAATTTACTCGTATCACAACACCTTTACCTCCAGTGCCTTTAAATGCTTCTGCCATAAGGCAGGGTAGGGGGGGGGGGGGTCGTAATACATGCTAGCCTTCCTTCTATTGAGATATAGAAAAACTGCGCACGGATGATCCAAAATGAAAATTGTTTTGAGAATCGCACCGACTGACTGATAGTGAGATGGGCCAATGATGATTCTACCAAGACAAGCTAGGGAGAAATCATGCCAACTTGGGCCGATTAATTTAAAAGGCAGCCCAAGCCCAAGTATAGTACGGAGTAGTTGCCAGTTGGGCCATCGTTATTGCCTTCTCCGGACTAGGGATGGCAACGGGTCGGATTCGGGTCGGGTGAAGCCTCACCCGATCCGTCACCCGTATAATTTGGCCTCACCCGATCCATCCATCACCCGCCTAAGGCTTCACCCGAATCCAATCCATCCGTCACCCGTGAAATAGTCGGGTGGAATCGGGTGATAAACGGGTGATCCCAATCATGGCCACTATTAGACCGAGAAAAAAATCAATCCAAAAATAAAGCCCAAATGCTCGTATGGAGGGCCCAAAGATCCCATTTTGTAACAACGGGCTAGTCTAGAATATTTAAAACAATTAAAAACTATATTTTTAAAAATTACACGGGTGAAACAGATCGGGTGACGGATGAGATATGGTCACCCGAATCCGACCCGTCACCCGAACCCGATTCACCCGAATCCGCCTATTATCCATATAAGTCGGGTTTTCATCCGTTTAAAATGCTCGGGTGGATCGGGTGGTGGGTGGGTTCGGGTGAAATTGCCATCCCTACTCCGGACACGTTATTAGTTTCCATGTCTGATTTCCGAAATTTAGTTGTAATAAATAATTAAAAGCCGGTAACCGTATCAAAAGTACAAAGCTGGAGTAGCGGTATAGGGAAATAGCGTAAGAGGCTGAAGGTCGCGTGTTCAAACCCTAGAAGCGAAGTTTTTTTGAGCCCTTTGTGATTGTTTTACCAAATCCCTCATCAGGTACACCTTGATGGAACTCTCTGCTTTGATTCACACTTCACATGCATACGGCACAAAGCAGATGATTTGAGGGTTTAGAACCACATTTCTGATGAATATGGGTATAGGGTCTGTTATAAGTGCTTCGCTTGCTGGCTACTTCTACAGATTTTATGTTGAATTGCTTACTGTAAGTACTTTTGTGATTCTTTTTTGGCGCATTCAGTTGTTTCGTAGAAAGTTATTGTAGCCTTCTGCATCTTTCTAAGAGAGACATTATGCTTTCCAGTTAAGTATGCCTATTGATTGAAAATTTTCTGTTCTGTTGCAGCCACTTGAGCTGTGGACAGGAAAACAACTACTGAATGTTCTGTTGCGCCCGAATGCTGAAATGAGAGTCTTTGTTAATCTTATGGTAAAGGAAAAAGTCTTTCTGAACCCTGATGACAGGAAAACCACATTTTCCCCTGGCTCCATTTATATTGGGAAAGTGGGAGGGGGGCAGGTATTCTTCAGCTATTTCTATTCTAGCTTGACCATTATATGTCCAAGAAATTATACACCTTTGTTTACGTTGTCGGAAGTTACCACTCTGATTAGATTATCTTATGGAGAGGATCTTTTTCGTGTCAGGGCATTTTCAATTTGTGATAGTTAGATACTTAGATTCAGTAATTTTTGTAAAATTTGATTAATTTTTTTCCTATGATGAGCATATTGTCTTAGGTTACTTAATGATCACCCCTCTTATTCTTGTCCACCCTACTGGGATGTTTATTTTTTGAGGAAGCCGTGCTCCATGCCTTCTGATAGACACTTCTCTTATAGCATGGTTTTAGTGGTCCCAGTTATTGACAGTGAACACTGAAGGTGCAAAACGTGTTAATAAGCGATTTCTGAATCACTAAATCTTATTTTGTGGTCTCTGGCTTTAGTTTGTTTCATGTCAAAGATGTTTCCTTTGTCTATAAAATTTGTATCATGATTTAGCTGTTGATTTTGTCACACTTGTGGTGTTGTACATGCTTGTATTTGAAATGAAAGTGATCTTTTAGATCTCAATTAGGATGCTTTCTGATTTTGTTTTCCTTTACTTGAACACAGTGCTAGGTGGATAGGTAATCATGGATTTTCAATAGGTATTGACGTACGATGTCCAACCTGGGAAACTTTTGATAGAATAGAAGGAAAGTACTGTACAGGATGGGTATAAAGAGTGTGATCAGTTGATCCAGTCCTTCAATGTTGGGCAGTTAAGTCTCATGCCTGGTTCTGATGCAGCCCAAACTCTAGAGGCAAAAATAACGGGGAACCTCAATGATATCCGTGAAAAAATTGGGAAGGTACTGCCTTACTTTCTTGATGCATGTATCAAGACCTTTTATACTATTGGGGTGAATTCCTCAGGGTACCACTACGTTCACATGACTTAAACTTTAGTACTTCAAGTACGATGCTAAAGTTGTTTGTTTCATTTTAAGACTTACCAAGATATAGTTGCTTGCTTGTAATTGAGGGAAAACCGATTGATAAGGAAGAATTAACCCCACTGTAAGGTTATAGCTAGGAGTACATGTCCTCTTCTGCGTAGTTTGTAATATATCTAATTTGCCTATGAAGATAAAAAAGCAATGCTAGCCAACATAAAATTGTGATCAATGCACTGGTATTTAAGGTGAAGGAGGGATTTGGCTGTAATGTGATTTTCTGTCTTGGTAACTTCTCATCATATGTAATGTAATTTTTTGTGCTGTAGAATGTATTCCATTGATATGCACAGCCTTCGTCGTACCAATAACTTTTATGACACTACTATCTCTCTTTATGTTATAATGGGTTATGTGATTTGTATGAATATATTGTTGATGGTTTGTAGGTTTGTATGAAAGAACTTCACTGGAGGAATAGTCCCTTAATTATGTCACAATGTGGCTCAAAAGGTTCACCAATCAACATCAGCCAAATGGTGGCATGTGTTGGTCAACAAGCAGTTGGAGGGTGTCGAGCTCCGGATGGCTTCATTGAACGCAGTCTACCCCTTTTTCCTAAAAAATCAAAGAAACCTGCGGTAAATTTTTACTTAAAAGAGATTCTATTGAGTTTCAACATGCCTGAGAAGTTTTAGTTCTCTCTTTTAGTTTGGTTTCATATTTACTATGGAAGGGTGAATAGATCCCATAATTAATTGTTAAAACATGTTTGTGCTATTCAAACTTCAGGTCATATTTGATAGTACTCTTCAGCTGTCTTCAGCAGTATTAATTTGCTAAGGGATTCATGCACTGACACCTCTATCTAGTTGGAGTAAAATTCTACAACAATCTGACTGGAATCACTGAATAGAGTGTGAAAGTGACTTCGATCCTGTAAAGTCGTGTAATCCCTTGACATGTTGTTGCTTAAAACCTAAGCTTGCTTGGTATGTGTTTAGACTCTCACTGCCTAAGCTAGGGAAGGTGCTGGAATGCATTATAGCAGCAGGGATTTGTGATTTAGCCTTTAAGTCCATCAGATACCTTATCTGTTCCTGTATTAAGAGACGAAAGCTCTAAGTGTTCAACTGCTGATGAAAGGACATTTTAGGACAGTCAGGCTTGCTATAATGCAGTGAAAAGTCTTTTATCTATTCGTCTATGAGATTGCCTCATTGCATGAAAGTAATGATAGTCTAAGAGCTTAATCAGCTCTCTTTTGTATAAGGGCATCACCCCCTTTGGTATCTTTTTGTATATGGGAGTCTCCCCTTTGGTGTACATCTGAATATACGGAGAACCTAACTGATAAAAAAAAAAGTTGTATGAAAGTAGCGAGATAGCTTAAAAGTTATCCCCTTTGAAAGTTGAAGTAAAAGATCACTCTCGTAAACTTTCAGATTATCATCACATTGTCATCAAGGCTACTTTTGAAGTTCTAATATTTGTATAGGCGAGTTAGCTTAAAAGTTTCTTCAGTTTCATGTAAATTTTTGTATCTCCTCCTAGCTAGACAAAAGGATCAAAGATATCCTTTTCTTTAACTTGATGACCAAAGCATAATTCGTTCTAGCAAAATAACAGATTTTTCTTACACGCAGGCTAAGGGTTTTGTTGCCAGTTCCTTTTACAGTGGATTGGCTGCTACGGAGTTCTTCTTTCATAGTATGGGAGGCAGAGAAGGACTTATAGACACAGCTGTATGTTTCTCAATTCCTTTTTTGTTTTGATATTTTTTTTGACAGATTTGTTGGTATGTTATAGATTTATATAATTATTTAACAAGATTACCTCATTGTAGGTGAAAACTGCTGACACCGGTTATATGGCACGCAGACTGATAAAAGTCTTGGAGGACCTAGCTGTTCAGTATGATATGACCGTACGGGATTCAAGTGGAACTGTTCTACAATTTCTGTATGGAGATGATGGAATGGATCCAGCACAAATGGAAGGAGCAGAAGAATTTGAATATATAAACAAGAGGCTTTTGGAGGCTAGTATAACTTCTGATGCTTTCAAGAAAAAGTTGTTAGAGTTCTTTGATAAACTAGCTGAAAGAAGACTCAATTTTACTGGGAAACAGCTACAGGTATCTGTTCTTTTACACTAAGGCCATGCCTGTTATGCATGTAATGGGTTAAGGGGGAATAGATTCATGGGGGATTTATTAGGGGGGGATTGATTAGGGAGGTAATAGTTCCTTGATATGAAGGTTTGGTACACTAAGGTAATCATTAGGGGGGTAATGTTTTCATAGGTTTGGTTAGGGGGTAATATTTACCAAACAAAAAACTGAATTTGACATTCATAAGATATTCTCACAGGATTAAAAAAAAAAAAAAAAAAAAAAAGGAGTAGCAGCTGCTTCACACACACAACATTTCACCTTTTTGAAATTTCAAAGAAGTCAAGAGAACCAGTTGCACACATACAACATTCTCGCAGAAGCAAAAAAAAGAGTAGCAGCTGCCACATACAGCATTCTCGCAAATGCCAACAACAGCAAACATAAGACTATTTTCAACATTTGAAGGCTATTATACAAATCAGAAGGCTTCCTCTTTGCCTAACTTTAATCCAAGTATTATACCTATTTTCTACTCATGACCATAGCCAAAAAGTCGTACTTCTCATCTTCATCAGTCAAGTCTCGGAATATAGCAACATCATTCTCGGTCATATCCATAAGCAAAGTAAGAATGCTCGACCTGGAAATACCTTGAACCTTTCCTAGCTCTTCACGCAAACCAACCTTGTAATTCTTTGGCCCTTCGAGCATTGCAGCCAACTGAGATATTTGAGCATTGCTTTGCTCGATCATGGTTCCCATCAATGTTTCAAAACTCTTCTGCATATTCTGAATCTCCTTGTTCTTACGCAACTTCTTCTTACTTGGTTGCTTGGAACTACTTTCTCCACTTCTCTTACTAGTTTCCGATCCCTCTGTTGAAACATCACCAAGTTGCACATCTTGCTCCCCATCTTCACTCACCTCCTTCATGACTTCTTGATCATCTTCTTGATCATCTCTATCGAGAGGCATATTGCTCTTAGTACCGGTGGCTCTATCTCTCGCATATATTTCCTCCATGGCATCAAACAACGGGAATGACTTTCGATACAAGCCTTTAGCATCTTTGTGGCTCTGCGAGATAAGATCATCGAAAAAAAGAAAAGGAACATAAGACTAATGACAGAGTAGAGTACTTTCAGCATGAATATGATTGATCACTCATAAAATTATAGTAGAAACTATATATGGAACTATATATGCAACTATATGCAGAGCATTATAAGACTAATGACAGAGTAGAGTACTGTGCTACCAGTAGTAAATAATAAAACAATTGCAGAGCATTCTGTTTGATGATAATGTGCACAGTAGCATTATAATGTAGTCCTACAAGATTAAAGTCCTACAAGATACATACCTCACACCATCCATTATATAGCTTGCGATCACCAGTTACCATCTTTAGGCTATCATCCCATCCAAACCCGCTTGCTTTATGCTTTATATCGAGGAGTGCATTGAACCGTCTTTTGAGATAGCCCAACCTTGATTCAATGTTAGATGACTTCAGCTTCGCTTCCGGCATTTTCTCGAAAATCAGCTTCTCTAAATGCACCAAATAACCAGACTTAAACCCACCTTCTGCTTTCCACTTTCCTTCAACGTGCAACGACATCAACAGATCTACCAATAATGTATCTTCTTCATCAGTCCACCTTCTCGGACCGGTCCTATCATTACTTACTTCCGTCATTGCGTAGAGGACACTATACACATACATATAAACAAGATCAATAAAAGAGAAGTAATTGGCATGATATTGACAAGAATCAGTGAATTTATCCTGATGCAGTATACTACAACTACTATTCTGAATAAAAAAATTACTATATCATGATCATATCACTTTCCAATTCCAACCTATATTCTGAACATTAAAAGCAGACCCATTGTAGCATTGTATGCAGTAGATTGAAACCAGAGTCAAGTTTCAGAACCAGTAAATAATATTGCCAAAAAAAAACTACAACTAGAGTTAAGTTTCACTACCTCTGATACTAGTTAATCATGAAGGACCAATCGAGGGGACATAGTCAACATGTATAAAATCCCTACGACATTTCCAGCTATCGAACATTTCACAAGCAAGCTTGTCTCTCCACTCCGTCCACGAGCTCGAGGTATCAATAACGTGGATATACTCCTCATCACCTTCCATAACTTGTGCACCATATTCTGTGTCTAGTAAAGGCTCAAGTGGATCAAATCTCATTTCTCGACGAATAAGGTTATGAAGAAGTACACAAGCGCTAATAATATCTGCATGTGTATCCGAAGGATAAAAGCTACTGTTCCTAAGGATTCCCCATCTCATTTTTAACAAACCAAAGCACCTTTCTATTACATTTCTGGCGGACGAATGCTTCATGTTAAAAAACTCTTTGAAATTATTTGGTTGACGACCATCTTTCCATTCATTGAGGTGATATCTTTGGCCTCTATATGGAGCAAGAAATCCTTCACCATTCGTAAAACCAGCATCAACTAGGTAATAAAATCCACGGGGCACTTTAAATGGGTGTCTCCTACTAACAGCATCTTGGAGGATTCTCCCATCAGCGGCTGAACCTTCCCATCCCGGTAATACATAGGTAAACTCCATATCTTTGGTACAAGCCGCAAAAACGTTTGTAGCTATATCTCCTTTTCTTGTACGGTATTTCGGTTTTTCATGAAGAGGAACCCTTAACTTGATAAAGGTACCGTCTAAAGCTCCCAAGCAATTCTTAAACCATTTCCACCTCGCATCCATGCTATCCTCTTCAATGGGCTTAGGAGTCTTTATTAAATTCTTATACAAACGTAAAACGGCTCTCAAAACCTGACGAAAGTTCCTACTTACAGTTTCTTTCGATCTTTTCAAACGTCTCACAATCATTCGTTGTTTCTGGTCATGTGCTAATATATTGAGAAATATAGCTACCCTTTCTTCCAAGAACATATTTTTTGACTCTTTTAAATGACCATGAGATTGAATCAACCCACACAACACATCAAATGTAAATCTATCCATCCTAAGTTGATCCAGGCAACTCAAATCAGAATTAAGAAACTCATTCAAGTTGTATACTCCTTTACTCATGGTCCGTTTAGCCGAATGAGTATTTTTCTTACGAGGTACCTTCATTGTTTCTAATATAGCTATCATAAAGTAACAAAGACACATCACCATCATGTCCCTCACCCTAATATACCAAATAAGCCCAATAATAGCTTTTTCCTTTCGTGACAATAATCTACGCGCCATAGCTGCACATAGACCATAAAATGAACTTAAATTTGCAAACAACAAAAATGAGATTTTTTATAATAAAAAACACATTAGATACTTGAGACGAATAAATTTGCGAGAATTGAATTAGTCAATTCAATACCCATACATCAAAACGTAGAAAAGCAACAATCTTTGCAAACAACCATGCTTTATATGACAATGATATGTACTTTAAGTCTGTAACATCCTTCAAGAAGGTCAATAAAACCAAACTAAGCATAACCTTATAGCTTCACACATGATAAGCTGCTTATAAGTAATACGGCAGTCCAAAGTTACTAATTTCGTTAAACAAATTTAAAAGAGATCTAGGTGGACTCCAATCCTAACTTACTAATTTCGTTAATCTGAACAAAACTGTATCAAACTTTCCAGCCCCAGCAATCACACTTCATTTCAAGCCAAAAAAAGCAGGACCTACGTATACGAACCCGTGTCGAATCCTTCTAGCAGGGTCTAACTAACACAGTTTGATTCCAATTCAGGTCATTTCCCATCCCAAACCAAAAAATATGATAAACATAATTCTATACTGATTTCACTCATCATAATCAAATCTTACCATACCCAAATTGGCAGATGCGTAATGTTCACAATTCTCGTGCTCAAGAACAAAGCAATAAATTAAACCCACAAATTCAATTAATCATACAATAAAGAACAATCAAAACTTTAATCTAGAAAAACACTCACAATCAAAATTCACAACAATCAAAACCCAAATCGAAATTTCACAGTTTCAATCAAACACAAACAAAAAGCCCATATCAAAATTAATAACAAAACATAGATCAAAATTAACAACAAAACCCAGCTCAAAATTAACGATAAAACCTAGATTCAAACACATCTTCATATAAAATCAATGGAGAAGAAAAAGAAGAATGGAGGAGGGAGAGGAGAGAGAAAATGAAACAAACCAGTGCGTGCTCGGTTGATGAAGATGTGACTCGGCTGGCTGGAGATGTGTAGAGGAGAAGCTGTAATTTGAAAAACCGACAAAGAGGAGATGCGTAGAGCAGAAGCCAGATGCGTCGTCGAAGAGGAGCAGGAGGTATAGCTGTGTCGCGTAGAGGAGAAGCAAAAGAGAAGGTAAAATGAATTTTTGGGCCTGAAAAATCTACCCGGGAAATGATTCAAGGGGGGCTTGGGCCGGAAATACATTACAGCTGTTTGGGTGTAATGAATTTAGGCCCATAATTTTTCCTTTCCTTCCAAACTTACAAACGGGCCTGAAATTTTTACTCCTGTAATAATTCAGGCCCATTCCCCCCAATCCAGGCATGGCCTAAGAGTATTTCCTTATGCAGGTTTGAATGGGGTATATTGTATTCATCACTATAATGTACATTGTGTAGCTGAAAACTTCAACATTGAAGATCTCTTATTACATTTATCAAAACTTAATGATGTCAAATTATCAGTGTTGACTTATTTGTTACTGTACCATTGATTTGGATTTTCCAACAAGGAGTTTCATTATAACTTTGTAGACATCTCTTCTGATGCTTGGATTTTTGTTGTTTAATTTGTTCTCAACATAGTAGTGTATTTGGAACTTTGTTACAGGTATTTTTAGATGCTTGCATTTCTCGACTTGGTTCAAAAACGATTGAAGCGGGAACAGCAATTGGAGCAATTGGAGCTCAAAGTATAGCGGAGCCAGCGACGCAAATGACTCTGAAAACTTTTCACTTTGCGGGAGTTGCCAGCATGAGTATCCATGATTAGTTTGGTCTGTTGTAGCAACTTGTTATTTCATGTGCTTGTTAATCCTTAATTTTTCTTATACACGTTACCCTTGGAGTCCCTCGTATTAGAGAGATTATAGATGCAAGTAAGAAGATAAGTACACCAATTATCATGGCCAAACTCGAGGATGATCATAGTGAGGATATGGCTCAAGCTGTAAAAGGTCAAATTGAGAAGACGACATTGGGTCAGGTATGAATGTGAGAACAAGCTTAACTTTGGTTATTTATTGGTGGATATGATCATACTTATACCCTCCAATAGTAATTGTCCATTAATCTTTTCTGGAACAGTGCACTCAGTCGTTTATTGAAATCTGCTATTGATGAAATGTCAACTTTGTATATGATAATTAGAGAATTGGCAATCAGTCCTGGTAGTTAGAGTCACTATGATACCCTTCATAAAATAATAAACTGTTCAAAAATGGGGTGAGGTTGTTTCTTAAGACAAGAATCATGAAACATCTCTCTTATTGGAGTCGCTCGTAAAGACCCACCTTTCTCCTCCTTAAGGCCCATTCAAAGACCCTCAATTAAGATAGTCTGTAGTTTGGTTCTCGGTTATACACTTATACCGCATTCAAAGTTGGGTTGAGGATAATAAAATTGGCAGTTCAAGTCAAGTACAAGATTTGTCAATGGACTGCGACTTCTCTTTTTTGTATCAGAAGTTATGTTTGTCCAAATTTTGCTAAAAGATTCTACAGAGTTACCCATCGGTGAATAATGATAGGTTTCATCTTCTGTTGTTTTGCAGGTTTCCAAGAGTATAAAACTAGTAATGAGACCAGATGGAGCTTCTATCGTCGTTAAATTGGATATGACAAAAATCAACTCTTTACGGTTGCCTGTAAATGCTCATAGCGTCAAACAAAATATTTTGACATCCCCGAAAATGGGCAAAATGGTGAAGAAACTTTGCATTACTCTATATATACAATACGTTTATACATATTTTTTGGTGGGCGCCTAATGTTATTGAATATGCCAGAATGTTAAAGTTCATGATTATGCAAAGCTGGAGGTCATTCCGGTTGCTGATAAGATGGAAGCTCATTTTGTGTTTCATAGAATTAAAAATAAGCTGCCTGCTGTTGTTATCAAGGTAAGACTTTAGAGGTTAGCATTATAATTTCTTTTTGACTTGTTCTGTTACATCATTCTAGACTCATTATATCTCAGAGCTTAACGTAGCCGTTTTTAATTACTTCCAGGGTATAGATACTATTGAACGTGCCATTATTGCTGGCAAATCAGGGAAGCTCAATTTGATTGTTGAAGGGTTACTTCTTTTAATGTTAAATCCATATCTGATTGTTGTGGGTTGGGGGTGTATGATAATGAATACCCACAGCCCCACATGGTAGTGACTTGAAGTTTATAGATGAATAATGTGATATATTTAGTAAGCTGGATAACCATAAACCATAGTCCAAACTATAGATGTTTCCCTATACATCAACAACTATGACATTACTCCAGTGCCTCAAATGTTCCATAGAGAGGTTGCTTACGGATGATCATAAGGAAAATTGTGTCAGGAATTGCATTTTTCGAGCCCTTATGCTTTTGGAAGGGACTAATTATTTTAATTTTTTGATCTCTTCATATGATTCAAATATCTTAATAAAATAGTTGTGAATATCATGGAGGGGGAGGGGGTCAGTGCTTCCTTGGTGATGGAAGGAGCCGTCATCACCAGATCATAAGTAAAAATTTGTTGTGACATGAAGTTTTAGATCTATGATAAACCTTGTATGTTGGCCTTTGTCAGCAGTTTGGGTCTATTGTTTCGGTTGGGTGTATGATTGCAAAATTATTACAGAAATGGGTCATTTGTTTGAAATCACCGGGTTATGAGCGTACTTTGTTTGATAACTTTTAGTGGAGTTTGAGATATTGGATTGTTTTCTTCTTTATAGGGTGGGTTTTGGGGAACTTAGTGGAAGCCATTTACCATACATCTAAATAAGCCACACTATGTCACTAACGTTGCTGGTGGAATATATTATAGAGCACATAATAGTTAGGGTTTTCCGTGTAAAGGAAGATTTGGATACTGTAGCATTTTTAAAAGTTGCCTGACTATTACGTATCTTCCAGTACTTCTCTTACTTCTCTTAGAAGAATTTTATCTTTGCTAGTGGTGGGTGGTGGTTATCTTTCATAATCAATATTGTAATGCGATTTTCTGTGCTGTAGAGTGTATAAAATGTGTACAGTAAATCGTTGTTGTGGTTCCCAGATAAAACTTTTACATATATTGATAGAGGGAGTGCTTTGGTTAGCTTAAGAATCCTGTTTCTACAATGATCTATGGCCTTTTCTTGTTTTGTTTAAACTAGCACTTTGGCTCCCTATTTTATGGACTTGAGGAACCTTGGCGTTTTTGCTGTCACTCGAACATACTTGTCTGTTGTTCCCCCTCCCCCCTCTTTTTGTTTTTAGCCTTTTGTCGTTTTTACTACATAATTCCGCCTGTGAGTGTTTTTTTTGTGACATTCACTGCCGGTCTCAAGCCCGGATAAAGGAGGAGAGTTGCGGTAGGTTTGTGGCGGCCAGCGTAAAACTAGCCACATCTTATGGACATGAATCGAAATTTAATAACCGTGGGGGCGTCCCCTTCACAGCGACGCGCTACACTTCCTGGACCCGGGTGTGGTGATAAGTATGCAAGGGTCTATAGGTCGTCGCCCCGAAGCGACGCGCCACTCCGACGCCCGGGGGTGGTGTCAAATATGCAAGGTCGCGCTACACTTCCTAGACCTGGGTGTAGTGAAAAATATGCAAGGGTTGCTAGGTCGTCACCCGGAAGTGACGCGCCACTCCGGCTCCCAGGGGTGGTGTCAAATGTGCAAAGATTCTCAAATCATGGACGGGAGCGAGCATGGAAGCTTATTCATAACGGTAAGGGTAGTAGGCTTAGGTTTGGAACGTGGAACATCGGGTCTTTGACAGGTAGATCTTCGGAGGTTGTGGAGGTTATGAGGAGGAGAAGGATTCACATTAGGTGTCTACAAGAGACGAAATGGGTTGGAGCGAAAGCTAAGGAGATCACACCATGGGGTTATAAGCTTTGGTACTATGGAAAGGATAAGAGTAGGAATGGAGTTGGTATCATTATTGATAAGGAGTACATAGACGATGTGGTGGAGGTTTCGAGGAAGAGCGATCGCATTATGACTGTGAGGTGGGTGATTGGGAATGAGATTATGACTATTGTAAGTGCCTATGCTCCACAAATTGGATTGGATGCATCTATTCGTCAGAAATTTTGGGAGGAGCTAGAAGAGGTGGTGCAAGGGGTTCCTTATGGGGAGAAGTTGATTATTGGTGGGGAGCTTAATGGGCATGTGGGATCAACACGACACGGTTTTGAAAGCGTGCATGGAGGTTTTGGCTATGGGTCGAAAAACGAAGGAGGAACGAGCATTTTGGATTTTGCGTTGGCATATGATTTGGGTATAATGAACACGTGGTTTGAGAAGAGAGAGTCTCACTTGGTGACGTACAGGAGCGGAAGTAATGCGAGCCAGATTGACTTCTTTTTGGTAAGGAATGTTTGGCGTAAGAGCTTTACGGATTGCAAGGTGATACCTGGGGAGAGTGCGGCTACGCAACATAGGTTGGTGGTACTGGATTTCAAAGCTAAGGGTGGCTTTGGGAAGAGGCGGCCACAAGTAGAGCCAAGGATCAAATGGTGGAAGCTTGAGGGAGAACACAAGGAGGTTTTCTTGGAGAAGATGGCTGGGACAGATGTTTGGGCAACTAGTGTGGAAAGAGATGTAGACTCGTTTTGGGTTACTATGGCGCAGAAGGTTAAAGGAGGTGGCAAAAGAGGTTCTCGGTGAATCTAAGGGGAAAGCTCTACCTAGTAAGGATACATCTTGGTGGAATGAGGAAGTGCAACAAGCAATAAGGAACAAGCGGAAATGTTATAAGAGTTTGGGGAAAGATAGAAGTGAGGAGAATTTCGAAAAGTATAAGGATGCAAAAAGAGTAGCAAAGAAAGCTGTAAGAGATGCAAGAGGAAAGGTGAACCAAGACCTCTACACAAGATTGGATACCAGAGAAGGAGAGAAAGAGATCTACAAAATTGCGCGCATTAGGGAAAGAAGGACTCGGGACATTGGTAGGGTGAAATGCGTCAAAGGTGTCGATCAAAAAGTCCTTGTTGACGATAAGGTGATTACGGAGAGATGAAGATCGTACTTTGATACCTTGTTCAACGGTGATCGAGTGAATGATATTGGAAATGTGGACATTCATCCAAGTGTTGTCAATCGAGCGTTCATGCGGAGAATTCAGAAGGGAGAGGTGAGGATGGCCTTGAAGAAGATGGGACGGAAGAAAGCAGTGGGGCCAGACGGCATACCTATTGAGGTTTGGAGGTGTCTAGGAGACAAAGGGGTGGAATGGTTGACGACACTTTTCAATATGATTTGGAGAAGTAATAAGATGCCGGTGGAGTGGAGGAAGAGCACTTTGGTCCCTTTGTACAAGAACAAAGGGGATGTTCAGGAGTGTGCTAACTATCGCGGGATCAAGTTAATGAGTCATACAATGAAACTTTGGGAATGAGTGATTGAGCAGAGATTAAGAAGAAGTGTGAAGATTTCGGAGAACCAATTTGGATTTATGCCGGGGAGGTCAACTATGGAGGCAATTCATCTCATAAGACAGACAATGGAAACTTATCGGAATAGGAAGAAGGACCTACATATGGTGTTCATTGATTTGGAGAAGGCGTATGACAAGGTACCAAGGGAAGTGCTTTGGTGGGCTCTAACTAAGAAAGGAGTTCCGCAAAAATATATTAATATCATTAAGGACATGTATGAGGGAGCTAGCACGAGCGTACGGACTAGTGTAGGGAAGTCAGAAGAGTTCCCTATTACAATCGGAGTGCACCAAGGATCCGCACTTAGTCCGTTTCTCTTTGTTATAGTCATGGACGAATTGACGAGGTCAATCCAGGATGATATACCGTGGTGCATGATGTTTGCAGATGATATAGTGTTGATCTCAGAAACGAAAGAAGATTTGGAGAGGAGGTTGGAATTATGGAGGCACACTTTGGAGTCTAGAGGGTTTCGGTTGAGCCGGAGCAAGACCGAGTATTTGGAGTGTAAGTTCAGTGGCATTAGACAAAGGGAGACAGGGACGATCAGGTTGGATGGAAAGATTGTTCAGGGATCTGATGTTTTTCGATATTTGGGATCGATTCTTCAAAAGGATGGAGAATTAGATGGAGATGTGGCCCATAGGATCAAATCAGGTTGGTTGAAGTGGAAAAATGCCAAAGGAGTTCTGTGTGATCGAGGGATGCCCAATAAGTTGAAGGGTAAGTTTTATCGAACGGCAATTAGGCCGGCACTGTTATATGGCACGGAATGTTGGGCCGTGAAACAGTGTCACGTTCATAAGATGAGTGTGACGGAGATGCGCATGCTACGGTGGATGTGTGGACATACTAGACGTGATCGGTTAAGAAATGAAGTTATTAGGGAGAAAGTAGGGGTTGCACCCATCGGGGATAAGATGATGGAGAACCGGCTGAGATGGTATGGTCACGTGAGGAGAAGACCTAGTGACGCGCCAGTTAGAAGAGTAGAAGGGTGGGGAAGTGATAATATTAGTAGGGGTCAAGGAAGACCCAAGATGACTTGGATGAGGGTGATTAGAAGTGATATGAGCTTCCTAGGATTTGAAGAGAGTATGGTGTTGGATAGGGGGATGTGGAGAGACTCTATACATGCCGAGGACTTAATCTGACTCCTTTGATTTCTTTGTTTGGTTGCCCTAACTCTTTTGCCAAAACTTTTTACCTTGTGTTCCAAGTTCATATGTTTTTTTTTTTTTTTACCCTTTTAATTTATTTTGACGACTTTATAAAACTTCATTTGAAAGTATTTAAATACTCCGAAAAGGTTTACAACGTTTTGAAATTTCATGGCGTACACAAGATGGTTACTAGACGACGATTCATGTTAGCCGACCCCAAATCATTTTGGGAATAAGGCTTGGTTGTTGTTGTTATTGTTGTTGTTGTTGTTGTCGTTTTTACTACATTTTCTCTTGATTCTCATCGAACTTTTTTTTTTTTGAAAAATTCATTCATTTCAGCATTGTGTTCTCGCCACATTCAAGTTTTCTAGCTCAGTGCTCTCATATCTTATTTAGGGGCTGAAGCATTGTTGTCATTCTGGATATATCTTATTTCCCTAAGAGTTTAATGTGCGTTAATGTTGCAGGACTGCTCTGCGGAAGGTTATGGGTATTCATTGGGTGAAGGGGTGCAAGACCGAGAGCAATGATGTTGTTGAAGTGGAAAAAGTTCTTGGAATAGAAGCTGCAAGGATATGTATCATCAAGGAGATACAGAAGGTCATGCAAAGTCATTCAATGGATGTAGACATACGCCATATGATGCTTCTTGCAGATGTGATGACATATAAGGTAATTCCTAATTTTAAAATTGTTTCTTCAGAGTGGGGAAGGATGTGAGAAGTGCATATCTTGAAAGTATTATATTTGCAAGAGTAAATTGGGAAGAAGGTGTACGCATAGTGCGAGATATCTCATTTACTCTTCTTGTAACAGGGAGAGGTGTTGGGAATATCAAGATATGGGTTGAAAAAAATGAAAGGTAATACTCTGATGTTGGCATCTTATGAGACGCCGGGAGCAGTTGTAGTCAATGCTACTGTAAGCGGAAGGGAAGAAAAGACCGACGGAGTTAGTGAATGCATCATCTTGGGAAAACGGATAGGATTGGGCACTGGAATGCTGAAAATTAGACAGAGGTATGTGTTTACTCACGAATAAAAGGATGGTGTGTGAGCAGCTGTAGACATATTAAAGTATGTATAATTCTTTCCCCATTGTTTCAGGATCAATTCATTTCCAGTTTTCAACTACAATGCATGTCCTGATCCGATAATAACGTGATAATACGTTCAAATTGGGGTGTACATAGATTGGGCAGGTAAGGCGGAATCCAATTCTAGTTTTCTGTATTCACTTTTGTCTGCAGCATTTTGTGCTGATGCTTTTGCTGGATTTATGCAATGCAGGTCCAGAATGATTCACTGAAGTTGATGTCATAACAGAATGTCTGCGTTAGCTTGGAAGAAATGATTCTACGTTGAGGACTAATCGTCTCGTAGGCTCGTCAATAGTGTAGTGGCTGACAAAATTTAGAGTTGGTGAGAGTAGTAGCCTAGTAGGTAGACCTGTAAATGTGTTTGTGACCTGTAATTCTGTAAATAATGTCCTTTGCATAGTTCATATGGTGGTCATATGTGGAAGAATTTTTTATTTTTTATCCTAAAAAGAAGTAAATTCATTCAGAATAATTAGCCATACGGCATCTATAGCGAGTACTGAAATGATCAAAATACAGCATTAATATCAAAAGAAACTCAAACCTCCAAAATACTACGATCATTATGTAAGTTTTGGTATTGTTTGATACTTTGATCCTCTTGAAATAAGAGATTTTTCATCTAAGTAGCCAACCCAATTGATTCTGAACCAAGTTTTCCATCTGCTCTGCTTCAAAAAGAAAAAAAAAATAGTTTTCCATCCTTCCACCTTCAGTCCTTCCACCCTAGACACAAGTGCCTCCACATTCCTTCCCCACATCAGTCATATCCTCAATTACTAGTTTAAAAGCTCGTGCGTTGCACGGTGATATTAACAATATATTATATTATATACGCACATTTCATTATCGAAACCATTATAATTATTGTAGTTAAATAACGTTTTTTAAGGTAATAACGAAATAAAGTTACCAATTATCTAGAACTATTGATTAATTCATTTTTATAAAGTTCTCACACTGTATACTTACATGATATTAATGTTCTAGCTAATTAATTAACTAATTAATATATCAATATATAAAAATATTAATTAACTTTTTTAATAAAACCATTTACTTCCATTACCTATTTTAACCAACTTTTATCGTTTTACGTGTTTATGTCTAATGACAAAAGTATAAAGATGTCAATGCTAAACAAAACTAAACACAAATTATGCAAGATATATACATTTATTATTTCACATCAACAAACCTAAATAACAACTGACAAAATATTGTGCTATAGTGATTAAGATAGAGGTACCGAATATAATAAGTTTCAGTTTCGAATTTGTTCCCTATATTGTATACTGATTTCTAAGCTTATTACACTTGATGTTAGTAAGATTTTGTATGATTCAATATTTTTTTTTTTAACATATTCGTATCACGAGAGTAAGATGTTGTAACTATAATGAATCTAGTAAAAAAATTGATTCCAAATGAATTTATATTAGTTCAAATCTAATAAGTTTAGTGCAAGTTCAATAAATTTAAATAAATCCAAATATTTTTATTTCATAACTTACGAAACCGAACCAAAAAAAAAATTATCTTAATTGTATGTTTCTTTTAAGTCATCTTATATTTTGTTTTGTTGAATCAATGACTCAAATTAAGGATTATACATCAGTTATTTTAAATTTTATAATTGCAATAATGCTTGCACGTTGTACATTACAAATTCTCAAGATGAAAAACTGTGATTCGTACCAATGACTTTGCTTATGTGGCCATGTTTCAAACTACCTAGCAATAAAAGCTAATTTTAGGTTTGTGATAAATGGTCTTATTCCAGTTTGAATATATATAAATGCACTTTGCAAATGTTTGATAATCAAGAATTTATTTATAGTTATTATTCAATTAAAGATCTTATATTATCATTTTCAAAATTATATATGGCTCGATGACCTGTCTAGACCTCCATAAAACACCTACAATTGTAGATACCCTAGGACAACAATTGTTGGATTTGAGTGTTGGTTCCCCATTTTCTGAAGTATTTCATACGTTTCGACGCTCGTCACTTTGTATGGATTTATGACCGTTTTGGCCGTTTTCCTTATCGTCTCTTAGGTTTTTGACTCTCATATTTTCCAAATCCTCATTACATCATACGTAGAGACTACCACCAAAATTTGACACGTATTCACTCCCGAGCCTTTTTATCGAAAAACCGTGGATTATACTGCGATTCCGGTCAAATTTCATCAATTTTTCAAAAAACGTCAAATGTCCTACAAAAATTACTATAGTATCCTAGGAATATACTTGTTGGATTAGTGTTGATTCCTCATTTTCCGAAGTATTTCATACGTTTCGACGCTCGTCACTTTGTATGGATTTATGACCGTTTTGACCATTCTCATTATCTTCTCATAAGTTTTTTACACTAATATTTTGAAAATACTCATTCTATCATACGTAGAGACTACCACCAAAATTTGAGCCGATTTCGCTCCGGAGAGTTTTTATCGAAAAACCGTGGATTATGTATTGCGATTCCGGTCAAATTTGATTAATATTTCGAAACAAGCCAAATGTCCTCCAAACATTAAATTAGATACCTTAGGACTATATTTGTTGGATTTGAGTGTTGGTTACTCATTTTGTGATGTATTTCATGCGTTTCGACGCTCGTCACTTTGTGCGGATTTCTGACAATTTTGTCTGTTTTCCTTATCTTCTCTTAGGTTTTTTATTCTAATATTTTGCAAATCCTCATTAGATCTATGTAGAAACCACTACAAAAATTTGGGTCGTTTTTGAAAGTTATTTAGCCCCTAATTAGACTCCTCTAATTAGTACTTAATTACCCCTAATTAAGTTTAGCTAGGATCTTTTGTTGCATGTAAGATTAAAGCATAAATAAGGTAATAAAACATATTTTTTATACCTTAATCAAGAGGAATTTTGACCTTCCTTCAAAAGAAGGATCTTGAGCTGCTAATTAATGGGGATCCTCCTCCTTAGTTTTTAGTTTCCAAGATAGGAAACCTCCTCTCTTGATCCACCAAAGAAGCTCTCCAAAAATCTCACAAAATGGACTAGTTTTAAGAGATTTTTTTTTTTTTTTTTTTTTTTTTTTTAACCCTAAAACCAAAATAAAATTAGCTAACACTTTAGCTAATGTTATTCTAGGTTTAGTAAAGTATTTTGATCAAGTTTTTATTGACATGCAATGAAGAAAACTTGATCTTAAAAGAGTTGGAAGTAGGCTGAATTTTTAGAGAAATTAGAGGGTTTTCTCTCTATTCTCTCTCTAAAATCAAATTTTTGTGTATGTAGAAATGATTTGTTGTGTTTATTTGACATAAAACACACTATATATAATGGTTGTGGCAAATGACCATTTTGCCCTTACTAATTATACCCCTTAACATCTTATGTTACAATTTGGGTATAATTTGTACACTTATTTCTTTAAGTGTTAGTTACTTATTATATCTCTATATAATAATTACTAATTACATCATTTTAAGCTAAAACTACAACTCTTTGTAATTTAAATAGCTAATCGTCAATTTTGACTATTTACACAAAAACCATAATTTATCCGACTCGAGTTCCGAACTCGTAAAACACCATCCAACATAATCAGTTAACTCTATAACTGATACATTAGGGTTTATATTATATTGTATTAAATACAAATATAATATCTTCTGGAGAAACTATCTTTATCAGTGTGACCGGGAGGGATCAGTTGATTACCGCCGTCAAAACGACAATAACGTCAAACTCTAGCCAGCCAAGCGTTATCGATTTACGTTAATCAACTGACTTAGTATATATAATATATCCCAGGTTTATTCCTAATTAGATTTAATTAGTCAACGCATTATTGTCGGAGGACACCTACTCCAACAATCTCCCACTTGTCCGAGACAAGTCATGCGTTACCGATTCTCTTGTCCGTTATATCTCCCACTCAATGCGAAGTATCTTTCAGGTCGAACTTGCATTGGATCTTTATCAAAAGTGGTTTTCTCGATCTGGATTATGACTGTCTGACCGGAATATCTATCATAGATCTCTTCCGAGCGTGGCCACGCATTTCCAGTCACAATTCCTCGAGTGGCCCAAAGATATTATACCCTGACGTGGGTGGACAATCCCTTCTTGACATATTTTCTTTGTTTCATACAGTAGGTAATGACCCAATAGAAGCCCTTTTAGCCTCCTTTTACGGCACGACTTAGAACATAAATCAAAGTCACTGCCTGCTGCATAAACTCAGACAAACAATCTCAGGTCGAAAGAATCGACTAATAGGAATAATATAGATTACCTTGTCACGACCAGACACAAAGGTTCTATAATTGGTCAAATGTCTGACAGAGTGTCATCTACAGTCTGTCTATGTAATCGGTTATTCATCTCTATGAATCCATGATTATTGAACTAGTCATCAACCGACTTACAATCTAGTCAATTGAGACGTCACCTCATTTTATGACTAGAGACAGAATACACTGTTAATCCTGTTCACTTAATAGGGTTCAAATCGTCTCCACGACCTATTAGGAATCAACAGAGCATATATATAATTCAGCATTTTATTAAAAATGAATTAATAAACGAGTTCAATAAAACTTAAAACGATGAATTTAATTATCATATATGTAAAAAGTAATACACTTATTAACTATTACAACATATAATCTAACACATGTCAGGCATACGCCTCAAACCCATCGAGGCAATATGACCATTGTGTTTAGCCTGTGATAATGGCTTGGTTAAAGGATCAGCGATATTATCGTCTGTCCTAACCTTACAAATCGATATATCTTCTCGTTCCACAAAGTCTCTAATTACATGGAACTTCCTGAGTACATGTCTAGATTTGTTACTAGATTTAGGCTCTTTAGCCTGAACTATTGCTCCACTATTGTCGCAATAGACTGGAATAGGATCCGCTGCTGTAGGGACTACATTTAATCCTTCCAGGAACTGCCGGATCCAAACTGCCTCTTTTGCAGCTTCTGACGCTGCAAGATACTCAGCCTCCGTTGTAGAATCCGCAGTCACCGATTGCTTGGTGCTCTTCCAGCATATGGCTCCACCATTCAGTATGAAAACATATCCTGATTGAGATTTTGAATCATCTCGATCTGTTTGGAAACTAGCATCCGCATAACCCTTTATACGAAGCTCAGAATCCCCTCCAAAAACTAAGAACGTGTCCTTAGTCCTTCTTAAGTATTTAAGGATGTTCTTAACGGCTATCCAATGGTTCTCGCCTGGATTGGCTTGGTAACGACTTGTCATACTCAAAGCATATGACACGTCTGGGCGCGTACACATCATAGCATACATGATCGAACCGATTGCGGAAGCGTAAGGTTTCGATTTCATGTGTTCAATATCCTCAGGTTTAGTTGGACATTGAGATTTACTCAAAATTATCCCACTTCCCATAGGTAAAAAGCCTCGTTTAGAGTCTTTCATATTGAACCTGTCAAGAATCTTATCAATATAAGTTTCTTGACTTAACGCTAGTATTCTTTTTGATCTATCTCTATAGATTCGAATACCTAGGATGCGTTGCGCTTCTCCTAAATCCTTCATTTGGAAATGTTTCCCGAGCCAGTCCTTAACGGAGTTAAGCATGGGGATATCATTTCCAATGAGTAATATGTCATCTACATATAGGATTAGGAGAGTTACTTTACTCCCACTAAATTTCATGTATAAACAAGGTTCCTCGACACTTCGAGTGAAACCATTTTGTTTAATCACATGGTTGAACCGATGGTTCCAACTCCGAGATGCTTGCTTAAGACCATAAATGGATCTCTTAAGTTTGCAAACTTTCTTAGGATTGTTTGGATCAATAAAACCCTCAGGTTGTGTCATATACACTTCCTCTTCCAGAAACCCATTTAGGAAGGCGGTTTTAACGTCCATCTGCCATATCTCATAATCATGAAAAGCAGCAATCGCTAAGATTATCCGAATAGATCTAAGCATTGCAACTGGCGCAAAGGTCTCGTCATAGTTTAAACCATGAACTTGTGTGAAACCTTTAGCTACCAATCGAGCTTTGAAAATATCTTGATTTCCATCCATGCCGGTCTTGATCTTAAAGATCCATTTGCACTGAAGAACCTTGGTTCCTTCAGGCAAGTTAACCAAGTCTCATACTTGATTCTCGTACATGGAATCTATCTCGGATTTCATTGCCTCAAGCCATTTAGCAGAATTCGGTCCAGACATGGCTGCTCTGTAGGTTGCAGGCTCATTGCTTTCTAGAAGCAAAAAATGATCACCACCATCCTCAATCACACCTAGGTATCGATCTGGTGGATGGCTTGATCTGCCTGACCTTCTAGGAGTGGAAAATGGAACCACAGAGTTAGACGATTCAGGAATGTCTTCTGGCAAAACATCCTGAGCCTCATTATGCATTTGTGGCTCCTGAACTTCACTAAGTTCAAATTTTCTCCCACTCTGTCTTTTAGAAATTAATTCCTTTTCTAAAAAGACAGCATCTCGAGACACAAAAACTTTGTTCTCTACACGATTGTAGAAGTAATATCCTCGAGTATGTACAGGATAACCTACAAAGAGACATTTATCAGATCTTTGTGTAAGCTTATTGTCAGTCTTATTTTTGACATATGCTTCACAACCCCAGATCTTGATAAATGAGAGGTTCGGAACTTTTCCTCTCCATAACTCATATGGAGTTTTCGGAGCTGATTTAGTCGGGCATCTATTGAGAGTGAAAATAGCAGTTTGGAGAGCAAAACCCCAGAATGAATCAGGAAGCTCAGTCTGACTCATCATTGATCTGACCATATCCAACAGGGTACGGTTTCTTCTTTCGGCTACACCATTTAATTGTGGTGTACCAGGAGGTGTAAGCTGTGATATGATTCCACAGTCTTTCAGATGAATATCAAAGGCATTACTGAGATATTCACCTCCCCGATCTGATCGTAAGGCCTTGATCTTCTTTCCTAATTGGTTTTCTACTTCCTTTTGAAATTCTATAAATTTCTCAAGTACCTCACTTTTATATTTAATTAGGTAGATGTAGCCATATCTACTAAAATCATCTGTAAAAGTGACAAAGTAGTCATAACCTCCTCTAGCAGTGATTGTCATTGGACCGCAGACATCTGTATGAATGAGGGCCAATAAATCACTGGCTCGTACTCCTTTTCCTGAAAAAGGTGCCCGAGTCATCTTGCCTAAAAGACAAGATTCGCATGTTCCATATGATCCAAAATCAAATGGTTTGAGAACTCCATTGGCTACGAGTCTCTCAATGCGTTTTTCGTTTATATGCCCTAAACGACAATGCCAAAGGTAGGATTGATCGGGATCTCCTATTTTGAGCTTTTTATTTGCTACATGATAGACCTCATTTGTCAAATCTAAAACGTAAATACCGTTTATAGATTTGGCTGTTCCGTACACCATATCATTAAACGAGAAGGTACAACTGTTGTTTCGTATTGAAAATTCAAAACCTTCAGCGTCTAAAACAGAAACCGAAATTATATTCTTACTTAGAGTTGGTACAAAATAGCAGTTATTTAGATACAACTCTAGCCCTGAGGCCAGTGACAGAATATACGTTCCTACTGATACGGCGGCTACTTTAGCTCCATTCCCGACACGGAGGTCAACTTCACCTTTTGCCAGCCGACGTGCCTTCGTCAGCCCCTGCAAGTGATTACAAAGGTGAGATCCACATCCAGTGTCCAATACCCAGGACGTGGTACTTGCATAATTAATGTCTATCATATATATACCTGGTTTCGACTTCTTCTCCTCCAGGTACTGTGGGCAATTTCGCTTCCAATGACCGAAATTTCCACAATGGAAGCATTTTTGTTCAGGAGTCGCGCCTCTCTTAGCAATAGAATTGTTGCCCGAAGCAACTTTTCCTTTTCCTTTGCCACGCGCGGGTTTCTTACCCTTGCCCGCACCCTTCTTGAACTTCCCCTTTTGTTTTACCGCCATGGATAAAACATCTTTATTCGCGCTCCCACTTGACACCAAATCTCTCTCATGTTGTACAAGCATGGCATGCAATTCATGAAGATTTTTCTTTAAATCATTCATGTTGTAATTCGTCCTAAAAGGATCGAATGTTGCAGGCAAAGAATTAAGCAGACGGTATACCGCAAAATCTTCAGAAATTGGGCATCCTAACTTCTCAAGAGTTTCAACATTCTCAATAAATTTGAGAATTTGAGGACCAACTGGTTGGCCCTTTGAGAGCTTAGTCTCAAAGAAACTTGAAGCTGCTTCGTATTGAAGTATTCGCGGCTTTTGCGAGAAACTAGTCGTAAGCCGAGCGAATATTTGATACGCACTGAAATCAATCATGCGTTTCTTTAAACGCGGGTGCATAGCAAAAATCAATACATTCTTAATCTGGTCAGATTCATGCTTGTACTCTTCATACATATGTATCATATCAGGGGTGGCGTCGGGACCTGGAGCGGGAATCGGGGGTTCGTATAGAAAACGTTGTTTTCTATCAGATTGAAGGGCTAATTGCAGGTTTAACTCCCAATCAGTAAAATTGCTTCCATCCTCCTTTAGTTCATTCTTTTCCATAAAATTACGAAGCCAGGAGTCTTTGGATATTACTGAATTGGACATTTGAGCCATTTTTGACTTTAAACTACAACGTGGAAAAAAAAAACAATCGATTAAATTCATCGTCAAATTCACATTAAAATAATTATTTGTGAATTTAGGCATTTATATAATGATCTCTCTAAATTATATAAATGATTCCGAGATCCGATCTTATATAAATCTAGGAACGCGGATGGCGATACATCCTAAATTTATGTAATTTCGGTAAACCAACTCATGATTGATTCTACACTTAGAACTCTCGGTTGATCGATTTCAACTAAATCAATCCTTTAGTCCCGTATTGCAAGACTTGTATTGCAAATCACGTCAAGATTAAACCAAAATTCACTCGTAATAACTCTTTATTAACCTACTCCCCCAAGGTAAAAAGGAAACACCCCGCTAGGGCGAGCGTGCCCCTAATGAACAAGGGTTGCATAGGTGTGAATTGTGGAAGGACTAAATCTCGATTTTAAATTTTTTTTTTTGTGAGAGATCTTGTCATATTATATCTATCGCTTTTAAGTGAACTAATTCTAGCGAGTCGCGGATAATGGATATGACAATGTGGGATTTGAGTTTGGTTATAATTGTGCGGAAATTAAACCAAGCATGCATCAAATAAATCCAAGTCCTAGTATGGCCATAAGACTAGAACCTAATAAAAGCTATTAAACCTAAATTAGGCTTCAAAAGCTTCAAAGGCTCCGTCTTCAATTCGATCTCGAGTCACCAACTTTTGGCTCCGTGAAAAGCGCCGGTCTACAATATAAACAAATGTACATATGGACTATCCTATTATACATTTTTTGAAAAAAAAAAAAAAATTAAATATTATTACAAACCGGCGATACGAGATCGCAATTATTACAAACCAATCGGATACCGTCCTTACATTTCGGTACAGTACCGATACTATAGTACTCTATGGCCATACTATACTTAGAATCATGCAAATTAGACCGAAAATCAGATTTTCAACTTTACAGTACAAGCAACCCGGTAAATTTAGGAATTTCCGATTCTAACTTTAAAAATCAATAATCAACACTTAAAACACCTTTTAAGTTTAAACTAACCACCAACAAATTAGTTTTTTTTTTTTTTTTTTTTTTTTTCAATATTTAGTCTCCACTAAAATTGAATTAATTAGTTTAATTTGATTATATTTGCTAACTATTTGTCCAAAAATCACATAATAAACCCGAAAATATCTAAATAAATCATAACTAATTATGAAAAAACATTTAGAAATTATTTCATTATGTGATTTAAGCTCACAACCAGTAGCTAATTAAGGACAAAAATATGCAAAATTATTTTGGTCATTTTCTCTTAAGAAATCAATTTTCCACCATTTATATTATTACTAATTAATAACAAATGGCCAATTAAAATTATGAAATAATTTCTGGAAATTATACTCATTATAATTCTGGAAAAATTATAAATTTCTTAAATTACAAAAATCAACATGCATGTTAATCTAATTACCAATTAATTAGAAAATAGCATAAATCTTGTAAAAACAACCAAAATTAAGCAAGAAAATAGCAAATAAATTCTTAAAATACCATAATTTCGGTTGGAGCATCCACATGCCCAAAACATCACATGCAACTTTAGTTTATATGATAAAACCAATTTTTATCATTAAAAATTAATTAAGTTACCAATTAACCTAATTAAAGCTTAAAATTAACATGCAACTTAAACCGATGCTCTGATACCACATGAAAGTTATTTAGCCCCTAATTAGACTCCTCTAATTAGTACTTAATTACCCCTAATTAAGTTTAGCTAGGATCTTTTGTTGCATGTAAGATTAAAGCATAAATAAGGTAATAAAACATATTTTTTATACCTTAATCAAGAGGAATTTTGACCTTCCTTCAAAAGAAGGATCTTGAGCTGCTAATTAATGGGGATCCTCCTCCTTAGTTTTTAGTTTCCAAGATAGGAAACCTCCTCTCTTGATCCACCAAAGAAGCTCTCCAAAAATCTCACAAAATGGACTAGTTTTAAGAGATTTTTTTTTTTTTTTTTTTTTTTTTTTTAACCCTAAAACCAAAATAAAATTAGCTAACACTTTAGCTAATGTTATTCTAGGTTTAGTAAAGTATTTTGATCAAGTTTTTATTGACATGCAATGAAGAAAACTTGATCTTAAAAGAGTTGGAAGTAGGCTGAATTTTTAGAGAAATTAGAGGGTTTTCTCTCTATTCTCTCTCTAAAATCAAATTTTTGTGTATGTAGAAATGATTTGTTGTGTTTATTTGACATAAAACACACTATATATAATGGTTGTGGCAAATGACCATTTTGCCCTTACTAATTATACCCCTTAACATCTTATGTTACAATTTGGGTATAATTTGTACACTTATTTCTTTAAGTGTTAGTTACTTATTATATCTCTATATAATAATTACTAATTACATCATTTTAAGCTAAAACTACAACTCTTTGTAATTTAAATAGCTAATCGTCAATTTTGACTATTTACACAAAAACCATAATTTATCCGACTCGAGTTCCGAACTCGTAAAACACCATCCAACATAATCAGTTAACTCTATAACTGATACATTAGGGTTTATATTATATTGTATTAAATACAAATATAATATCTTCTGGAGAAACTATCTTTATCAGTGTGACCGGGAGGGATCAGTTGATTACCGCCGTCAAAACGACAATAACGTCAAACTCTAGCCAGCCAAGCGTTATCGATTTACGTTAATCAACTGACTTAGTATATATAATATATCCCAGGTTTATTCCTAATTAGATTTAATTAGTCAACGCATTATTGTCGGAGGACACCTACTCCAACAGTTTTTGCTCCGAAGCCATTTTTATAAAAAAATCGTGGATTATGTACAGTTATTCTAATCAAATTTGAGAAATTTTCCGAAAAAATGCCAATTGTCCTCCAAACATTACCGAAGATACATTAGGACTATACTTGTTAGATTTGAGTGTTAGTTCCTCATTTTGTGAAATATTTCATGCGTTTCGACGCTCGTCACTTTGTATGGCTTTATGACTAGTTTTGCCATTTTTCTAACATTCTCTTAGATTTTTGGCTCTAATATTCTTCCAATCCTCATTATATCATACTTAGACACTACCACCAAAAATTTGCGCCGTTTTTTCTCTGGAGCCATTTTATCGAAAAATTGTGGATTTTGTACTACAATTTTGGTCAAATTTGATCAATTTTACGAAATACGCCAAATGTCCTCGAAACATTATTGTAGATACACTAGGACAACAATTGTTGGATTTGAGTGTTGCTTCCTCATTTTCTGAAATATTTCATACGTTTCGACGCTCATCATTTTATATGGATTTATGGCCATTTTTGCCGTTTTCCTTATCTTTTCTTAGGTTTTCGATTCTAATATTTTTCACATCCTCATTATATCATACGTAGAGACTACCACCAAAATTTGTGCCGTATTCGCTCTAGAGCCTGTGTATCGAAAAACCGTGGATTATATACTGCGATTCCGGTCAAACTTGATCAATTTTCCGCCAAAGGATAAGACCTGATTGCTGGTGATGACTTAAAGCCAAAGGTCCTCCAAACAATACTGAAAATACAATAGGATTGTACTCGTTGGATTTGAGTGTTGGTTCCTCATTTTGTGAAATATTTCATGCGTTTCGACGCTCGTCATTTTGTATGGATTTATGACCGTTTTGGCCGTTTTCCTTATCTTCTCTTAGGTTTTTGACTCTAATATTCTGCAAATCCTAATTTTATCATACTTAAAGACCACCACCAAAATTTGGGTCGTTTTTGCTCCGAAGCCATTATATAAAAAAATCGTGGATTATGTACAGTGATTATGATCAAATTTGAGCAATATTCCGAAAAAAAGCCAAATGTCCTCGAAACATTACTGAAGATACATTAGGACTATACTTGTTGGATTTGAGTGTTAGTTCCTCATTTGGTGAAATATTTCATGCATTTCGACGCTCGTCACTTTGTATGACTTTATGACCGTTTTGGCCGTTTCTCTAACCTTCTCTTAGGTTTTTGGCTCTAATATTCTTCCAATCCTCATTATATCATACTTAGTTACTACCACCGAAATTTGAGACATTTTTTTTTCCGGAGCCATTTTATAGAAAAACCGTGGATTATGTACTACAATTCTGGTCAAATTTGATCAATTTTACGAAATACGCCAAATGTCCTCGAAACATTATTCTAGATACACTAGGACAACAATTGTTGGATTTGAGTGTTGGTTCCTCATTTTCTGAAGTATTTCATACATTTCGACGCTCGTCACTTTATATGGATTTCTGACTATTTTTGCCGTTTTCCTTATCTTCTCTTAGGTTTTTGACTCTAATATTTTTCAAATCTTCATTATATCATACGTAGAGACTACCACCAAAATTAGAGCCGCATTCGCTCCAGAGTCTTTTTATCGAAAAACCGTGGATTATATATTGCGATTCCGGTCAAATTTGATCAATTGTTCGAAAAACGTCAAAAGTCCTTCAAAGATTACTGTAGATACCCTAGGACTATACTTGTTGGATTTGAGTGTTTTTCCTCATTTTCTGAAGTATTTCATCCGTTTCGACGCTCGTCACTTTGTATGGATTTGTGACCATTTTTGCTGTTTTCTTTATCTTCTCTTAAGTTTTTGACTCTAATATTTTTCAACTGCTCATTATATCATATGTAGAGATTACCTCCAAAATTTGAGCCGTATTCACTCCAGAGCCTTTTTATTGAAAAACCGTGTATTATATATTGTGATTCCGGTCAAATTTGATTAATTGTTCGAAAAATGTCTAAAGTCCTCCAAAAAGTATTGTAGATACCCTAGGACTATACTTGTTGGTTTTGAGTGTGATTTTCTGAAGTATTTCATGTGTTCGACGCTCGTCACTTTGTATAGATTTATGACCGTTTTGGCTGTTTTCATTATCTTCTCCAAATTTTTTGCTCTAATATTTTGAAAATACTCATTCTACCATACGTAGAGACTACCACCAAAATTTGAGCCGATTTCGCTCCGAAGCATTTTTATCGAAAAACCGTGGAATATGTATTGCGATTTTGGTCAAATTTGATCAATTTTTCGAAAGAAGCCAAATGTCCTCCAAACATTAAATTAGATACCCTAGGACTATATTTGTTTGATTTGAGTGTTGGTTCCTCATTTTGTGATGTACTTCATGCGTTTCGACGCTAGTCACTTTGTGCGGATTTCTGACCGTTTTGTCTGTTTTCCTTATCCTCTCTTTGGTTTTTTACTCTAATTTTTTGCAATTCCTCATTATATCATACGAAGACACTACCACCGAAATTTGAGCCATTTTTTCTCCGGAGCCAGTTTATCGAAAAACCGTGGATTATGCACTACAATTCTGGTCAAATTTGATCAATTTTACGAAATACGCTAAATGTCCTCGAAACATTATTCTAGATACACTAGGACAACAATTTTTGAATTTGAGTGTTGGTTTCTCATTTTCTGAAGTATTTCATACGTTTCGACTATCGTCACTTTATATGGACTTATGACCATTTTTTCCGTTTTCCTTATCTTCTCTTAGGTTTTTGACTCTAATATTTTTCAAATCCTCATTATATCATACGTAGAGACTACCACCAAATTTTGAGTCGCATTCGCTCCAGAGCCTTTTTATCGAAAAACCGTGGATTATATATTGCGATTCCGGTCAAATGTGATCAATTGTTCGAAAAACGTCAAAACGCTTTAAAAAAATTACTGTAGATACCTTAGGACTATACTTGTTGGATTTGAGTGTTGTTTCCTCATTTTCTGAAGTATTTCATGCGTTTCGACGCTCGTCACTTTGTATGGATTTATGCTGTTTTGGCCGTTTTCCTTATCTTCTCTTAGGTTTTTGACTCTAATATTTTGCAAATCCTTATTTCATCATACTTAGAGACCACCACCAAAATTTGAGCCGTATTCGCTCCAGAGCCTTTTTATTGAAAAATCGTGGATTACATATTGCGATTCCGGGAAAATTTGATCAATTGTTCTAAAAACGTCTAAAGTCCTCCAAAATGTGTTGTAGGTACCCTAGGACTATACTTGTTGGATTTGAGTGTGATTTCCTCATTTTCTGAAGTATTTCATGTGTTTCGACGCTCGTCACATTGTAAGGATTTATGACCGTTATGGCCGTTTTCCTTATCTTCTCTTAAGTTTTTTACTCTATTATTTTTAAAATACTCATTCTATAATACGTAGAGACTACCACCAAAATTTGAGCCGATTTCGCTCCGGAGCATTTTTATCGAAATACCGTGGATTATGTATTGCGATTTTGGTCAAATTTGATCAATTTTTCGAAAATAGCCAAATGTCCTTCAAACATTAAATTAGATACCCTAGGACTATATTTGTTGGATTTGAGTGTTGGTTCCTCATTTTGTAAAGTATTTCATGCGTTTCGACGCTCGTCACTTTGTGCGGATTTCTGACCGTTTTGTCTGTTTTCCTTATCTTCTCTTAGGTTTTTGACTCTAATGTTTTGCAAATCCTCATTATATCATATGTAGAGACTACCACCAAAATTTGAGTCGTTTTTGCTCCGGTGCCATTTTGTCGAAAAATAGTGGATTATGTACTATTATTCTGATGAAATTTGATCAATTTTTCGCCAATGGATAAGAGCTGATTGCTCGCGATGACTTAAAGACAAACGTCCTCCAAACATTACTGAAAATACATTAGGATTATACTTGTTGGATTTGAGTGTTGGTTCCTCATTTTGTGAAATATTTCATGCGTTTCGACGCTCGTCACTTTGTATGGATTTATGACCGTTTTCCTTATCTTCTCTTAGGTTTCTGACTCTAATATTTTGCAAATCCTTATACTTAGAGACCACCACCAAAATTTGAGTCTTTTTTGCTCCGAAACCATTTTATAAAAAAATCGTGGATTTATGTACTGTGATTCTGGTCAAATTTGATCAATTTTCCGAAAAAAAGCCAAATGTCCTCCAAACATTACTGTAGATACATTAGGAATATACTTGTTAGATTTGAGTGTTGGTTCCTCATTTTGTGAAATATTTAATGCGTTTTGACGCTCGTCACTTTGTATGAGTTTATGACCGTTTTGACCGTTTTTCTAACCTTCTCTTAGGTTTTTGACTCGAATATTCTTCAAATCCTCATTATATCATACTTAGACACTACCACCGAAATTTGAGCTATTTTTTACTCCGGAACCATTTTATCAAAAAACCATAGATTATGTACTACGATTCTGGTCAAATTTGATCAATTTTACGAAATACGCCAAATGTCCTCCAAACATTACTGTAGATACCCTAGGACAACAATTATTGGATTTGAGTGTTGGTTCCTCATTTTCTGAAGTATTTCATATGTTTCGTCGCTCGTCACTTTGTATGGATTTATGTCCGTTTTTGCCGTTTTCCTTATCTTCTCTTAAGTTTTTGACTCTAATATTTTTCAAATCTTCATTATATCATACGTAGAGACTACCACCAGAATTTGAGCCTTATTCGCTACAGAGCCTTTTTATTGAAAAGCCGTGGATTATATATTGCGATTCCGGTAAAATTTGATCAATTGTTCGAAAAACGTCTAAAGTCCTCCAAAAATTATTGTAGATACCCTAGTGGTATAATTGTTGGATTTGAGTGTGATTTCCTCATTTTCTGAAGTATTTCATGTGTTTCGACGCTCGTCACTTTGTATGGATTTATGACCGTTATGGCCGTTTTCATTATCTTCTCTTAAGTTTTTTACTCTAATATTTTGAAAATACTCATTAAATAATATGTAGAGACTACCACCAAAATTTGAGCCGATTTCGCTCCGGAGCATTTTTATCGAAAAACCGTGGATTATGTATTGCGATTTTGGTCAAATTTGATCAATTTTTCGAAACAAGCCAAATGTCCTGCAAACATTAAATTAGATACCCTAGGACTATATTTGTTGGATTTGAGTGTTGGTTCCTCATTTTATGAAGAATTTTTTGCGTTTCGACGCTCGTCACTTTGTGCGGATTTCTGACCGTTTTGTCTTTTTCCTTATCTTCTCTTAGGTTTTTTACTCTAATTTTTTTTTGCAAATCCGCATTATATCGTATTTAGAGACTACCACAAAAATTTGAGTCATTTTTGCTCCGGAGCCATTTTGTCAAAAAATAGTGGATTATGTACTGTTATGAAATTTGATCAATTTTCCGCCAAAGGATAAGAGCTGATTGCTGGCGGTCACTTAAAGCCAAAGGTCCTCCAAACATTAATGAAAATACATTAGTATTATACTTGTTGGATTTGAGTGTTGGTTCCTTATTTTGTGAAATATTTCATGCTTTTCGACGGTCGTCACTTTGTATGACTTTATGACCGTTTTGGCCGTTTTTCTAACCTTCTCTTAGGTTTTTGGCTCTAACATTTTTCCAATCCTCATTATATCATAATTAGACACTACCACCAAAATTTGAGCTGGATTTTTCTCCAGAGCCATTTTATCGAAAAACCGTGGATTATGTACAACGATTGTCAAATTTGATCAATTTTACGAAATACGCCAAATGTCCTCCAAACATTACTGTAGATACCCCAGGACAACAATTGTTGGATTTGAGGGTTGGTTCCTCATTTTCTTAAGTATTTCATACATTTCGACGCTCGCCACTTTGTATGGATTTATGACCGTTTTTACCGTTTTCCTTATTTTCTCTTAAGTTTTTTACTCTAATATTTTTCAAATCCTTATTATATCATACGTAGAGACTACTACCAAAATTTGAGGCGTATTCACTCCAAAGCCTTTTTATTGAAAAACCGTGGATTATATATTGCGATTCCGGTCAAATTTGATCAATTGTTCGAAAAATGTCTAAAGTCCTCCAAAAAGTATTGTAGATACCCTAGGACTATACTTGTTGGATTTGGGTGTGATTTCCTCATTTTCTGAAGTATTTCATGTGTTTCGACGCTCGTCACTTTGTATGGATTTATGACCGTTTTGGCCGTTTTCATTATCTTCTCTTAAGTTTTTTACGCTAATATTTTGAAATATCATTCTATCATACGTAGAGAGTACCACCAAAATTTGAGACGATTTCTCTTCGGAGCATTTTAATCGAAAAACCGTGGATTATGTATTGCTCATCTGCCCGTAGATTCCCCAAATTGATCACCCTAATCAAAACCAATTCACAAAAGTTAAATGATTTTTTTGAGTCCCCCAATTTTTGATAACCTCCCTCTGTCAAGAAACAAAAATATGATAAACCCTAATAATTACTAGTATATCACATTCACACTACAATAATAATCATATTAATTGAGCGTATAACTTCAAAAAAACAAAAAAATCATAATAATAATAATAATAATAATAATAATAATAATAATAATAATAATAATAATAATAATAATAATAATAATCCTTTTTAATTAATAATAATAATATCTACTCAATAATAATATACTCCATATATATATCGGGCTCACCACCATAGTAAATCAGGCCAAATAGTCAAGCACACAACAATACTAATACTTTTCTAATTTGCGCGGATATAGGCAAGACTCCTACTAATGATATTTTAATTATGTTCAAGTTGGGTTTTGAGTATTAAATTAAAGTAGAACTTCAAATAAGTAGAGCAAGTAATTTACTTTCCACATTGATTTAGGTTCAAGCTTCAAATGTAAGCACGAATTGTCTGTCCAAAATAGTAAGCTCCAATAATTGAACAAGGGTACTAATTAATTAGAAAAAAATTCAGAGAAACATACCTCAATTTTAATGGATTGTCTGACATTCTACCGTCAAGACCGCAGTAAATGGCGAAAAAAATGGCAAGGAGAAAATTTAAACGGAAATGAAAAAATTACTAGATGTTATTTGGATTATTAAAGGAGCTTTTCTTGTGTTTCAATTTTGTTCTTACATTTTTATGCCTTTTTTTCTTTTCTTTTCTTGAGGGAGAGAGATCAGAGAGAGGGGTTCAAGTATCAGCTAACAAAAAAATGGAGGTGACTAGGTGAGAGAAAGCTTATTCTTTTTAACCTTACTACACTTGATGTTAGTAAGATTTTATATGATTCAACTTATTCTTTTTAACATATTCGTATCACGAAAGTAAGATGTTGTAACTATAATGAATCTAGTAAAAAAATTGATTCAGAATAAATATATATTAGTTCAAATCTAATAAGTTTAGTGCAAGTTTAATAAATTTAAATAAATCCAAATAACTTTATATCATAACTTACGAAACCAAAGAAAAAAATATATTACCTTAATTGTATGTTTCTTTTAAGATCTTATATTTTGTTTTGTTGAATCAATGACTCAAATTGAAGATTATACATTAGTTATTTTAAAATTTATAATTGCAATAATGCTTGCACGTTGTACATTACAAATGTTCAAGATGAAAAACTGTGATTCGTACCAATGACTTTGCTTATGTGGTCATGTTTCAAACTACCTGACAATAAAAGGTAATTCTAGGTTTGTGATAAATGGTTTTATAACTACTGGAATATATATAAATGCACTTTGCAAATGTTTGATAATCAAGAATTTACTTATAGTTATTATTCAATTACAGATCTTATATTTTCATTTTCAATATTATGGCTCGATGACCTGTCTAGACCTCCATAAAATACCTATAATTGTTTGTCTCTTCAATAGATAGACTATATTTATAAATCGAATATTATATTTTCTAGGCCTATGTACTCCCTCCAGTTTTGAATGATCTTCTTGTTTCATTTTTATGATCTTCTACTTTACTTATTTGTAATATGTTTTGTGGTCCTAATAGCTTGTGACCCACCAACTTCCATTTTTCACCACTTCTTACTTCATTAAAAAAACTCCGTGCTATTTCATTGTGGAAGATCAAATAGAACAGGAGGGAGTATTAAATTTTTCAAAACTCAAGATTACATTAAGGTAGTTAACCAAATAAATTTCGTTTGATAGTAATTGTTTTAGAGCAAAGAGATCTACACATTATGTAAAAACATTTGATTTCTCTCATAGAAATAAGTACATCGAATACGGGAATGACCTTGTACGATACAATTCAACTTAATTTTGCAACATATAAATACCAAAGCATATCACCTAAATTAAGCTATTTTTTAAATTGATTTAGATTAATTGACATATGAACTGTTCAACAGTAGTCAATGCCTCGGCTAAACAAACTAAAACAATCATGCATTTCTAAAAGGAGGGAGTATCCTATCTTTTTATGATTAGAAAAAAAATAGATCTATATAATAGCGCATATTTAGAGAAACCCAATGACTTATACTCGTAGTTGTTAGTATTTGGAAATTCACTTGATTAAGTTGAATTGCTACCCATCTAAAAAGTTAAAGCAAAAAATTACAAAGCTTTAGTAATATTATCAAAGTAGATATCTCACTAAATTAGTATAACTTTAAGTGGGCAAATCTGATACTTTTTTGTGAAATCAACAGTCAATGCCCTAATTCGCAAAATGTAATCGTCTTACATTTCTAAAAGGAGGGAAAATCCTATGTTTTTATGATTACAATAAATTTAAATTTGGAATATAAAGTAAGCTTTCCATTACCCATAATAAAATTCTTTGTATCATCTTACCATCTCATGACTACAATATACCTGCTTAGAAATATTATCTTCCATAACTTCTAAATGAATATTTTATAAACCAATCGAATTTTTCTTCATCTGAAAATGAATCAGATTCACTATTAAATATAAACACTACATTTATTCGTAAGATGTGGTCAATTTTTTATGTATATACTAAAACATAGATTACAAAAAAAAAAAAAAAAAGAATAGACTTATAGAATAGCACATATATTAAAGCGAGTATACAATTATCCTTTACTCATAGTTATTATTATTGGGGAGTTCACATAAAAAAGTTGAAAATTATTTTGTATTATCTTACCATTTCGTGATTAATTGCCATATACTCCCTTCGATCTTTTATTTTATAATTTTCTGTTTTGTTTGTTGTTTTTAACTACCCATGTTGGGGGCCAAATCTACATTAAATGAACTTATAAACAAACTTTTTATTCACCAAAAACTGTATTAAAATTGCATTAACTGTAGACGCATTTACAAAAAAAAAAAAATTTGAATATATGGTATACTACATATGTAAACCTGTAAACCTACATATGGTATACTACATTTCCGTAAGTAAAATATATGAATTTTATACATGATTACCATAAATGGTTATAAGTATCAAAATGAAGAATTTGTCATATTAGACTTTTGACTTATGGAATATTATCTTACAATAACATAAAAAATTAATTTAATGGTTCTGAAATCGTCATTTTATCATTATTACCATAAGCTTATTTTCATGATTACCATAAACTTATTTATGAGATACTACATTTCCATAACTAATATTATGAATTTTGTACATGATTACCATAAACCCACATATGGTATAACAACAATTACATAGCATAAATTAATTCCTTTTTCAGCAGAAGCTCTAAGAAAATTCGAAGGGCTCTAGACCTCTTCAATGTCCACGAAAAAAGCTTCGTTTATAAATATATTAAGATTAAGATTAAGATTAAGATTTCTCAAGAAAAACGAAACAACATAAGGGCTCGTTCGGTATCACTGCCATTTTTAGTTTTCGCCTTTTCGGTTTTTTTTTTTTTCTGTGTGTGTAAAAATTTAGTTAAAACGTTGCAAAATTAAATTTAAATTGTATGTTTCTATGATAGTCTTACAGAAAATGAAAAGTGACAACCGAAAACCACTTGTTTTGGTTTTCAAAAACGAGACTTTGGTTTTCAAAAACAGAAAACAATAAGAAACAGACCCTAAGTGCGTAATCATGGTAAAGACGGTGGTGGTCAGAAAGTTGTTCATAACCCAAATGTGTTTCTTATTTGAATTGACCTTGTATAAAACGACTCTTCGTATTGACGCAATTGAAAAATGACCCCAAAATGGAACTAAGACCTGGGTTGAATTGGGTCTCCAAATTGCGTGGCAACAAGGAATTGAGGACGTCGTCTTGGAATCGGATTCGTTATGTTTAATTAGTGCCCTTAAGGCTAGCAAGTTTGAGTCTAATCATTTTGGCTTAGCTGTTTTTGACGTTTTTCATATTTCTTGTAGGTTTCGTTTTTGTAGCTTTAATCATGTTAGGCGTAACGGTAATAAAGCAGCTCATGAGGCTGCACATGTGAGTCCTATAGAGTATTCGACTAGAGTGTGAATTGGGAGTGGACCAGAGCCTGTACTTGATATGGCGGCTACGGATTTCGTAGTCGCAAACTCGGAATGATTTAATACAGCGTTTCCTTTCAAAAAAAAAAGACCTGGGTTGAATGATCATAAGCCGAGCCGGAAATTGAGTGACGATTGGAAGTGGGCCGATCCAGAATTGTTGGGTCTCCGTGTGGGGTATCTTGGAGTATCTTGGGGATATTCGAATACGAGTCAGCTCCAGGAGTTATTAGTTATTATTATTATGGGTACAAAAACGGAAAATACTGATTTTTTTTTTGTCTGATAAAAAGGCATTATTCCTCACAATTGGTCGGTTGATTTGATTTGTTTTTGATCATTTGGAGTTGGTTGGTGGGGGATCTGAATCATCATCCGCATTAACCTTCACTTTCAGTCAGGTACTATCTCTCTCTCTTCAATCTTCAAAGTTCAAATCCATCAAATTACAATCTTCAATTTCAAGTTTCTGATTTTTTATTTAATTTGATTGTGACAGAAGAGAATGGGGGATACAGAGACTTCATTTGGATTGTACCCGCTGCAGCGTTGCAAAACCCTTCATTTCGTCAGTTTCTTATTATTAAACTTACTACAGTAGTATTTCTTTTTCATTTTTGATATTTGATTTTGATTTTATAAATTGATTGAAAATAAAAAGGTTCGACATGCGCAAGGATATCACAATCTTGCGGGAGAAGCAGACCATGAAGCCTACTCGTCATACGACTACCTTGACGCAAGCTTGACTCCTCTTGGGTGGACCCAGGTTGATAACCTGCGTGACCATGTCCACGCTGCTGGCTTGTTCAACAAAATTGAGTTGGTCATCACTTCTCCATTGACCAGGACTCTGCAGACAGCAGTGGGCGTTTTTGGAGGCAAACCTGATGAGTCATCGTCTGATTCAACATCAATACTACTGATGGTGGGAGATCATCAAGGGTGCGGGCGTGCTGGTATGTCGAGCCTGGAGTGCCCACCGTTTTTGGCAGTTGAGCTGTGTCGAGAACACATTGGAGTCCATCCTTGTGATAAGAGGAGGAGTAGGACCCACTACCAATCCTCTTTCCCTGCTATCGATTTCTCACTGGCAAGTCACCTTTCTTCCTTTTCATTCAATTCAATTCAATTCAATCAATCACCTTTGTATTATTTATTTATTTTATTTACAAATAATAATATAAATATGACAGATTGAAAGTGAGGAGGATATATTGTGGAAGGAGGACGTGAGAGAAACAGATGAACAAGTTGCCGACAGAGGAAACAAGTTTATGAATTGGTAATGGTATTCATCAGTATATAATAATATAATATGTCTTAGCTTTGTGTTTAATAATTTGTTGAGGAGGATATATCTTGATTAATGAATAATAATAATAATAATAATACAGGTTATGGAGCCGAAAAGAAAAGGAGATAGCAATAGTTAGCCACAGTGGTTTCTTGTTTAACACACTCAACGCTGCTTTTGGTAATGATTGCCATCCAAGTCTCAAAAAACAAATCTGCACTCAGTAAGAAGTCTTTCTTTATTAATCACTCACTCATCCATGTCTTCTTCTTCTTCTTGATCACAAATTACTAATTAAATGATTAATCTTTGCAGCTTCAAAAACTGTGAACTGCGTTCTATGGTCTTTGTGGATAAAAGGTTTATATTCTTACTCAATTACTATCCTTACTGAAGTTATTGTATTGTCATCTAGTAAATTGTATTCATAAATAATGCAGCAGCAGCAGCAGCATGGTGAATTGTGATTCTGCAAATACAAACTTCCCCGGGAAAATTCCAGATGGACCAGATGTTCCAAGTGACGCTGTAGGGAAGTAGACGCTCATCCTCATTTCATTGGTAACCAGATAGTCTGCTATGCATGACTTGATTGTTGCTTTAATAACATTATTAAACATTCATCATTTTTCAAAACCATAATACCAGACTTAATTGCTACACACATGATTTGATATTACTTTTATTCACCTTATTTGGAGCTTCTCTGCCATTGGAACTTAGTATTGCTTTTATATGCCCTTTTGGTTGCTTAATTGCTACACACATTATTTGATACTATAATTGTCTATTCAAAGTGGAAACGCCGCCTTCGCTTTGCTTTTCATTTGTATCTATTCTTAGTTATATTAGTATTAGTCTGAAAAGAGAGAGAGAGAGACCTACATACTCATATGAGTCATGTCAGTTGTGTTAGATGGGCTTCTCTTCTCATCTTGGCATGCTGTCTCCGTACCCACCTTGTTTGCTGTCAATGCCTGCACCCCCAAAACTCGTTACTCCTCCACCTTAAAACAAGCCTCCACTTCGACACCTCCATGTCAACTAAATTGAGGCAGTGGGATTCAAACCAGGATTGCTGCCTGACCTCAACTGGCCAAGTGGTCGGTCTGGATTTGAGCAGTTAAACCATCAGTGGTAGCATAAACAACGACCTTTCTGGGGAGATGCCATCTTATTATTAGAGAGTTGTGCCTAGATGGCATCAGTATCTTATTAGCTGGGCATAAACCATGGGGCGACATGTTATCATCATGCCTTCCTCGCTTGCAAGTTTTAAGCATGACTGCTTGTAATCTAGGTAGCACCGAAACGGACACGGAAACGGACACGGACACGAAACGGACACGGAAAACGGCAGTCCTAAAATTGTAGGACACGGACACACATAATTTAAATTATATAAAATACATATTTTATGTTTAAAAAAGTATATAACTAATTGAAATATTACTTTAATATTATATTAATACTGAATATATTATAAAACTTTGATTAAGAATTATATATATTACGATATTCAAATAAACATCGATAGCATAATTCATTTTTGATGATAAATACTCTTCAACTCACGCCTTTATTATCAATCTTCTATTAATTTTAGATTCTTGAAGTGTATAAAAGTGTCCTAGAGTTTCACAATAAGCAAAATATCAATATAATAATGGACACCGATTCAAGAGTTTCGCACACCTATTGTCAGGTGTCGTGTCTGTGTCGGTGTCGGACACGGACACGGTAGATCATGGAAGTGTCCGTGCTACCCAGCTTGTAATCTCACCGGTGAAATTCCTTACTCCCTAGCAAGCCTGCTCTTTCTTTCTGTCATCCATCTTGACCTGAACAATTTCTCAGCTCCAGTACTTGAATTTATCGCCAATTTCAGAAACCTGACAACGCCAAGTCTGAGTAGTTGTGGGCTAGTAGGAACTGTACCTCGCAACATTCTCCAGATTCCAACCTTGATGACTCTAGACTTGTCCCTATAATAGCATGCTGCGTGGTATTTTACCAGATTTCCCTCTACACAGCTCTCTGCAAACTTTACTGCTTGAGTCGACTGATTTCTGCGGGACCCTGCCACATTCCATAGGCAACCTCAAGATGCTGCGTACAATTAGTTTGATAGATTGTAATTTTCATGGAGTCATCCCACCTTCCTTTGCAAGCCTCAGCCTACTCGAGTCCATCAGTCTTTCCTCTTAACAAATTTTCAGGTACGATCCCATCATTTTCGGTAATGAAGAATCTTGCGCAACTGTACCTTGAAAACAACAGTTTGACGGGTCCAATATCCTCTACGGACTGGGGAGGCCTCCTAAATTGAAGGTGCTTGCCTTGTCATATGACTGGTAGTGTTCCTGCATCCCTGTTTTCTGTGCCATCACTGCAGGAGATGTTCCTGGCACAAAACAAATTCAGCGGGAAGCTGTACGAGTCTGTGGGCATGCCTTGTCCGAATTTAAGTTTTCTAGATTTGAGCAGAAACGACTTGGAAGGAGAAGTCCCTAAGTCTATCTTCTTCATGTAAGGCCTAATGCATTTGGACATTTCTCAGAACCAGCTGAATGGCACACTAGAACTGGATGCCTCTCTGTTAATGCAAACGGTACCACTACAATCATCCCTTTTCCACAGCTGAATTTTCTCTACTTGGCTTCTTGTAATCTACACGTCGTGCCTAAGTTCCTCAGAAATTTGTCTCACTTGGTAGATCTTGACCCAAATTCTCAATGGAAACTTACTGGAGGGGCAAATTCCGAGATCACTTGACAAGTGCAAAAAATTGAAAGTTCTGGATCTTGGAAACAATCAACTTGAAGATAGCTTTCCTTGTGAACTGCGAAGCTTGTATGGTTGCCGGAGAACATATCATTCCGGAGAACCAATTAAGGTTAATTAAACAACTACTCATGGAACAAGATCAGGAAATGGGTCTAAAACTGATTCTTTGTATAAGCTTCATCTATACGGAAAATAAACGTTGAGATAATCTAAGGCTTTTTTTTTTTTTTTTTTTTTTAAATTTTGTTTTGAAGGGATCTAAGGCTTATTTGGTTGAATGGGTGTAATGTGTAATGTAATCATCAATAACCAGTTTGTACGAAATTCCAACCAAACATAACCTTAATGTCAATGGTGATGTTAATGATGATGATACAATTTTGACAATAAGTAAAACCGTGCACGTTTCTAAAGTTGGTCTAACAAATATGCTTTTCTTTGATTAATTTATTGGATGGATCATAATTACGAGCATTAACTCGATGTTGGTAATAAAAGTTAAGTTGGGTTGACCAAAAAAAAAAAAAAAGTTAACCGAGATATTTAGATCCAAAGTGTGTGGCGCATACTCCGTGTTGTGTTATTGAGTCAGAGATCTGAGTGATTAAATGAATAACCGTCCATTTCATTTCTCAAAAAAGAAACAATCAATCATTCAATTAGGGGTAAATAGAAATGGAAAACATCACAAGTGGGAAGGGTTTGTACCCTTTGAAACAGTGTAAAACAATACACTTGGTGAGGCATGCTCAAGGGATTCACAATGTATTGGAAGCTCACAAGCCTAAAACATCTCCTCAACTATTGGATGCACGCCTATCTCCGCATGGATGGAAACAGGTGAGGAATCGAATGTATTGGATGGTTGGTTTCTCTGATTCTATGATTCATATTAATCTGATTGTCTGATTGATAGAGCAGGTTCAAAGTCTGCGCCAACATGTTGGTGATTCTGGACTGTTGCAGCGCCTTGACTTGGTCGTAGTCTCTCCTCTGTTAAGGTCTGTAGATTTTGGAAACAAACCTAAAACAACTTTGTTTCTTTCTACATACATTTGATGACTCTGATTACGTAGGACTTTGCAAACTGCGGCTGGAGTCTTTGGTGGGGAGGATCATATTCATATGGAGGGAACCCCCCTAATGCTTGAAAACATTTATAGTCATCATACTGCTCCTGTTTCAAGTCTCAACTGTCCACCCTTTGTAGCACAAGAGCTTTGCCGAGAGCGCTTGGTATGAATCCTACTACTACTACTACTACTACTAATTAATTCATTTCAAGTAATTAATCTCGGATGCCAGGGGATCAACACATGCGATAAGAGGAGGAGCATCAGTGAGTACAAGAATATATTTCCGGCTGTGGACTTTTCACTGGTACACTCTGCAAACTTTAAAACTTGATTATTTTGCATGAAATGAAGGGCTTGGGATTATATTTATTTTCCGGTGTCTGTAGATAGAGAGTGACGAGGACGTGTTGTGGACAGCTGACGTGAGGGAGTCGGATGAGGAAGTTTCAGCCCGAGGAATCAAGTTCATCAACTGGTGAGTCTTTCATCTTCATTTCGTGATTTACACCGTTAGTTACTTGGAATCCTCGCAGGTTGTGCACTAGGAAGGAGAAGGAGATAGCTGTTGTTACTCACAGCGCGTTTTTGTATCAGACCTTGCAAGTCTTTGCCATGGATTATCACCCATCAGTCAAGACCCAGGTTTGCTCATTGTAAGTCTCTTGTTCATCAACCTTTGCTTTGTGATGCTTTCGACTCGATCGACTGCTGATACCCTCATACATTTTATTCAGCTTCGACAATTGCGAACTCCGATCCCTAGTATTAGTTGACAAAAGGTACATAATCATCTCACCTCATTAGTATTGTCCGTGATTATATTTTTACCTTGGAAATCACAGCCCAGACTTGCTTTCGCTCATGTATGTGACTGGCTTAATTACAGGAACACAAGCTGCGACAAATCCGACGACACACCAACCTGAAGCATCAAATCAAACCAAGACCAAGTACACAAGAAATTTTTGTTGTAGGCTTGCAAGATGGGTTTCTTTGGTGAAAGATGTTTGTATTATTAAACTTATTAGTACTCTGTATATTCAAACTTCAAATGTTTCCGATTTCACTTCAGCAGGTGCGTATCCAAAAACAACTCTGATTCAGGAATCCTAATATCCTCCCCCTCCCACTGCTGCTAATGCGAATGCATAAATATTCTTCAGTCACCTTATTGGTGGTGTTTACTGCTTACTGCTTAGGGCCCACAAAGTTGCAACAATTACAGACCACAAAACTGCAAACATCTAACCAACAAAACGGCAAATGTCCTCCAAACATTACTGAAGATAGCCTAGTACTATACTTGTTGAATTTGAGTGTTGGTTCCCCATTTTGTCAAGTATTTCATCCGTTTCGACGCTCGTCACTTTGTATGGATATATGACCGTTTTTATTGTCTTCCTTATCTTTTCTTAGGTTTTTTACTCTAATATTTTGCAAATCCTCATTATATCAAACTTAGAGACTAGCCCCAAAATCTTGTGAGAATTTCGTTTTAGAGTCATTTTATCTAAAAAAACCTGGATTATGTATTGCGATTCTGGTCAAATTTCAACAATTTTTCGAAAACTGCCAAATGTCCTCCAAGAATTATTCAATATAGCCTAGGACTATACTTGTTAAATTTGAGTGTTGGGTTATTTCTTTGTAAAGTATTGCATCCGTTTCGACGCTCGTCACTTTGTATGGATATATGATCGTTTTGGTCGTTTTTCTCCCCTTTTCTTCAGTTTTTTACTCTAATATTTTGTAAATCCTCATTATATAATACTTAGTGACTACCAGCAATATTTGAGAGAATTTTTCTCCGGAGCCATTTTATCGAAAAACCGTGGATTATGTACTGTGATTTTGGTCAAATTTGATTAATTTTTCGAAAAACGTCAAATGTCCTCCAAAGATTAGTATAGTTACCCAAAGACTATACTTGTTATATTTTAGTGTTGGTTCCTATTTTTATGAATTATTTCATCCGTTTCGATGCTCATCACTTTGTATGGATATAGACCCGTTTTGGTTGTTTTCGTAATATTCTCTTAGTTTTTTCACTCTATTATTTTGAAAATCCTCATTATATCATACATAGAAAATACCAACAAAATTTAAGCCGATTTTTCTTCGAAGCAATTTTATCGAAAAAACGTAAAATTATGTACTGCGATTCTGGCCAAATTTTATCAATTTTTCGAAAGACGCCAAATATGTTCGAAACATTACTGAAGATAGCGTAGGACTATACTTGTTGGATTTGAGTCTTGGTTCCCCATTTTGTTAAGTATTTCACGCATTTTGACGCTCGTCACTTTGTATTGATATATGACCGTTTTGATCGTTTTCCTTATCTTTTCTTAGGTTTTTTCCTCTAATATTTAACAAATCCTCATTATATCAAACCTAGAGACTAACACCAAAATTTGAGAGATTTTCGATTCTGAGCCATTTTATCGTAAAACCGTGGATTATGTACTGTGATTCTGGTCAAATTTGATCAATTTTTCGAAAAACGTCAAATGTCCTCCAAACATTAGTGTAGATACCCAAAGACTATACTTGTTAGATTTTAGTGTTGGTTCCTTTTTTTGTGAAGAATTTCATCCGTTTTGATGCTCATCACTTTGTACACTTTGTACGGAAATATGACCATTTTGGTTGTTTTCGTAATCTTCTCTTAGTTTTTTCACTCTAATATTTTGCAAATCCTCATTATAACAAACTTAGTGACTACCACCAAAATTTGAGAGATTTTCGCTCCTGATCAATTTTATCGAAAAACAGTGGATTATGTACTGTGATTCTGGTCAAATTTGATAAATTTTTCGAAAAACGCCAAATGTCCTCCAAACATTGATACCCAACGACTATACTTGTTATATTTTAGTGTTGGTACCTATTTTTATGAAGTATTTCATCCGTTTCGATGCACATCACTTTGTATGGATATAAACCCGTTTTGGTCGTTTTCCAAATATTCTCTTAGTTTTTTCACTCTAATATTTAGAAAATCCTCATTATAACATACTTAGAAACTACCACCAAAATTTGAGCCGATTTTTCTCCGGAGCCGTTTTATTGAAAAAACGTGGATTATGTACTGCGATTCTGGTCAAATTTGATCAATTTTTCGAAAAATGCCAAATTTCCTCCAAACATTACTGAAAATAGCCTAGGACTATACTTGTTGGATTTGAGTGTTGGTTCCCCATTTTGTTAAGTATTTCATCCGTTTCGACGCTCGTCAATTTGTACGGATATATGATCGTTTTTATTGTTTTCCTTATCTTTTCTTAGGTTTTTGACTCTAATATTTTGCAAATCCTCATTATATCAAACTTAGAGACTACCACCAAAATTTGTAAGAATTTCGTTCTTGAGCCCTTTTATCGAAAAACCGTGGATTATGTATTGCGATTCTGGTCAAATTTGATCAATTTTTCGAAATCCTCCAAATGTCCTCCAAACATTAGAGTAGATACCTAAAGACTAAACTTGTTAGATTTTAGTGTTGGTTCCTCCTTTTGTGAAGTATTTCATCCGTTTCGATGCTCGTCACTTTGTATGGATATATGTGCGTTTTGGTCATTTTCCTTATCTTTTCTTTGGTTTTTGACTCTACTATTTTGAAAACCCTTATTATATCATACTTAGAGACTACCACTATAATTTGAGCAGTTTTTACTCCGGATCCATTTTATCAAAAAACCGTGGATTATTGGTATTGCGATTCAGGTCAAATTTGATCAATTTTCCGCAAAAAGCCAAATATCCTCAAAGCATTAATGTAGATAGCCTAGGCTATACTTGTTGTATTTGGGTGTTAGTTCCTCATTTTGTGAATTATTTCATGCGTTTTTACGCTCGTCAGTTTGTATGGATTTATGACTATTCTGGTTGTTTTTCTTATATTCTCTTAGGTTTTTCACTAACATTTCGTAAATCCTCATTATATTATACTTAGACACTACCACCAAAATTTGAGCCGATATTGCTCCGGAACCATTTTATCAAAAAATCGTGGATTATGTACTGCGATTCTGGTCAAATTTGATCAATTTTTCGAAAAATGCAAAATGACCTCCAAACCTTACTGAATATAGCCTAGGACTATATTTGTTCGATTTGAGTGTTGGTTCTTCATTTTGTTAAGTATTTTATGGGTTTCGACGCTCGTCAGTTTGTATGGATATATGACCGTTTTGATCGTTTTCTTTTTTTTTTCTTAGATTTTTGGTTCTAATATTTTTTAAATACTCATTATAATAAACTTAGAGACTACCACCAAAATTTGAGACAATTTTGCTCCGGAGCCATTTTATCGAAAAACCATGGTTTATGTACAATGTCAATTTGGTCAAATTTGATCAATTTTTCGAGAAAAGACAAATTTCCTTCAAACATTATTGTAGATGCCCAAGGACTATACTTGTTGGATTTGAGTGTTGGTTCCTCCTTCTATGAAGTATTTCATCCGTTTCTACGCTCGTCACTTTGTATGGATATGTAATCGCTTTTGTTGTTTTCCGTATATTTTCTTAAGTTTTTGATTCTAATATTTTGCAAATCCTCATTATATAAATCTTAGGACATCGCAGATTAGTAAGGATGATTTTTTGGGCTGAGAGTTCTTCTCGTGGATTTCCCACGAAATACATAGCAATGATGAGAATGAGATGGCTCGTGCAATCGGATATTTCGACTGTATTTCGTGGATATTTCGACTGTATTTCAACTTCAAAGGTTTTTAGGATGTCTCAATTATGTTTCAGACTTTTTCCCAAACCTTAGAAGTTTATGTAAACCTTTATTTCAGAGACTTAGGAAAAGTCCCCCTGCATGGTCTGATGTCCATACCAGTGTAGTCAAAAGTCTCAAAACAAAGGTCAGGTCTTTACCATGCCTCGTCATTCCTGATCCCAATGCATTCATGATAGTAGAAACTGATGCTTCTAATATAGGTTATGGAGGCATCCTTAAACAAAAATGCCAAAACATTGAGTGTCTAGTTAGATTTCATTCTGGAGTCTGGACCGGTCCTCAAACGAATTATTCAACCATCAAAAAAGAAATTTTGTCAATTGTTTTATGTATTTCAAAATTCCAAGATGATTTATACAACAAAAAATTTCTATTGCGAATTGATTGCAAATCTGCAAAAGAAGTTTTAGAAAAAAATGTTCAAAACATTGTTTCAAAACAGATTTTTGCAAGATGGCAGGCAATACTGTCAGTTTTTGACTTTGATATTGAATATATTAAAGGAGAACAAAATTCTCTTCCTGATTTCCTAACAAGAGAATTTTTGCAGAAACAAGATGTCAAACAAGGGGAAAGCCACAGCTAAGCATGGAGGATACCAATCCTCTGATGACTATGAAATGCACATTCAAGTCACCGAGCCTTCTACTTCCAAACCAGCCCTCTCAAACACCCAAGGTATTCAAATTAAACTTCGAACCAATTCATACCTTTATCCTCAAATTTTCCTTCACTGCCTTATAGCCAAGCAGTCAAAAACCAGTCAAATATCCCAAAAGCCCAAAAACAACAACAAATTCAAAATAATACCTCATCGTATTACTTTGACAAACCAGCTATAGAATCACTGTGCCTCACAAATTTCAAACAATCACCTTCCATTCAAGAATTCAGGAAAAATACCTATAAAACTTTTCCTTCAAATCTTCATTGGTTTTCAGACAATATCTCAAAAACCCAACGATTCTATGAATTTATTTTGGTTGATTCAGGATCTGCAGAAATCAAACATGACAGATCAACCAACGGTGGAATCATCTACTCAAAGCTGATTATCAAAAGGGTTATTCATTCGGATGAATGGGTTGAACCCCATGCTGAGAAAGAATTTTCAAAAAGATTCATCCCGCAAACTTATCAATGAAGTAATTTTTAAAATTTTCTGATTTGTAGAATACTAAATATTCTTGTTAGAAAACATTTGAATAATTTGTTAAAGATCAAACCAATGGCTGCATGACATGTGGCGCCTTGCCAAGCAAGTGTGAGGCACACATTTGGTGCATCAGATGCCCCAGGTTGATGCCCAAGCCAATTTTTCTATTTTTTTTTGTTGCCTTTCCCACGTGAGAGTCCTTTGGACTACTCTATGCCATAACTTTTATGGCATTGATAAACATAGTCTTAGAAACTACCACCAAAATTTGAGCCGATTTTTCTCCGGATCCATTTTATTGAAAAAACGTGGATTATGTACTATGATTCTGGTCAAATTTGATCACTTTCGAAAAACGCCAAATGTCCTCCAAACATTACTGAAGATAGCCTAGGACTATACTTGTTGGATTTGAGTGTTGGTTCCCCATTTTGTTAAGTATTTCATCCGTTTCGACGCTCGTCACTTTGTATGGATATATAACCGTTTTTATTGTTTTCCTTATCTTTTCTTAGGTTTTTGACTCTAATATTTTTTAAATCCTAATTATATCAAACTTAGAGACTACCACCAAAATTTGTGAGAATTTCGTTCCTGAGCCAATTTATAGAAAAACCGTGGATTATGTATTGCGATTCTGGTCAAATTTGATCAATTTTTCGAAAACTGCCAAATGTCCTCAAAACATTAGAGTAGATACTCAATGACTATAATTGTTAAATTTTAGTGTTGGTTCCTCCTTTTGTGAAGTATTTCATCTGTTTCGATGCTCGTCACTTTGTATTGATATATGTACGTTTTGGTCGTTTTCCTTATCTTTTCCTTGGTTTTTGACTCTACTATTTTGTAAACCCTCATTATATCATACTTAGAGACTACCACCATAATTTGAGCAGTTTTTACTCCGTAGCCATTTTATCGAAAAACCGTGGATTATTGGTATTGCGATTTTGGTCAAATTTGACCAATTTTTCGAAAAAAGCCAAATATCCTCAAAGCATTAATGTAGATAGCCTAGGACTATACTTGTTGTATTTGGGTGTTAGTTCCTTATTTTGTAATTTATTTCATGCGTTTCTACGCTCGTCAGTTTGTATGGATTTATGACTATTCTTGTCGTTTTTCTTATATTCTCTTAGGTTTTTCACTCTAACATTTTGCAAACCCTCATTATAACATACTTAGACACTACCACCAAAATTTGAGTTGATATTGCTCCGGAGCCATAATATCGAAAAACTGTGGATTATGTACTGCAATTCTGGTCAAATTTGATCAATTTTTCGAAAAATGCCAAATGACCTCCAAACATTACTCAATATAGCCTAGGCCTATACGTGTTCAATTTGAGTGTTGGTTCTTCATTTTGTTAAGTATTTTATGTGTTTCGATGCTCGTCAGTTTCTATGGATATGTGACCGTTTTGATCGTTTTCCTTATCTTTTCTTAGGTTTTTGGCTCGAATATTTTTCAAATACTCAGTATAGTAACTTAGAGACTACCACCAAAATTTGAGACAAATTTGCTCCGGACCTATTTTATCGAAAAACCGTGGTTCATGTACAATGTCAATTTGGTCAAATTTGATCAATTTTTCGAGAAACGGCTAATGTCCTTCAAACATTATTGTAGATGTCCAAGTACTATACTTGTTGGATTTGAGTGTTGGTGCTTCCTTCTATGAAGTATTTCATCCGTTTCTATGCTCGTCAATTTGTATGGATATATGATCGTTTTTGTTGTTTTCCATATTTTTCTTAGGTTTTCGACTCTAATATTTTGCAAATCCTCATTATATAAATGTTAGAGACTACCACCAAAATAAGAGATAATTTCACACCTGAAGCATTTTATCAAAAAACCGTGAATTATGTATTCTGGTCAAATTTGATCAATTTTTCGGAAAACGCCAAATGTCCTCTAAGCATTACTGAAGATAGCCTTTGTTGGATTTGAATGTTGGTTGTTTCTTTTGTAAAGTATTGCATCCGTTTCGACGCTCGTCACTTGTATGGATATATGATCGTTTTGGTCGTTTTTCTCACATTTTCTTCAGTTTTTGACTCTAATATTTTGTAAATCATCATTATATAATACCTAGAGACTACCACCAAAATTTGAGAGAATTTCGCTCCGGAGCAATTTTATCGAAAAACTGTGGATTATACTTGTTATATTTGAGTAATAAATGTCCTCCAAACATTACTGAAGATAGCATAGGACTATACTTGTTATATTTGATTTATGGTTCCTCATTTTAGAAGTATTTCATCCGTTTCGACGCTCAACACTTTGTATCGATTTATGACCGATCTGGCCGTTTTCCTTATCTTGTCTTAGGTTTTTCACTCAAATATTTTGCAAATCCTCATTATATAGTATTTAGAGACTAGCACCAAAATTTGAGAAGTTTTTGCTCCGGTGCCATTTTATCGAAAAACCGTTGATTATATACTGCGATTCTGATCTAATTATATACTCCAAACATTAATGAAGATATCCTAGGACTATACTTGTTGAATTTGAGCGTTGGTTCCTTATTTTATGAAATATTTCATCCGTTTCAATGCTCGTCACTCGTATGGATATATGACCCTTTTGGTCGTTTTCCTTATCTTTTCTTCGGGTTTTGACTAGAATATTTTCTTAATCCTCATTATATTATACTTTGAGACTACCACAAAAATTTGAGCATTTATTACTCCGAAGCCATTTTGTCGAAAAACCATGGAATAAGTCCTACGATTCTGGTCAAATTTGATCAATTTTTCGAAAAACGCCAAATTTCCTCCAAGCATTACTGAAGAAGGCCTAAGACTATACTTGTTGGATTTGAGTGTTGGTTCCCTATTTTGTTAAGTATTTCATGCGTTTTGACGCTTGTCACATTGTATGGATATATGACCGTTTTCCTTATCTTTTCTTAGGTTTTAGACTCTAATATTATGCAAATCCTCATTATATCAAACTTAGAGACTACCACCAAAATTTAAGAGAATATTTCTCCGGACCCATTTTATCGAAAAACCATGGCTTATGTACTGCGATTTTGGTAATATTTGATCAATTTTTCAAGAAAAACCGAATGTCTTTCAAACATTATTGTAGATACCCAAGGACTATACTAGTTGGATTTGAGTTTTGGTTTCTCATTTTGTTATGTATTTCATGCGTTTTGACACTCGTCACTTTGTATGGATATATGACGGTTTTGGGTGTTTTCCGTATCTTTTCTTAGGTTTTTGACTCTAATATTTTTCAAATCGTCATTATATCAAACTTAGAGATTACCATTAAAATTTGAGACAATTTTTCTCCGGAGCCATTTTATCGAAAGTCGTGGCTTATGTAGTGTTATTTTGGTCAAATTTGATAAATTTTTCAAAAAACACCAAATGTCCTTCAAGCATTATTGTAGATACCCAAGTACTATATTAGTTGGATTTGATTTTTGGTTCCTCCTTTTATGAAGTATTTCATCCGTTTCGACGCTCGTCACTTTGTATGTATATACTCCGTATGACCGTTTTGGTTGTTTTCGTTATCTTTTCTTAGGTTTTTGACTCTAATATTTTGGAAATCCTCATTATATAAAACTTAGAGAATACCACCAAAATTTCAGAGAATTTCACTCCGGAGCCATTTTTATCGAAAAACCGTGGATTATGTACTGCGATTCTGATCAAATTTGATTAATTTTTCCAAAAACGCCAAATGTCCTACTAACATTAGTGTAGATACCCGAGGACTATACTTTTTAGATTTTAGTGCTGGTTCCAACTTTTGTGAAATATTTCATACGTTTCGACACTCGTCACTTTGTATAGATTTATGACTATTGTGGCCGTTGTCCTTTGACAGGCTAAAGTCGTATGCCTACAAATATAATTAATCAATACTAACCTAAAACGTAGTAATAGGCAAGCGAGGTTCGTATCCACAGAGAACGGTAATTGTCTAAGTACGTAATGGTAACCAAATGGGGGGTTTATGAGTGTAAGCGATCAAGTAATCTAAAGCAAAGAGAGTAATTTGCAAACAAATGGAAGGAAAGATCTCGGATAATTAATACCCACTATCGTTCACCTAATTGATTCTAGTTATCAACTAATCCTAATTCGTTGAGCACTTAGTTGTAGAAATATAATTTCCTATCGTTTTTTAATTGTAGCTAAGAGGAGAGATCAGCCCTACCTAATAGACCTAATTGGTGGATAACAAAGACGCGCACATAAATTCAATCCAGCAAAAGCATAAAGCAATTAAACGATATCAACTAAGATTAATAAGATCCAGACACACGCGGTTTAGATCTTCAATTAGTATGTTTATTCTCCCCTAAGTCTAATCACAATGATCAAAACGCAATTCGACCTAGTTTCAACTAATCGATATGGAAAAACGTACTTAACCGACGCAGTGGCGGGAAGACTCGTCTTAAGCGTCAAGACGACAAGTCCCAAATCCAGACGAGTCGTGTAAAGCTCTCTGTTTCTGTCGTCGGACTGGTTCTGGCAAAGTTTTTCAAATGGTCATAACTTCTTTGTTACTTGGCCTAAGAGGACGTGTGACCACTTCTTGGAAAGCTAAGATCATGAACTTTAATATGCCATTGGTCTCACAGCAAAGTTCAAAGTCGTTTGAAAGTTATGAAGCTTCAAATTTGACCTTCCGTAATTGGACTGAAATTTCTCAACCTAGCTTCAAAATTTGTCGAAATCTTGTCATCTCGCTTCTTGGATCATCTTTTATCACCTTGTTGTCTTTCCACACACTTGCACATCAATCTTGAGGCCATAAATACATTCAAAATCCACTCATTCTTAGATTAAAGCACAAATAATTAAATAATCGAATTAGCCAATAAACGGATCCAAAAGCTATATCTTCTCTTAGGTTTTTGACTGTAATATTTTGCAAATCCTCAATATATCATTCTCAGAGAGTACCACCAAAATTTGAGACAATTTTGCACCGGAGTCATTTTATCGAAAAACCGTGGCTTATATATGCGAATTTGGTCAAATTTGATCAATTTTTCGAGAAGAGCCAAATGTACTTCAAAAATTATTGTAGATACCCAAGGACTATACTTGTTGTATTTAAGTGTTGTTTCCTCCTTTTGTGAAGTATTCCATCAGTTTCAACAGTCGTCACTTTATATGGACATATGACCGTTTTGGTCGTTTTCCTTATCTTTTCTTCGGTTTTAATATTTTGTAAATCCTCATTATATCAAACTCAAAGACTACCACCAAAATTAGAGATAATTTTGCTCCGGAGCCATTCTATCGAAAATCCGTGGATTATGTACTGCGATTCTAGTCAAATTTGATCAATTTTTCGAAAAACGTCAAATGTCCTCCAAACATTACTTAAGATAGCCTAGGACTATACTTATTAGATTTGAGTAATGGTTCCTCATTTTATGAAGTATTTCATCCGATTCGACGCTCATCAAACTTAGAGAAACCACCAACATATTAGCCGATTTGGCTCCGGAGCCATTTTATCAAAAAACCGTGGATTATGTCCTGCGATTTTGGTCAAATTTGATCAATTTATCGAAAAACGCCAATTTTCCTCCAAGCATTACTGAAGATAGCCTAAGACTATACTTGTTGGATTTGAGTTTTGGTTTCTCATTTTGTTAAGTATTTCATGCGTTTTGACATTCGTCACTTTGTATGGATATATGACCGTTTTTGGTGTTTTCCGTATCTTTTCTTAGGTTTTTGACTCTAATATTTTTCAAATCCTCATTATATCAAACTTAGAGACTACCATTAAAATTTGAGACAATTTATCTCCGGAGCCATTTTATCGAAAGTCGTGGCTTATGTAGTGTTATTTTGGTCAAATTTGATAAATTTTTCGAAAAACACCAAATGTCCTTCAAGCATTATTGTAGATACCCAAGTACTATATTAGTTGGATTTGAGTGTTGGTTCCTCCTTTTATGAAGTATTTCATCCGTTTCGACGCTCGTCACTTTGTATGTATATACTCCGTATGACCGTTTTGGTTGTTTTCGTTATCTTTTCTTAGGTTTTTGACTCTAATATTTTGGAAATCCTCATTATATAAAACTTAGAGAATACCACCAAAATTTCAGAGAATTTCACTCCGGAGCCATTTTTATCGAAAAACCGTGGAATATGTACTGCGATTCTTGTCAAATTTGATTAATTTTTCCAAAAACGCCAAATGTCCTACTAACATTAGTGTAGATACTCGAGGACTATACTTTTTAGATTTTAGTGTTGGTTCCAACTTTTGTGAAATATTTCATACGTTTCGACACTCGTCACTTTGTATAGATTTATGACTATTGTGGCCGTTGTCCTTTGACAGGCTAAAGTCGTATGCCTACAAATATAATTAATCAATACTAACCTAAAACGTAGTAATAGGCAAGCGAGGTTCGTATCCACAGAGAACGGTAATTGTCTAAGTACGTAATGGTAACCAAATGGGGGGTTTATGAGTGTAAGCGATCAAGTAATCTAAAGCAAAGAGAGTAATTTGCAAACAAATGGAAGGAAAGATCTCGGATAATTAATACCCACTATCGTTCACCTAATTGATTCTAGTTATCAACTAATCCTAATTCGTTGAGCACTTAGTTGTAGAAATATAATTTCCTATCGTTTTTTAATTGTAGCTAAGAGGAGAGATCAGCCCTACCTAATAGCCCTAATTGGTGGATAACAAAGACGCGCACATAAATTCAATCCAGCAAAAGCATAAAGCAATTAAACGATATCAACTAAGATTAATAAGATCCAGACACACGCGGTTTAGATCTTCAATTAGTATGTTTATTCTCCCCTAAGTCTAATCACAATGATCAAAACGCAATTCGACCTAGTTTCAACTAATCGATATGGAAAAACGTACTTAACCGACGTAGTGGCGGGAAGACTCGTCTTAAGCGTCAAGACGACAAGTCCCAAATCCAGACGAGTCGTGTAAAGCTCTCTGTTTCTGTCGTCGGACTGGTTCTGGCAAAGTTTTTCAAATGGTCATAACTTCTTTGTTACTTGGCCTAAGAGGACGTGTGACCACTTCTTGGAAAGCTAGGATCATGAAATTTAATATGCCGTTGTTCTCACAGCAAAATTCAAAGTCGTTTGAAAGTTATGAAGCTTCAAAGTTGACCTTCCGTAATTGGACTGAAATTTCTCAACCTAGCTTCAAAATTTGTCGAAATCTTGTCATCTCGCTTCTTGGATCATTTTTTATCGCCTTGTTGTCTTTCCACACACTTGCACATCAATCTTGAGGCCATAAATACATTCAAAATCCACTCATTCTTAGATTAAAGCACAAATAATCAAATAATCGAATTAGCCAATAAACGGATCCAAAAGCTATATCTTCTCTTAGGTTTTTGACTGTAATATTTTGCAAATCCTCAATATATCATTCTCAGAGAGTACCACCAAAATTTGAGACAATTTTGCACTAGAGTCATTTTATCGAAAAACCGTGGCTTATATATGCGAATTTGGTCAAATTTGGTCAATTTTTCGAGAAGAGCCAAATGTACTTCAAAAATTATTGTAGATACCCAAGGACTATACTTGTTGGATTTAAGTGTTGTTTCCTCCTTTTGTGAAGTATTTCATCAGTTTCAACAGTCGTCACTTTATATGGACATATGACCGTTTTGGTCGTTTTCCTTATCTTTTCTTCGGTTTTAATATTTTGTAAATCCTCATTATATCAAACTCAAAGACTACCACCAAATTTAGAGATAATTTTGCTCCGGAGCCATTTTATCGAAAATCTGTGGATTATGTACTGCGATTCTAGTCAAATTTGATCAATTTTTCGAAAAACGTCAAATGTCCTCCAAACATTACTTAAGATAGCCTAGGACTATACTTATTAGATTTAAGTAATGGTTCCTCATTTTATGAAGTATTTCATCCGATTCGACGCTCATCAAACTTAGAGAAACCACCAACATATTAGCCGATTTGGCTCCAGAGCCATTTTATCAAAAAATTGTGGATTATGTCCTGCGATTTTGGTCAAATTTGATCAATTTATCGAAAAACGCCAATTTTCCTCCAAGCATTACTGAAGATAGCCTAAGACTATACTTGTTGGATTTTAGTGTTGGTTCCTCATTTTGTTAAGTATTTCATACGTTTCGACGCTCGTGACTTTGTATGGATATATGACCTTTTTGGTCATTTTCCTTATCTTTCATTCGGTTTTTTTACTACAATATTTTGCAAATCCTCATTAAATCACACATAGAGACTACCACAAAAATTAGAGAAGTTCTAACAACGAAGCCATTTTATCGAAAAACCGTTGATTATGTATTGCAATTCTGGTCAAATTTGATCAATTTTTCAAAAAAAGCCAAATGTCCTCCAAGTATTACTGAATATAGCCTTGGACTATACTTTTTGGATTTGAGTGTTGGTTTCTCATTTTGTTAAGTATTCATGCATTTCGACGCTCGTCACTTTCTATCGATATAGGACCTTTTTGGTCGTTTTCCTTATCTTTTTTTGGTTTTTGACTAAAATTTTTCAAATCCTCATTTTGATCAAAGTTAGAGACTACCACCAAAATTTGTGATAATTTCGCTCTGGAGCCATTTTATCGAAAAACCATGGATTATATACTGCGATTCTAGTCAAATCTGATCAATTTTTCGAAAAACGCTAAATGTCCTCTAAGTATTAATGTAGATAGCCTCGGACTATACTTGTTCGATTTGGGTGTTGGTTCCTAATTTTGTGAAGTATTTCATGCGTTTCGACGATCGTCAGTTGTTATGAATTTATAACCGTTTTGGCCGTTTTCCGTATCTTCTCTTAGGTATTTCACTCAAATATTTTTCAATTCCTCATTATAATATACTTAGAAACTACCACAAAAATTTGAGCCGATTTTGCTCCGGAGCCATTTTATCGAAAAACCGTGGATTTGATCAATATTTCGAAAACTCCAAATGTCCTCCAAACATTACCGAAGATAGCCTAGGACTATACTTGTTCGATTTGAGTGTTGGATCTTCATTTTGTTAAGTATTTGATGCGTTTCCACGCTCGTCACTTTGTATGGATATATGACCGTTTTGGTCGTTTTCCTTGTCTTTTCTTAGGTCATTGACTCTAATATTTTGCAAATTCTCATTATATCATACTTAAAAACTACCACCAAAATTTGAGCTGATTTTGCTTCAGAGCCATTTTATCGAAAAACCGTGGATTATGTACTGCGATTCTGGTCAAATTTGATCAATTTTTCGAAAAACGTCAAATGTCCTTCAAACATTACTGAAGATAGCCTAGGACTATACTTGTTGGATTTGAGTGTTGGTTCCACATTTTGTGAAGTATTTCATCCGTTTCGATACTCTTCACTTTATATGGATATAAGACAATTTTGATCGTTTTCCTTATCTTTTCTTTGGTTTTTTACTCTAATATTTTGCAAATCCTTAATTTATCATACTTAAAGACTACCACCAAAAGTTTAGAGAATTTTACTCCGAAGCCATTTTATCGAAAAATTGTGGATTATATAATGCGATTCTGGTCAAATTTAATCAATTTTTTGAAAAACACCATATGTCCTCCGCACATTAGGGTAGAAACTTAAGGACTATACTTGTTATATTTTAGTGTTGGTTCCTCCTTTTGTGAAATATTTCATCTGTTTCGATGCTCGTCACTTTTTATGGATATATAACAGTTTTGGTCATTTTTCTTATCTTTTTTTCGGTATTTAATCTTATATTTTGAAAATCCTTATTATATCATACTTAGAGACTACCACCAAACTTTGAGCAGTTTTTACTCAGCAGTCATTTTATCGAAAACCCGTGGATTATGGTACTGCGATTCTTGTCAAATTTGATCAATTTTTCGAAAAAAGTAAAATATCCTCTAAGCATTAATGTAGATAGCCTAGGACTATACTTGTTCGATTTGAATGTTGGTTCCTCATTTTGTTAAGTATTTCATGCGTTTCGATGCTCGTCACTTTTTATGGATATATGACTGCTTTGGTTGTTTTCCTAATCTTTTATTAGGTTTTTTACTCTAATATTTTGCAAATCGTCATTATATCAAACTTGAAGACTACCACCAAAATTTGAGAGAATTTTTTTTCGGAGCCATTTTGTCGAAAAACCGTGGATTATTTACACGATGATTCTCGTAAAATTTGATCAATTTTTCGAAAAACGCCAAATACCCTCCAAACATTAGTGTAGATATCCAATGTCTATAGTTGTTGGAGTTTAGTGTTGGTTCCTCCATTTGTGAAGTATTTCATCCATTCCGATGCTCGTCACTTTGTATGGATATAAGACCGTTTTGGTCGTTTTCCTTATCTTTTCTTCGGGTTTTTACCTCTAATATTTTGCAAACACTCATTATATCATACTTAGAAACTACTATCAAAATTTGAGCCGAATTTTCTCCGGAGCGATTTTATCGAAAAACCGTGGATTATGTACTGCAATTATGGTCAAATTTGATCAATTTTTCGAAAAAACGGGAAATGTCCTCTAAACATTTCTGAAGATAGCGTTGGACTATACTTGTTGGATCTGAGTGATGGTTCCTCATTTTGTTAAGTATTTCATCCGTTTCGACGCTCGACACTTTCTATGGATACATGACCGTTTTGGTCGTTTTCCTTATCTTTTCATAGGTTTTTGACTCTAATAGTTTGCAAATCCTCATTATATCAAACTTAGAGATAACCACCAAAATTTGAGAGAATTTTGCTCCAGAGCCATTTTTTCGAAAAATCGTGACTTATGTAATGCGATTTTGGTTAAATTTGATCAATTTTTCGAGAAAAGCCAAATGTCCTTCAAATACTATTGTAGATACCCAAGGAAGATACTTGCTATATTTGAGTGTTGATTCCTCCTTTTGTGAAGTATCTCATCCGTTTCGACGATCGTTTATTTGTATGGATATATGACCGTTTTGGCCGTTTTCCTCATCTTTGCTTAGATTTTTGACTCTACTATTTTGCAAATCATCATTATATCATAGATAGAGACTACCACCAAAATTTGAGCAATTTTTTGCTCCGAAGCTATTTTATAGAAAAACCGTGGATTATGTATAGCGATTCTGGTCAAATTTGATCAATTTTTCGAAAAAAGCCAACTTGTTGGATTTGAGTGTTTGTTCCTTATTTTGTGAAATATTTCATCCGTTTCGATGCTCTTCACTTTGAATGGATATATGACCGTTTTGGTCGTTTTCCATGTCTATTCTTAGGTATTTCACTTTAATATTTTGCAAATCCTCATTATATCATACTTAGAAACTATTGCCAATGAGCCGATTTTTCGCCGGAGCCATTTTATCGAAAAACCATAAATTATGTACTGCGAATTTGGTTAAATTTGATCAATTTTTCGAGAAAAGCCAAATATCCTTCAAACATTATTGTAGATACCCAAGGACTATACTTGTTGGATTTGAGTGTTGGTTCCTCCTTTTGTGAAGTATTACATCCGTTTCAACGCTCGTCACTTTGTATGGATATATGACCGTTTTGGTCGTTTTTCTCACCTTTTCTTCAGTTTTTTACTCTAATATTTTGTAAATCCTCATTATATAATACTTAGTGACTACCACAAAAATTTGAGAGAATTTCGCTCCGAAGCTATTTTATCGAAAAACCGTGGATTATATACTGCGAATCTAGTCAAATTTGATCAATTTTTCGAAAAAACGACAAATGTCCTCCAAACATAACTGAAGATAGCCTAGGACTATACTTGTTATATTTGAGTTATGGTTCCTCATTCTATGAAGTATTTCATCTGTTTCGACGCTCAACACTTTGTAGGGATTTATGACCGATCTGGCTGTTTTCCTTATCTTCTCTTAGGTTTTTCACTCAAATAGTTTGCAAATCCTCATTATATAGTATTTAGAGACTACTACCAAAATTTGAGCAGTTTTTGCTCCAGAGCCATTTTATCGAAAAACCGTGGATTACATACTGCGATTCTAGTCAAATTTGATTAATTTTTCGAAAAAAGCCAAATGTCCTCCAAATATTACTGAAGATATCAAAGGACTATACTTGTTGAATTTGAGTGTGGGTTCCTCATTTTGTGAAGTATTTCATCCGTTTCAATGCTCGTCACTTTGTATGGATATATCAAACTTTTGGTCGTTTTCCTTGTCTTTTCTTCGGGTTTTGGCTAGAATATTTTCCAAATATTCATAATATCAAACTTAGAGACTCTCACCAAAATTTGAGCATTTATTACTCTGAATCCATTTTGTCGAAAAACCGTGGATTATTAACTGCGATAATGTAGATAGCCTAGGACTATACTTGTTGGATTTGAGTGTTGGTTCCCCATTTTGTTAAGTATTTCATGCGTTTTGACGCTCGTCACATTGTATGGATATATGATTGTTTTCCGTATCTTTTCTTAGGTTTTTGACTCTTATATTATGCAAATCCTCATTATATCAAACTTAGAGACTACCACCAAAATTTGACAGAATTTTTCTCCGGAGCCATTTTATCGAAAAACCATGGCTTATGTACTGCGATTTTGGTCATATTTGATCAATTTTTTGAGAAAAGTCGAATGTCCTTGAAACATTATCGTAGATACCCAAGGACTGTACTAGTTGGATTTGGGTTTTGGTTCCTCATTTTGTTCAGTATTTCATTCGTTTTGACGCTCGTCACTTTCTATGGATATATGACCGTTTTAGGTGTTTTTCGTATCTTTTCTTAGGTTTTTGACTCTAATATTTTTCAAATCCTCATTATATCAAACTTAGAGACTACCATTACAATTTGAGAAAAAAATTCTCCGGAGCTATTTTATCGAAAAACTGTGGATTATGTACTGCGATTTTTTTCAAATTTGATCAATTTTTCAAAAAAACACAAATGTCCTCCAAACACTATTGTAGATACCCAAGGACTATACTTCTGGATTTGAGTGTTGGTTCCTCCTTTTGTGAAGTATTTCATGCGTTTCGAAGCTCGTCACTTTGTATGGATATATGGCCGTTTTGATCGTTTCCGTTATGTTTTCTTAGTTTTTTTACTCCAATATTTTGCAAATCCTCATTATATCGTACTTAGACATTACCACCAAAATTTGAGCCGATATTGCTCCGGGTTTTGACTAGAATATTTTCCAAATCCTCATTATATCATACTTAGAGACTACCAAGAGAATTTGAGCATTTATTACTCCGAAGCCATTTTGTCGAAAAACCGTGGATTATGTGCTGTGATTTTGGTCAAATTTGATTAATTTTTCGAAAAACGTCAAATTTCCTCCAAAGATTAATGTAGATACCCAAAGACTATACTTGTTAGATTTTAGTGTTGGTTCCTCCATTTGTGAAGTATTTCATCCGTTTCGATGCTCGTCACTTTGTATGGATTTATGTCCGTTTTGGTCGTTTTCGTAATCTTCTCTTAGTTTTTTCACTCTAATATTTTGAAAATACTCATTATATCATACTTAGAAACTACCACCAAAATTAAAGCCGATTTTTCTTCGGAGCAATTTTATCGAAAAAACGTGGATTATGGTCAAATTTGATCAGTTTTTCGAAAAGCGCCAAATGTGTTCTAAACATTACTGAAGATAGCCTAGGACTATACTTGTTGGATTTGATTGTTGTTTCCCCATTTTTTTTTAAGTATTTCATGCGTTTTGACGTTCTTCACTTTGTATTGATATATGACCGTCGTTTTCCTTATCTTTTTTTAGGTTTTTGACTCTAATATTTAACAAATCCTCATTATATCAAACCTAGAGACTACCACCAAAATTTGAGAGAATTTCGATTCTGAGCCATTTTATCGTAAAATCGTGGATTATGTACTGTGATTCTGGTCAAATTTGATCAATTTTTAGGAAAACGTCAAATGTCCTCCAAACATTAGTGTAGATACCCAAAGATTATACTTGTTAGGTTTTAGTGTTGGTTCCTTCTTTTGTGAATAATTTCATCCGTTATGATGCTCATCACTTTGTACACTTTGTATGGATATATGACCGTTTTGGTTGTTTTCGTAATCTTCTCTTAGTTTTTTAACTCTTATATTTTTCAAATTCTCATTATATCAAACTTAGAGACTACCACCAAAATTTGAGAGAATTTCGCTCCTGATCAATTTTATCGAAAACCGTGGATTATGTAATTGGGATTTTGGCCAAATTTGATCAATTTTTCGAAAAACGCCAAATGTCCTCCAAACATTAGTGTAGATACACAAAGACTATACTTGTTATATTTTAGTGTTGGTTCCTATTTTTATGAAGTATTTCATCCATTTCGATGCTCGTCACTTTGTATGGATATATACCCGTTTTGGTTGGTTTCCTAATCTTCTCTTAGTTTTTTCACTCTAATATTTAGAAAATCCTCATTATAACATACTTCGAAACTACCACCAAAATTCGAGCCGATTATTCTCCGGAGCCATTTTATTAAAAAAACGTGGATTATGTACTACGATTCTGTTCAAATTTGATCAATTTTTCGAAAAACGCCAAATGTCCTCCAAACATTACTGAAGATAGCCTAGTACTATAGTTGGTTGATTTGAGTGTTGGTTCCCCATTTTGTTAAGTATTTCATCCGTTTCGACGCACGTCAATTTGTATGGATATATGACCGTTTTTATTGTTTTCCTTATCTGTTCTTAGGTTTTTGACTTAAATATTTTGCAAATACTCATTATATAAAACTTAGAGACTACCACCAAAATTTGTGAGAATTTCGTTCCTGAGGCATTTTATCGAAAAACCGTGGATTATAAATTGCGATTCTGGTCAAATTTGATCAATTTGTCGAAAACTGTCAAATGTCCTCCAAACATTAGAGTAGATACCTAAAGACTATATTTGTTAGATTTTAGTGTTGGTTCCTCCTTTTGTGAAGTATTTCATCCGTTTCGATGCTCGTCACTTTGTATGGATATATGTGCGTTTTGGTCGTTTTCCTTATCTTTTCTTTGGTTTTTGACTCGACTATTTTGAAAATCCTAATTATATCATACTTAGAGTCTACCACCATAATTTGAGCAGTTTTTACTCCAGAGCCATTTTATCGAAAAACGTGGATTATTGGTATTGCGATTCTTGTCAAATTTGATCAATTTTTCGAACAAAGCCAAATATCCTCAAAGCATTAATGTAGATAGCCTAGGACTATACTTGTTTTATTTGGGTGTTAGTTCTGCATTATGTAAATTATTTCATGCGTTTCTACACTCGTCAGTTTGTATGGATTTATGACTATTCTTGTCGTTTTTCTTATATTCTCTTAGGTTTTTCACTCTAACATTTTGAAAATCCTCATTATATCATACTTAGACACTACCACCAAAATTTGAGCCGATATTGCTCCGGAGCCATTTTATCAAAAAACCGTGGATTATGTACTGCGATTCTGGTCAAATTTGATCAATTTTTCGAAAAATGTCAAATGACCTCCAAACATTACTAAATATAGCCTAGGACTATACTTGTTCGATTTGAGTGTTGGTACTTCATTTTGTTCAGTATTTTATACATTTCGACGCTCGTCAGTTTGTACGAATATATGACCGTTTTGATCGTTTTGCTTATCTTTTCTTTGGTTTTTTACTCTAATAATTTTCAAATACTAATTATAATAAACTTAGAGACTACCACCAAAATTTGAGACAATTTTGCTCCGGAGCCATTTTATCGAAAAACCGTGGATTATGTACTGTGATTTTGGTCAAATTTGATCAATTTTTTCGAAAAATACCAAATGTCCTTCAAACATTATTGTAGATACCCAAGGACTATACTTGTTAGATTTGAGTGTTGGTTCCCATTTTGTTAAGTATTTCATCTGTTTCGACGCTCGTCACTTTGTATGGATATATGACCGTTTTGGTCGTTTTCCTTATCTTTTCTTAGGTTTTTTACTCTAATATTTTGCAAATCCTTAGTATATCAAACTTAGAGACTACCACCAAAATTTTGAGAGAATTTCGCTCCAGAGCTAGTTTATCGAAAAACCGTGGATTATGTACTGCGATTCAGGTCACATTTGATCAATTTTTTGGAAAACGTCAAATGTCCTCCAAGCATTAATGAAGATAGCCTAGGACTATGCTTGTTGGATTTGAGTGTTGGTTCTTTCTTTTGTAAAGTATTGCATCCGTTTCGACACTCGTCACTTTGTATGGATATATGATCGTTTTGGTCGTTTTTCTCTCCTTTTCTTCAGTTTTTGACTCTAATATTTTGTAAATCCTCATTATATAATACCTAGCGACTACCTCCAAACACTATTGTAGATACCCAAGGACAATACTTGTTGGATTTGAGTGTTGGTTTCTCCTTTTTTGAAGTATTTCATGCGTTTCGACGCTCGTCACTTTATATGGATATATGACCGTTTTGGTCGTTTTCGTTATGTTTTCTTAGTTTTTTTAATCTAATATTTTGCAAATCCTCATTATATCATACTTAGACACTACTACCAAAATTTGAGCCAATATTGCTCCGGGTTTTAACTAGAATATTTTCCAAATCCTCATTATATCATACTTAGAGACTACCACCAAAATTTGAGCATTTATTACTCCGAAGCCATTTTGTCGAAAAAACATGGATTATTTACTGCGATTCCGGTCAAATTTGATCAATTTTTCGAAAAATGTCAAATGTCCTTCAAACATTATTGTAGATACCCAAGGACTATACTTGTTGGATTTAAGTGTTGGTTCCTCCTTTTGTGAAGTATTTCATCCGTTTCGACGCTCGTCAATTTGTATGGATATATTACCGTTTTGGTCGTTTTTCTTATCTTTTCTTAGGTTTTTGTGTCTAATATTTTGCAAATCCTCATTATATCAATCTTAGAGACTACCACCAAAATTTGAGAGAATTTCTTTCATGAGCCATTTTATCGAAAAACCGTGGATTAGGTACTGTGATTTTGGTCAAATTTGATTATTTTTTTGAAAAACGTCAAATGTCCTCCAAAGATTAGTGTAGATACCCAAAGACTATACTTGTTAGATTTTAGTTTTGGTTCCCCCATTTGTGAAGTATTTCATCCGTTTCGATGCTCGTCACTTTGTATGGATATATGTCCGTTTTGGTCGTTTTCCTAATCTTCTCTTAGTTTTTTCACTCTAATATTTTAAAAATCCTCATTATATCATACTTAGAAACTACCACCAAAATTTAAGCCTAGGACTATACTTGTTGAATTTGAGTGTTGGTTCCTCATTATTGTAGATAGCCTAGGACCATCAAAGTTTAACACAAAAAGACAAATGTCTTCTAAACATTATTGTAGATAGCCTAGGACTATACTTGTTGGATTTGAGTGTTGGTTCCTCATTTTGTGAAGTATTTCATCCGTTTGAGTGTTGAAAACAATACCAAATAGACTCTTCATAGATCTGCGCCCGCCTTTACACGGGGTCTAATTAGACAACATCTTGCTTCGAACATGGGAGTTGCTAAAAGTAAAATTCGGGAAAAATATATAAGATTAATTAAATAAAAATGAAAGTTTGAAATTCATCCGATTAACCTCTTTTGGTTAGCCCGAAGAGTGGGATAGATCTATGAGAAATCTCATTCCTTGTATAGTTCTAAAACAAAGGGGGACACCAAAAGATTTGACCGCAGAGCCGTATGAGATAGGAAAGTCTCAAGTACGGTTCTAAGGGAAGGAATTAATCCGCCTATTCCGATCGGGGAGAACAGGCCATCCGACGGGGAGATTCTGAAATTGCGGAAGCTTGGTTTGATCAAGCCGCCCAGTATTGGAAACAAGCTCTAACGCCTACTCCTGAGAATTATATTGAAGCGCGTTATTGGTTGAAGATCACGGGCTTTTAGTTTAATGTTTCTATTTAGCGGGCGTGGTTATTGGCAAGAACTTATTGAATCCATCGTTTGGGCTCATAATAAATTAAAGGTTGCTCCTGCTACTCAGCCTAAAGCCTCGAATATTGTACAAGGCCGTGTTGTAGGAGTAACCCATTGCCGTTTGGGTGGAATTGCCACAACATGGGCATTCTTCTTAGCAAGAATTATTGCAGTAGGATAATGGCTAGGAGGATTTGAAAGACATTATGGCATTAAGTTTTCCAAGGTTTAGCTCAGGACTCCACTACGCGTCGTATTTGGTTTGGTATTGCTACCGCACATGATTTCGAGTCATGATGATATTACTGAAGAACGTCTTTATCAGAATATTTTTGCTTCTCACTTTGGCCAATTAGCAATATATATTGCATTTTATGTATTTCCAGCAATATATATAGGTTGGGATGATTTTGTTGCACTGCACATCTCGGATGCCAGGGGATCAACACATGCGATAAGAGGAGGAGCATCAGTGAGTACAAGAATATATTTCCGGCTGTGGACTTTTCACTGGTACACTCTGCAAACTTTAAAACTTGATTATTTTGCATGAAATGAAGGGCTTGGGATTATATTTATTTTCCGGTGTCTGTAGATAGAGAGTGACGAGGACGTGTTGTGGACAGCTGACGTGAGGGAGTCGGATGAGGAAGTTTCAGCCCGAGGAATCAAGTTCATCAACTGGTGAGTCTTTCATCTTCATTTCGTGATTTACACCGTTAGTTACTTGGAATCCTCGCAGGTTGTGCACTAGGAAGGAGAAGGAGATAGCTGTTGTTACTCACAGCGCGTTTTTGTATCAGACCTTGCAAGTCTTTGCCATGGATTATCACCCATCAGTCAAGACCCAGGTTTGCTCATTGTAAGTCTCTTGTTCATCAACCTTTGCTTTGTGATGCTTTCGACTCGATCGACTGCTGATACCCTCATACATTTTATTCAGCTTCGACAATTGCGAACTCCGATCCCTAGTATTAGTTGACAAAAGGTACATAATCATCTCACCTCATTAGTATTGTCCGTGATTATATTTTTACCTTGGAAATCACAGCCCAGACTTGCTTTCGCTCATGTATGTGACTGGCTTAATTACAGGAACACAAGCTGCGACAAATCCGACGACACACCAACCTGAAGCATCAAATCAAACCAAGACCAAGTACACAAGAAATTTTTGTTGTAGGCTTGCAAGATGGGTTTCTTTGGTGAAAGATGTTTGTATTATTAAACTTATTAGTACTCTGTATATTCAAACTTCAAATGTTTCCGATTTCACTTCAGCAGGTGCGTATCCAAAAACAACTCTGATTCAGGAATCCTAATATCCTCCCCCTCCCACTGCTGCTAATGCGAATGCATAAATATTCTTCAGTCACCTTATTGGTGGTGTTTACTGCTTACTGCTTAGGGCCCACAAAGTTGCAACAATTACAGACCACAAAACTGCAAACATCTAACCAACAAAAATTCAACGCCGGCCATTGTACTTCCGCCATATACTTGACTCTAATTCCTAATTCCTTGCATAAAGTAGCGACCCCAATATAATCGCAATCAGCAGAACAAAACCAGCAAATATGGCATGAAAATTCGCGGTTGATATTTTGTTAGCATCAATCTTCACAGCCTCATTTTTGTTCTTACTTGCGAAGGCAGAATCTGATGCTTGATATGAGGGGGCTGCCACAGCCCAAAACGCTCCGGTAGTTGTATTTGGAAGCTCCTTTTCTGGTTCCACCAGTAAGGCATCTGCAGGGGCCTCCATTGACAGCAACTCCACAAAGTGATCTTTAACAACCTGAAAGCAAAGAGTTTGCAATGAAAACTTGATTGACAATTAACTTTACATGATCCTACTTACGTAACAGCTTAAGTCAACACCAATTTATTCAGTAGCAAATACAAGGTCAATACAGTTGGACCATGTAAGTCACACACACACCCCTATGCAGTAAATAGGGTGACTTACACTAGCAGTAGCATGAACATTTCCTGGAGGTCCATTTATCGGGCAGACTAATCAATGGATAATGCCATGAAGCTTATTAGTAGCAAACATGTGAAATGTAGGAGAGATGTGACTAGAAAGGGGGTAGTAGACATGACTGCCTCTCGCCATATAATGACGTTTACAGGGGTTGAGCTTGAGCAAATGTCATTAAATAAAATAAGTAATCAATTAAACTCCTCCAGTTCTTCTAACTCTGTCTCCTCTTCATTTTAAGCTTTATAGTGGTTATACACTCGACCAAACATATCCACAGTTCAAGACATAAAAGTTTTAAGTAAGCCAACAAATATTATATATATTCACATGATCGAAAAGTATATATATAGTTGTATACTCCGTACATCATATCCCCATGATGCATTTCAGATGTTTAAAAATAGAAGATAAAAAGAAAGAAGGCGACTTATAATATGGACCCTACAAGAGATACGAATGTCATGTCAAGAACTTGGCTATTACAAACAACTTTGTCCACTTTCCTCAACAAGATTACGTTTAACACTTCCTCATGCCGTTCAACGTCAAGAATTTAAAAAGGAAACCTCAATTCATCGACAGTATCCCTAGACAAAAAAAATTTAGGTTCCAGGTTCAACACAAATAACAGCAACAAGATAGCTTCTCACACATAGATTTAGATGACAAACCTCAAATGTTTCGCTTGGTAGTAGATAGTCACAAACAAATGAGCCAGCAAGCCAAGGTATGAAGACTCTTCGAGGAAACGGCAGAATGATTTCCTTTCTGCAACCATCAATATCAGGTGATCAGTAAGCAAATTTTAGGAATTTGACTGGATAATACTTTAACTATCAGCACTAATCGCAGAGTGGTTAGAATAAAATTCACAACGTTTTTGAAACTTTATGGCGTACACAAGACGGTTACTGGATGACGATTCATGTTAGCCGAACCCAAATCATTTTGGGAATAAGGCTTGGTTGTTGTTGTATTGGGAAGCATATTAAAGTCCACAGAAATTTATCCCTTTAGCAAGAGACTGATAGATTGCAAGTCAGTATTTAGGTTCTACATGGATTAGGTGGTGAAAGGTGTGCTACTCTTGAGATAAATCTCACAGGGATGTTTCCACCAGTCCTTTGTTGAGAATTCATAAAGCAACAAATCTGTTCAATTTTGAAGTAACATCTCTTTAGACCCCCCACGTTAATAGCTCGTACAATTAACAATAATCGCTCTTATCCAAGTTTCCACGCAAGGTCTCAAGGCATGAAGACAATGTAGGGCAGAAAAAGATATTTGCCTTGTGTTCTTAAAACTGATGATAAAAAGTTCATTTAACTCAATGCTGCCAAGAAGTTGCATGCTTCACGCCCTTATATTAATCAGAATGTTTTGCATGCTAACTAATAGAGGCAACTTGACAAGCTAAATTCTCAGCAATGGCAAAGCAACATGCATCATTTCAGCAATTTGTTTTTATTAGTGAATGCTGCACATAAAGAGGCTTGATCAAATTTAACAAACCACATCGAGGTGACAAAAGGATATAGTTAAAAATGTCAAGTATATATTCCAAGAAAATTAAGACAGCTGTATGCAACTATGCATAGTGCTGAGTGCTCCCTTGGCAATGTCAGACATTTGAACTAGAGGAGAAATCCTGTACAGCCTTACTCGACACAATAAAAATTTCTCAAAATATACACCAAGAAGATCACAGGAGCGAAAAAGGGTAAAGATATACAATTACCTAAACCTGGTGTCATAATTATACAATAATTACACACAAAGAAAAGCACAATCTGTCTACAAAAACGATTATACCTCAAAGGTTTCAGGATATGGTTGACAGATTTTGAGTCAGACATTTCACTGTTTGTCTCAGGGTGATCTCCAGAAGCAGCTGCCATTTCCCTCTCAGCCTCATCAGTTATTATTTCCAACCTACTTCTCAAGCTCCTGGTTATATCTTCCTACCCAAAAGAAAAAAGGGAAGTCTTTCACATAGCTGGACCAACCTAACTTCTCGGTAACATAGGCAAGGACTTGCAGGCATATGAAAATTTTCATTTCAGATCAAGTTACACAAATCAAAATGCAACTCCACCAGAAAATGACACTATCATTGAACAAATTATTTCAAAATACCTTAATATCAGCCACTGCTTGTGAAATTGGTTCTTTTGAGTTCAAATATGAGTATGAACAGAGAGTACCACTAAAAGCAAGAACACCAACAACATCCTTTTGGCTGCATGCTTTACACACGAAAAGAAAGGAAACGTGTAAGAATTATGCAGCAGATCACAAATAGTGCGCAGATGAGGACTGTAACTGCACCTTCCAATGAGCCTTCTTTCAAGAATGGTAACAGCAGCTCAACGTCATGCACGTCATCAGATCCACAAGGCCCAACTTTATTAACGTTAACCTATTAATAAACAGCATCATAAGGAACTTTAAACACGAGTGTCAAATTTCTATACAGAAGATGTATTGTAATTAAAATAAAAAAGTAAAAAATAAGGGGATGTATAAATCCACGGCATGAATCAACTGACCCATGCCTCTCTGTGTCTGACGCATGTCATAAACCCGCGAGGGTTTATGACATTACACACACAAAGGGGCTAGGATCAGTTGATTCACACCGTGGCGTTATCATCATCCAAAAATAATGTTAGGGCTCATCTGGTATCTATTTGGTTTTCAACTTTTAGTTTCTAGAATCCACAGAAGTGGAATGTATCTGGTACGGTTTTTATAATTTTAGTTTAGAGACTCAAAATCCACAAGGCACAAACTGCATAAACGTGTTTTTTAAAACTAAAGATACATTTTTACATGAAAGTAAGAAAAAAGTTAGAAATACATCATTTTTTAGGGTAGATTAGGACAGGATATCAAAATGCACGACTACAACTCTTTTCTTTCGCCATTAATAAGAATGGCTGGATTATCGAGGAGCTTATATTACGACCCCTATTGCTCCATCTCCTTGTATACCAAATAAATAAATATAAGAAAAAAGAATACTGAATCCCTTTCACATCAATTTTAAGTAAGCAATGACAAATTGACAATCAATCCATCAAATTTCTCCAGAACTCCTCTCCGAGTGATCCTACATATGACTTGTAACCCTTCCCTCTGGTGACTTCTCTGTCTAGCAAATGGCTTCAAATTTTGCCCTTTTTACTTTTAAACTTTTCTCAATAGTGAGACGCCTGAGGGCATCACCCACATGAGGAGATAACGAGAATTAAATTCACTCCTAAATAATCCAGCCTTCATTGATGTGATCGATTATTGCATTTCTTCTATTTATGGTGAAAGTGCATCTAAGAGCATTTTATGAAAGAGATAAAGGGGAAAAAAAAAAAACAAATCAATGGATGGTTCTGAACTTATGAGTTGACTTATACAGTAAATGCAGAGAGAGGGAGAAAAATAGGATGGACTGTTGGTTGCATGGGTTAAAGTGACGATCGCAGAAACTAACATCAACTTTTGTGGTTTATATTTTCGTACTAGTTCCCACTTCAAAGGAAATTCTATAATTTACAGCACGTTAACTGAACAGGTTTTAATTTCAAAATTGCCAAAAGGACAAAAATTGTATTAGTACTATTTCCGCATATGAACCATCAAACCCATGGTTTTTAGTTTTAAGTAGCCAATTTTGTATAGCACGATAGAATTAACCCATAAATGCTATCCAACTTATTTAAGGACTTCAAAGACATAGAAACTGAAAATGTTTAAAAGATAGTGAATACCTAACACGCCTTGAATTTGAGTTACAACTTTCATGGGATTATTTTAGATAATGGTGGTGGACTGGTGGTACAAGTGGATTGAATATGAAAAAAAAAAAAAAAAAACATAATATGGACTTGATTACGGAGCTTTCATTTGAACAGATAATATAATGAAGCTGGGATAATCGTCAAAAAGAGGAAGAGAAGCGATAGGACAACCAGACAAATTGAAGGAAGACATTAGAAATGTAATGAACGAGCAAGATAATATTTCAAGTGGCCTGCATTCGAGCAATAGCAGTGGCCTGTCTAAACTATGAAAGTCTATAAGGTGTTGCCTCACAATAATTATTGTTCAAGGCAGTGTCTCACACATAGACTCACATTAGTAAAACTGGTGCCTAGTGCCTGGAGTTAAGAGAGACCCTTCTAACAGCAACAACAACAACAGCATTAGCCTAGTGCCTCAATGCTCCCACCTATGACGATAGGGGATTCGGCTTACATAGCCTTGCCTCTATGTTGAAAACATAGAGAGGCTATTTCCGATGACCTATATGTGAGAATCCCACTGACTTACTGTTCTTTTGCAATACAAGAAGCACCGGCAACCATTTTGCTTTATTGCATAGTGACTAGTGAGTCTGTTGCTCCATTGGAAACGAAAACAAAGGACACTAACATTTACAAAAAGAACAAAGGGAAGGGACAAAAACACAAAACTAAGGAAACTCAGAAGTATGCAAACTTGTTTAATATGAACAGGATCTCGCAACCAAAACTCAGACAACTTGCAAGTTTAAATTGAGTTTCGTAGCACATCAAATACAAGGACCTAAATTTTTATATTATTTTTTGGTGGTGTAAACAAGGAGCTGAACTGGAGATCTTAAGACTCCTGCTCCATGCACCCCAAAAAAATGGATCCCATTGTGTTATGTTAAGCACTTGGAGCCTTCACTAGACCATAAACATAATCCGTAGGGTTTAACTTATATGGAGGTTAGTGCTGTGATTGAAGATTCACTCAGCACAACAATATCAGTATATACGAGGCAAAGGGAGTGAGAGCATTCTTGACATTTATCATAGAGTTTCTTACCAGAACTCCATCAATCATTGCAAAAGCGCCTTTTAGCTCCTTGGCATGAATCGAGACGCCATCTTGTAAGATATCATTCAATGTATTTCCGTCTAACAGATTTTCGGGAAAAACCGGTAATCTGGTAATTATAAACCCAAAAATCACGAACCATTAGAAAAACTTCTCAAAAATGAAACATAATAAGTTTTTAGTTAACGAGTGAGCACAAAAGTCATCCAAGAAACCACCTATACTTTAAGGTATGTGACGTAAAACCAATTTAAAATTTCCAATGCCATGCCCAATATATTCATGCTCAATAACAACCATCACATTTAATATACTATCATATTATGAACGATAAAATTCATTTTTTGTACTACTATCACCCTTGAATTCCAACCTCCTTGCCCCAAGTCCCCAACTATGTTTGGGAGAGGGATCCCACAACTGTGAGGAGGTTGGACTTAAAAAGGGAGGGAGAAGAAAAAGAAAAAAAACAGAAGACAATCATACACTAAGAATTCTAGATGCTTGATCCTTTCAATTAAATCATGTGATCATGTCCCTCAAGTCATAAATTTTGATATATTGTATTTAACACCAACAATTTTCAGTCTATAGGACTGAAAATGAGTTTCTTTAAAACATAACCATTTAATATTATAATGTTCACATTTAGGGCGTTACATTGGAAAAAAAAAAAGGAGGAAAATCAAGCTGCTTTATCGTAACCTAGCTTAGGACTAGTGGTTAGCAGAATGATATACGTTGGTTGTGGGGCAGCGTATAGCATCTGTCATAACATACTGTATGTTTAACGTAAAGTATTTTTGTGATATGTAAGGATAACGTAAAGTATTTTCAAGATCTTGTACTTAGAAAAATCAGCCTGAGTTGGGCTTAAAACATATGGGAAAGACAGATTTATATTCCCAGGGTAAGAACAGAATCATAAACACTTAGGGAAGTCCCCTCTCATCAGGGTTTTGGCAAACTAAAAGCTAGGGCCTTTATCATTCAGCAAATAACTTATTATTGGTTACATAAAGCCAAAGTAGGGCATCGATACATAAAAGTACACATGTACCTTAAATCAAATTTGTAGATACACCTAAAAGCTTGGAGCGAATTCAAGACCCTTCCCATTTTGAAATCACAAGGTCGAAGGCTGCTTGATGTAACATTTGAAGCCAAAGAGCAACTCCGACAAACCCATCTGCGTCGTATCATGAGAACAAGATGAGAGTTAGAGATAAAATCAGTTGAGACAAGTAAGATGAGTACGAATGAGGAGAGTTAGAAAACATGAAGTACCTTCTAGGGCTACAACATATGTGAACAAGTAGTCTCTCATCTGAACTACTTTCCGATAGAGGAGCTGCAGTAGCTACTCCCTTAATGGTCTACAGAGGCATATATATAGTCAGTGTTTTTTTAATTAATCGCAATAGGAATGTAGACAGATTTCATGATTTATGATTTATGGCCAAGTTGTTTTATTTTCGTGAAGAAATAACATAGTTATACGAATTGACCAAAAGGAGAATAGAGAACTTCCTGAAAAAGATTGATTGATTATGAATGCCATGAATACAACTTCCTGATAATGGTTATTTGTGTGTAAGGAATTGAGGATGGGTTTACATACCTGTGTAAGAGCCAGTGTGGAATTCTTAAAGGCGGCTTCTGGGGCCCACACATAGACGCCGACGACCTTAATCCCACCCGCCATCATTCTCGACACCTGACGGGCGTGCTCGGCGACCCACTCACAGTCGATCACCAATTCAATTAAATTCTTTTTCTTATCACCACCACCACCACCACCACCAGCACTGAGTGAACACGGTGGTTGTCCGGCGTCGTTTGGAGGAGTCGCCACCAGGTCGAATATCAAACCCCTATCCGATTCTCGGCTCAGCTTTCCGATCACCAAACCCACCTCCGCCGCAATCCCAGATCCACCCACCCTTTCCTCCGCCATTGAGAGCCGCCCTTCATCACCCACCACTCCTTTCACCATTTTTATCTACCACCAACACACTGACTTTTTTTTCTTAACTTGTGCTTACAAGGCTAATCACCTCTCATCAATGCCCCTCTTCCGTTGTATAAACATACATGATGCATGGTCCAACAAGCTGTGAGGACTAGGGATCGGCATAGACCCAGGACCCGACCCAGACCCGTCGGACCCGACCCGTTCGGGTCTGGTTTGGGTCTTAAAAATTAGGGTCCGAACCCGACTCAGACCCGCACACATTAATTATGGGTCGGGTCTGGGTCCAAGATTTGAGACCCAGACCCGCCTACGTTTTAAAAAAAATTGAAAAATTCTAAAAGTTTTATCTAAGATTTGCTACTCTTTCTAGCCTAGCATGTCACACATGAGTTTTACATGCGTCCGGCTCCCATGGAGTTACAACTCCATGGAGTTGTAATTAATGGTCTGTAATCCTCCATGTCACCTCCCCTACTCCAACTCAAAAACAATCAATTGATCCCACTATCTTCCGTTGTGCTCCCGGAAACAACCCAACATCGACCGGCAACCACCTTGCTCGCCGGCAACACATCGCCGGCTCTGCCGGCAAAACAAAAAGACACCCTATGGAGGGCGGGGTGTTTGAAAGGGCGTGGTCAACCCCTTTGGGGCGCGGTATTCTAAAGTGGCCGGAAAAAGGGTTTAGGGTCCCACTTCCCGGCGCCGCTAACGCGGCACCGGAAAGTGGGCCCCTAAACCCTTTTTCCGGGTTGCGTTATTCGGGGCACATCGTCATGGTGGAGTGGTGGTTATGGTGGGTGAGTAAGTACGTTGGTTATGGTGCATTGGCGATGGTATCTTGGCCAATAAGGGGTGGTTATGGAGGGAAATGGAGTGGAGGTCATGACAATGAAGAGGTGAGAGAAGGGTAGCGTGAAAGATGAAAGGGATGGTGAGAGAGAAGAAAAGGTTTGTTTTTTTTTTTAAGTTGAGGTTTTTTCTTAGCCATAGATGTAAAATGGAGGGCTGAGATTGACTCAACTCCATTCCATGAAGTTATTTGGGAACTTCATGGGATCCAAACACGTTTTACATGTATTCCTACTCCCCGAGTCCTTATTTCATCAACAAAGATCTAAGTTCATCACCTCTCTTGTCTTGATCTAATTGTCTTTCATATATTTTAGATGTGAACATATGCTAATTTCTTTTTGCTTATTGTATGTGGCGGAATATCGAGCAAATAAAATTCTTAAGTAGAAAATATTATTCGTTTGAAGCATTATACAATTTGTTTCAGGGACCCGCACGAGACCCGGACCCGACCCAAACCCGACGGGTCCGGGTCTAGAAAATTAGGACCCGACGGGTCCGGGTCTACACAAATTTCTACGGGTCCGGGTCTTAGCGGACCCGACCCATGCCCATCCCTAGTGAGGACCATTGGTATTGTACCGGTCCGGTTTTTTAGGCCAATCTGACCGGATCACAGATCAGTTCCCGGTTGAACTGGCTGGTCCGGTTCGATTTTTTAAAATTGTTGTTAATATAGGGGGGAATAGAACCGTGTTGAGACTAACAATTCTCCATATTTAGTCTATAACTGATTGAAGCTGGCTCTCACCATTTGCACATATATGACCTAGTTGCACTAGCACTAAGCTCACTGGGGGTATTCTATCTCTCTTCGATGCGTAAACATGGATGATTGAGCATGCTTTGTAATCGACGTAATAGTCTATAGCTTGTTTTGTAGAAAGAAATGGATGGAAAGGAAATAAAATGAAACAGATTTTACAACTTTCCAACGTTTGGTTTAGAAGAAATGGAATAGATAATGGGAAATTTTCCAATATACCCCTGAGGTTCCCGAAATTTTCAGGGATACCCCTCACGTTACCGAACTCTCCAGCGTACCCCTGAGGTTTGTAAAATGACGTTTGTTTGTGTTTTTCACTAACGGCGTGTAACACAATTACACCCTTTATGTGTTTGACTTATTTTGGAAAAAAAACAAACACAATTACAACAACAGTAACAACAACAACAACAAAAAAAAAAAAAAAAAAACAAGTTTCCTACCATTTTCTCTCTCCTCTTCCCACACCTTTTGCTGCCACCTCACCACCACCGCAACCACCACATCAACCACAATTATACGTGTAACAGCCCGATTCATCGTACGTTGCAACACAACCCAATAAGATGGGAAGTCACCCGTGAGTCCCATATATCCTCTCATGGGCTCTAAAAGGTGAAGGCCTTGTTGGTAGTATGATGGTAGGAATCTATTATAAACTGATCATATGAGTCTTATTTTCCCAATGTGGGACAAACCACCTCCGCCACCATCTGGAGCGCATTGCTCCGGCGACTCCAAGGCCAGGGCTGCCGTCACCCACCCCCGATACCCCTGTCCTCTCCACCTCTATTTCTCTTCCTTTCCACATTCTCTCTCCTCCCTTCCACCCCTAACAGCCGCCTACCCCCACCCTAGCGCCACCAACAACTGATCAAAGCCACCCATTAACGTCGTCGAAGCCACCATTATGTGGGCCATGGAGATAAGGGATTGTGAAGAGATTGAAAGAGGAGAGAGAATGAGAGAAAGAGGAAACGGGGGACAAGCGAGGTGGTGGCGCGGGGTGAGGGTTGCCATCTTGAAGTCGCCGAATCAGCGCGCTCCATATGGTGGTGGAGTTTTCCCGAATGATGGTGGTTGGGGTGGTGGCTGCAGTGGTGGTGAGGTGGTTGCATCGTGGGGGAAGGGGGATAGGAGAGGAGAGAGAAAATGAAAGGAAATTAGGGTTGACATTTTGGTTTTTTTTTTTTAATTATGTTTTTTTTTCTTCTAAAATAAATCAAATGACCGATTGACTAACGGTGTTAGAGTCCGTCAGTAAAAAACTGGAAAAAAAAAACTCGATTTTGCAAAAGTCAGGGGCACTCTGGAGAACTCGGTAACTTGAGGGGTATACCTGAAAATTTCGGCAACTTCAGCAGTATATTCGAAAATTTCCTATAAATAATTGTCAGTACCATGGGAACTCCACGGTTTATATTCAAAAATACACTATTTCATACTTTTTCAAAATAGAGCTCAATGGGTGCCCAGGCCAACACACTCTAATCAAAAGTAATAGTTCGAATAATATATAGGCACATCCTAGGAGTTTAAATATAGACACAAAGAAAATTGTCTATAATTCAATCTATGTAAAACTAGCTGAAATAGTAGCTAAATACTGAAATAGTAGATGAAATCTGAAATAATAGCTGCAATAGTAGCTGAAAGTTTTTAGCTGATAGTAATAGGAGTGTTTGACAGAATTAGCTTATATAGGAGCTGGTATGCATAAAATTACATAAAAATGCATTATTTATTTTTAACCTCATTTTAATTTAGTAAATAAATGATGGTAAATTAAGAATAAAATTATGATAAACTAGCTTATTTTTAAATAAGTTACATGAGGTAACTTCTTAAATAAGCTAGCTTTAGTGGTGTTACCAAAACAACTTATTTGGTCAAAGAGCTTAAAAAAAACTAGTCAAATAAGCTAGCTTATTGTGCATACCAAACATAACCCAAGTGTAATAAAATAGATTTGGTGGATAGTAACTAATTTGGTTGCGCAGTAAATTTTGAGGATTTGTAGTAAATTTATGTCATTGATGGTAAATCAAAAATATGGTAAATCCATCAATGGAAACAAAATATAATTTGATTTATTTCTAAAATCATCAATCTTTCATTTTTGCAATTTCCTTATTTTCAAATTTGCACTAAAAAATTTATTGCACATCATATCATATTTATTTACTACAAACTTAAAGTAGACACTTTCTTATTTGTTTACATATAGACTCCTATTATTTTCCCAATATATAATGTAATTAAGTCTTTTTACACGAAAAAATGTTTTTATTTTCTACCGATGATTGCATGCATGTTATTATCCTCCGCTTCAGGCATGTACACATTGACGGACTCAAAATACAATGGTCGTGACAAATGGATCAACACGGTGGAACTCGGGAAAAAATCACAGCGCCTACCATGCATATTGGATCAACACATTGTTGACACACTCGCAATAATCCAATAGTAGTTCGAAATTTCGAATACGACGTTACGTGCGTGTATTATACATGGAAGTGGCAGAAGATGCCAGGTGTCGTTCTGCGTTGACGTGTCCTTTTCTTGATGCAACGGATAAAATTAAAGAGACACAATGCAATATATATTGATCTATAGTATACGAATTATATGATGTACATCGGACTTGCTTATTTAGGCAGGACGTAGTAGAACAAGCAGTAGCATTATTATATTTATATACCATTAACTTAAAAAGATAGATAGATGTCAGGAGCGCAAGGAGCAATGCCGCCGGGGTCGTTTACAGCGACGACATACGAGTCCGTGCAGCAAAAGAGTGGTGGACCCAAGACGGAGTTGAGGTCCGACAAGGATGACAAGGGTATTGAGATAGACAAGTTGCAGGATAAAGTTGAAGATGCCGCCGGCAAAGGCGGCCCTGTTTTCGGCCCTGGTAAAGATGAACCTTCTAACAAGGAAGACCTTGGTGTTACTGGCACTGCCTAGCTAGCCGACTATTTACAAGTTACAATTCCCCTCTTTTCATTACCCATTCGTTACTGTACTAGTATACCTTATATCTATACTACACTAGTATGTAGTGTGACTTTGAAGTTTGTGCTTTTCCTTTATTTTATTTATTTTGATACTTAGGACGAAATAAGTACTCTGTAATACGTTAGATTTTGAAGGGTAGTTCATGATCGGATCTCGGCAATAACGCTATCTTGTATGACAGGCCCGGTTTGATAATGTTACAGAGTACTTCCTATTAACAAAGTGCGTCCAGGCCACTGTTAGAATAATTTAATGCTTCCATCAATTTCATTATTCGTTTTTTTTTTTTTTCTTATGTGAATTTGAATCATATGTAAAATTATAAATGAAATTGTTTGGACACTTTAATGATTAATTGTTACACTTAACGATGGATTGTCTGTACTTGGGATTATGATCCATATACATGAAAGTGTAAAAGCGATACACATTTGACGTAATGTAATACTATTGTGTTCGCTTTTATGATTTATTTGGCCCCGGATTACTGAGATATGGATGAAATGTCCAAAAGCCAAGTTAACATAGGATATACATACGGAGTAGTTCATCAAAATCTGGTAGGATTATTTGGTAAAACTGATTGGCAAGCCGTTCAAGGAGTAATCCACCAACACATGAATCAGTCTCTACTCTAATACTCACAGCTCAGATTGTCAAGTAAAACAAATTGTGAAATGTATTGACTAATCAAAGAGTATTGAAGGAAAGAGAGGTCCAATAAAAAGTAAAAGCATTTCAAAGGATTAAGCACAAATGTTGATGATTGGAAGTGTAGGCATGTGAGTAGTGTGTAGGGTTGGTTAATAATGGGCGGTTGGGTAAGCCGTAAGGGTTCCCCAATTTAAAAAAAAAAAAGAAAAAAAAAAAAAGGAAAAATCCAGTGCATACTAGTGTAGATGGTCGTATAACGGCAAGTCAGGTACAGAGATACGCACATGACACAACCTGGCAGTCGCACACTCTTACTCTGTCCTCTCTCTTTCTCTCCTCTTTTAAAGTAAAAGTGTACTCCGTATGTTGTTGTTGTTGTTGACTCCTCCATTTCCGGTCAATACTATTACTCACAGATGACGTCATGCCTGAAGTTGATAGCATGCGGCAGCAACACCGCCGCCGCCGATACTGATGACCCTCTTTCCACTACTACTCCCCCCGCTCAGGTAACATCATCATCATCATCATCATCATCATACTTTAATTAATTAAATTGCTATGTATCATCATCATCAATTGATTATTAAGAGATCTAATCCGAATCAGTTCATTTACTCGGTATTTAATTATTAAAATTAGATAGATAGATCTGATTATTAGTTGTTAATAAATCTGCAGAGCAAGGCTGAGGCATCGTCCGACAAACGTGGGTGGAGTTTCAGGAAGAACTCCGGCAGGCATGGGATGACCCAATCCCCAGTAAATACTAAAGATTCAAAAACAACAACAGATAAACCTAAAGTTGATGAGCCTCTTGTTATTATGATTCAAGCTTGTATCAGAGCATTTCTGGTATATTATTATTTCTTTTGTAAACCAAGAATGAAATGTTGTTTAATTAAATCTGTCCTAACTTATTTTTGGTTGGTAGGCTCGACAAGAATTAGTTCATTTAAAGAATGTTGTTAAGCTGCAAGCTGTGATTCGGGGCTACTTGGTGCGCCGCAATGCCGTTGGAACTCTCCATTGTATTCAAGGCATATCAAAGCTTCAAGCCCTTGTTCGTGCTCATTCCTCTAAATCATTCGTAATATTTCTATCTTATTCTCCTTTGGAATTCATTCCCAAGTATTAAGTATTCTCAAAGTCAGTCTTTTGTTTCAGTATCTCAAGAGTCCAGGAAGATTTTCTAGTGTGAAGCTGCTTCAGAATAGTTTCGCCCGCCAGGTAAAATTATATTCATTCTCTCTTTGCTTACTTTTGCCACCCTTTATTTCATACCCACTGTTTTAACTTCCAGTTGCTGGAGTCCACACCAAAACCGAAATCTGTCAACATTAGATGCGATCCACTCAGTCCCAACTCGGCCTGGGGTTGGCTCGACAGGTGGATGTCTCTCACTTCTCAAGTGGAGCTTCAATCACATCACTCACAAACAGATGCTTCAGTATCATCAACGCCTCTGTTTGACTCGTCTGATTCAAGAAACACCGTGGAAGAAATGACGAATATACCACAAAGTCAAGGTTACGATGACATCAATTCTCAGTCATTTCTTCCTATACAAGAAATTAACGAGGATGTCAGTTCTATTACGATGGATGCTCATGCAAGTGTGATCGCTGACCCACAAGTAATGCCCGTATCTCTTCCGGATAAAGCTGCTGCAGAGATTCAGCAGCCTAAGCTCTCTATGAAGCGATCAGCACCTGAAGAGTTAAATGGTGAGGGAAACAAGTTATCGTGTGATTCAAGTAAGGCCAATGATCCTGCCTTCATTCTTGCTCAGTCGCAAATGGAAGGCCTCACATTTTCTGCTGACCTAGGCAGATCGATTACTTCATCTCAGCAAAAAGCTGGAGCAGAGACCCCTGCTGAGACTTCCTCATCCCTGGGAGGAAGTCTTGCTAAAACCAGCGATGCTAGTTTCGTAGGCGTTTCTGTGCCCTCCGATGCACGGGCTCTTGTTGCTGGTTCTGAATGCGGTACTGAACTTTCAATTACTTCCACTCTTGATTCCCCTGATAGATGTGAGCTCGAGAGAACGCAACCTGAGCTGCAAGTAGAGGAACTGGAGACACCTCTCGACGTAGACAGAAGGGAAGGGCGGGATTGTGAAATTATTGGCATGTCATGCAACCGCATCTCTGGTTTATCTTCTGAGACCACTCAGCCAGAAGAGGTCAATGAGATCAATGGTGTATCCGTTAGTCTAGAGTCTGAAACTATTGGCATGTCGAGCAACCAGACCTCGGATTTAACCCACGCGGCCACTCTGCAGGAAGAGGTCCATGGGATCAATAGTGTATCTGTTGGTCCAGATTCTGGAATTATTGGCTTGTCAAGCAATCACGTCTCTGATTTAACCTCCAAGACCACTGACCAGGAAGAGGTCCACGGGATCAATGGTGTGTCTGTTGGTCCAGTCGTAACTGAAGTCGGCCTGTTGGAGCAGATATCTGAGATGAAAATATCAGATGAACAGACAAATTCTGCACGCATTAGCTCAGAGATTGATGGTAGCCCTTCACTGATGGAGCATGAAGACGGCATAAATGAACACATTAGTTTAGAGGTTCATGGTAGCTCTTCACTGAAGGAGCATGAAGACGGCATGAATGAACACATTAGTTTAGAGATTGATGGAAGCCCTTCACTGGTGGAGCATAAAGACGGCATGAATGAACACATTAGTTCAGAGATTGATGGAGGCTTGTCACTGGGGGAGCATAAAGACGGCATGAATGAAAACGACGTGTGCGTAGAGCATGGCTCTGCAACAGGGCTTCAAGCAAACATATCAACCCCTGAAGCCTCACCTAGAAGTCATGTGACTGTGCCAGAATCTCAAGGCACCCCTTCCAGCCAAGTGTCAGTTAAAGGTAAAAGAAACAAGAGTGACAAAAGTGGCTCTTACACAAAACGTAGTTCTCGATCTGCAGAAAAAAGGTCTGCCGAAAAGAAGTCTCCCTCAAACACAAATCTGGTCTCGGGTGCAAGAACTAGTGTTGAGAATTTGCCGAAAGATCATAAAAGTGGTAAGAGGAGGGCTTCGTTTGGCTCCACGAAATCTGATCGCACTGATCAAGAGCCTAGAGATAGTAATAGTCACAATTCTCTACCAAGCTATATGCAAGCCACAAAATCTGCTAAAGCCAAGGCTCATTCCCCAAAATCAAGCCCAGATTTCCATGATAAAGAGGTAGATTCTAAGAAGAGACATTCACTTCCTGGTGCTGGTGGGAGGCAGGGGTCCCCTCGTGTCGAACGATCGTCTCCTCAAGCAGCTCAGGGTGCAAAAGGAAATGGTTCCCATCATCCCAACGGTAAGTATTAGATTCATTATGGTGAGCCATGTTTTCCATGCTTGTGACCAGATATCTACTTTACTCTGAAATAATCAAAGGCGGAAATTGTCTCAACATAAAGAACTAAAAGAGTCCAGAGTAGCCTCTTTTTAGTGCTGAATGACTGATGTCTTACGCCAAATTTATTTAGTTAGGTTCCCCTTGACTTATTTGGCGTAATATTAGAATACATTGCCCAATCTATATTTTGAGTTTGTTTGGATAGGAATATAGGAGAGAAACGGAGGGGTAGTAATTGGAGGGACATGGAGTGGAGGAAAGGGGAGAAATGGAGAGGAATTGAATTCGGAGGAGCCATTTCTCCTTCCTTTTGATAAACTAAACCTTTGCAAATTTGGAGAGATTTGCTGCTTTCCCTTAATATACGTTGATGTGAATTCAATACAACAACAACAACAACAACAACAACAACCAAGCCTTATTCCCAAAATGATTGGGGTCGGCTAACATGAATAGTCATCTGGTAACCGTCTTGTGTATGCCATAAAATTTTAAAAACATTGTGGACCATTTAGAAATATTGAAATACTTTCAAAAGGAATACTTCGAAATATTTAAATTAAGAGCAAGAATAACTATATCAACTCTTGATACTACAAAACTTAAAATGCCAAGGGAAAGCGATAAATGAAGAGGTGTGTTAGCGTATTAACGTCCTTGCAACTAAGAGGCTGATTGTTTTGTTTTCGCATAGACAATATATAATTTATGTACCATGGAGAGTTATACTGCGCTACTAAGTCCTGTGAAGTGTGAAGCTGTTTACATATATAATCTACGGCTGTCAATATTGATGCTGCTATTCAAAATTCTTTTTATCTTTTTTGACTTGTAGATTTAGCCTCCATTTCCGTTCTTTCCTCTTTTCACTTAGTCTCCTAAACAAGGAATTTGAACTCCTCCCTTCTCTTCCCCGAGGGAAGCTTCTTTAAAAGAGAACCCGAAGATTTCAAGTTACAGGTAGAGAATTTCGTGTGTTGTATGGGGAAAATTCTTTGCCCAAAGTTATTATGCAGGGTTCTGGGGAAGTCATGGGACGTTGATGTTGACATCATGGAACACAGATCTGCTCTCCTCAAGTAGTTTAGACAAGTGAATAAATGAAGGCATTGCATGTAAATAACAAACACTAGCATGTCTAGCAAGAACTTCTTTCCCCAAGTAGTTTATGCCTCTCACACATGCATTTTCCCATGCCTTTGGTGCATATATGCGGTTACAGGTTGGAATTCGTGACTGAATTATTCTTTTTTACAGAGAGGAAATGGCAAAGGTGAGGATGAAATGAAAGGGTGCAACCGGGCAAGTAGCATTATCATTCCATGCGCTACCTGGATAATTTAACCGAGTGTTTTAGATTGGTTTGTGAAATATGAAAAGAATGACCCGAGTTTTATTTTTTATTTTTTTTCCCTCTTCTTGTGTACATTATAGTTACACTATGATTTTTATACTCTGTTTTCTTCATTGAGAGGTTTTGAGATCAAGTTTGTGCATCAATATGACAGAACTTTCTTGTGTTTCTATGTGACTTCTTCTATTACGTGGTGGGACTTTCTCGTGTTATCTCATTTTCATGTCCCAGACAAGAATGTCATAAGCATATTCTTTGGTTTCTGGATTCCAGATGAACAATGTCTGGAGCTTCATTTCTCCGTAGATCAGTGAAATGCTAATCAAGTTTGCGAGTCTACAGTTGTTAGGCTTGCATTAGCATAGCGGATCTGCGGGTGGATTATATAGAGATTGGTGGCACAATCAGGCATACATCATGTGAGTTAATAAGAAAGGGAAAAAGTAAAAATAAAACCAAAGCAAAAACAAACGAGCAGTGAGATTATTGGGATACATCAGCGTTCTAGTCATCTAAACTGAGTTTGGGAAAACAGATGTGTGCTGCTGAGATAGAGGTGCTCTCTATCACAATGCTGTCATGATCATCTGCAGTAGTGCATTTATATATATTATTCAGTGGGTTCAGGAGGATTAGCAGCAGCAGCAGCAGCAGCAGCAGCAGCCAGTGCCCTTATCCGGTGCTGGACAGTTCCCAACTTATCCTCAATCACCCAAATCAGGTCGGACACATCAGCATAGGCAATTTGTTCAATTGGTTTCCCACTGAATAGATGACACATGATGTTCTCCATCTCCATCTCACGTCTCCTTCTCTGCAGCCTCAGCAACTTCTCTTCTGACTTGGCCGTGCTTCTCATTAGAAACGCTTTCTGGTCGAACCTCCTTTGGGAATAATCCATCCCGGGGTTTTGCTTATAATCCATCAAAATCTGGCGTGCTTGTACCTCACTCGACGGCCAAACAACAGGAACAAGTTCACAGGGTCCGTAAATGACCGCGCAAGCACCAACACCACACAAGATGCTAAGTTCCTGGGTTTTCTTAACTAACCCTTTCACCCTTTTATTGTAACTCACCTTCCTAGTCGACTCATCTCTAATGTACTCCATCTTCACTCTCCTCCTCGCCATTTTTGCTGAGTTTCTTGTCAAAATGGCTAACTGTTTTTATAAGTAATTAAGTATAGTGTTTTTTAAGTAATTAAGTATAGTGTTTTATTTAAGGGGAATGCATGCAATTAATTCATTAATTTTTATTAATACCTTCAATGAGGTTGTCATCATGACAGTAAATAAATGCACTTTAAATCATTTACTCCCTCCATTTATATCCAACCTTCTTCTTACTTTTTGCACAAAGTTTTAGGAGTGTATTAAAAATTATTAAAAGCAAGTGGGAAAGGAAACAAAATCACTTTGGAAGCATTTCATTGGTTCAAATGTTACTAAAATAAGAAACAAGAAGATTGGATGTGTGGATATGAATGGAGGGAGTATTAATTATCTAACATATCCAAACATCCAATACAAATTACTTGACTTGAATATTAAATCAAATCAGTTTGAATTAAGTCGGGTTTGTGTCAAGTGTCATACCATCGTAATTAGCATCTAACTTGAGAAGTTTGAACAATGACTTAATGAGCGGAGACTAATTTTGCGGTCCAGTTTTATTGGGCGGACACAAAATGTGGACAAAGTTGTCATACAAAAAGCCAACTGCCTCATCAGAGTCATTACTAGTTCATCACTGTCTCTCCTTGTTCTGTCTGTCCTCAGTCCCCATCCTCCCCGAAAGCGCAAATCTTCTGCCTTACGCTTCCTGCTCAAAAGAATAAGAATGGAGTCGCCATTCAAGGCAGATTGTTTGAAGGGAAAGGTAGCATTAATAACAGGCGGAGGTTCAGGAATTGGGTTTGAGATATCAACCCAGTTTGGTAAACATGGAGCTTCTATTGCTATCATGGGCAGACGCAAAAATGTTCTTGATTCTGCTGTCTCTGCCCTCTCTTCCCTTTCTATTCCTGTAATTATTCTCTCTTTTGATTTGGTTTTTTTTTTTTTTTTTTTTTTGTCAATTTTGATGTGGGTATTTGATTTCTTTTCTGTCTCCCTCTTTTTGTTTTGTTTGTTTGTTCTTTTTTCGTCAAATTATGATGTGGGTGTTCTTTCATCTGTGGTAACTCTTACTGATTTTGTGATCAAATTATGATTGAATATGTGAAAGATTTCATCTGTGGTAACTCTTACTGAGTATTTGTGATCACAGTGCCTTGAGATTGAATATGCGAAAGGTTTTCAAATGAGATTGTATTGGTTATTTGACTGTCCTGGTTGTCCACTTATAGACTTTGTCTGTCTAAATTTGAATATGTAGGCAATCGGGTTTGAAGGGGATGTGCGTAACCAGGAAGATGCAAAGAGGGTTGTAGACTCAACTTTCCAGCATTATGGTCGCATTGACATCCTAGTGAATGCTGCTGCTGGCAACTTTCTTGTGGCTGCTGAAGATCTGTCCTCCAATGGATTTCGAACAGGTTGCTGATGATTTCTTTCTCAGCAAACTCACTTATTTTCATCTGTTTGATTTTAATGTGAATAATCGTGAAGTTTATTGGTAAACAAGCTTCAACTGGTCCGATAAGTGTCACTTGTAGGTTCTGCTTACTAGCATTATTCAGTTTATGTAAAGAATTCTATCAACAATGTCCGGTAACAATCATCACATTCTAAGTTTGCCAACACATGTGAGCCTTGAGAAGTTCAAATACTTTGGGCCTTGCTCTGAACAGGTCTGACTCATTTAGGCATGTAATTATGTGGTCGAACTAGCAGAAACATGTTTGTGAGCTAGGCTCATCTATTTCCTCTACTTTGGTTCAATAAGTTCATGAAGTTGCCGGACTTCATGAGCGTCAAGTTTGTTACTTGCCAAGAAACTTGATCAAAGTGGTTGACCTTCTGTTGTGCAACTCAGTCTTACTAATGCCCGCTTAAAAAAGTTTTTTAAGGTCAATGATAGACATATATAGTCCAAAGTAGTTTTTGTATAGCTTGGTTCTACTTTTTTGAGTGGGTATAGCTTGATTTTGCTTAAAACCTTTAATGCTCCTTAAAATCCAACCCAGAACCGAATTTGTCACTTCGATAATCCCAAGCAACAGAGTGTGTGATCCAGTGATGATCCTGTACTTTCTAGCCTGACACTCTTGTTTTCATATTGTTGATACAGTAGGAAAGAAAGGAGTTTCTGTTAATTGCCATTTTCATTACAAAGATGTTCATAAACCTCTTATATTGTGGTAATCACCTTATTTGTGTACTGAAACTCGCCTGATTACATCTTTTGAGGAATGAGATCAGTTTGATTAGTCCTCAATTTTTTTGTCTTATGCACCTTTTTGGAGGGTTAGCCTTACCCAAAGTCTATTGGGAATAAGGCTTGGTTGTTGTTTCTGTACCTTTTTGGTGGATGGATGGATGTTGTTCTTTTCTTCTACCTTTTTCTTTGCCCCTTAATCCTTGGTTTTTACTTCTTTACATATTGACCCTCTTAAATATGAAAAAGGGGTAATCTTTTACGCAATATTAATTTGTAAACTAGAAGTCTGTTTGCAAAAAGAGTGTGTCACACTCTTCTTCTACACTTTGCTTTGCCATTTAATGCCTAGCTTTTACTTCTTTACATATTAGCCCTCTTTAAGTACCAAAACTGGAGTCATCTTTTGCATAGTATCATTTTGAAGAATAGAAGTTTGTTTGAAAAAAAAAACCGTGCCGTCGCTTCCATGTAGTGCGCTCCTTTGCCTTGTGCCTCGTTGCCACGGGCTCTCATTGCCTCGGTATGCTTCATGCCTTTCCAAACTAAGGTTATAACTAAATCTGTGTGAACTAATTACATTACACATTTCTCATTTTACAGTTCTGGATATTGATTCTGTTGGGACTTTCACAATGTGTCGTGAAGCACTTAAATATCTAAAGTCAGGAGGACCAGGGAAAACTTCATCTGGTGGTGGGTCAATATTGAATATAAGTGCTACCTTGCATTACACAGCTAGTTGGTATCAGATTCATGTGTCAGCAGCTAAGGTTGGTTGTACGCGCTGCTTTTGTATCTTCCTTGTTCTGTTACCACTTCTCTCTTCAAGGAGGCAGTGCCCTTGTGTTTGTACTAGGTTACTCTTACAGTCTTACCTCATTGATTTTGTGTTGTGAGTTGTTTTGAAGGCAGCTGTTGATGCTACAACTAGGAACTTAGCATTGGAGTGGGGAACAGATTATGACATCAGAGTTAATGGAATAGCACCTGGCCCCATTGGTGATACTCCTGGCATGAGCAAACTTGCGCCTGAGGAGATACAGAGTAAAGCTAATGATTATATGCCACTTTACAAAACTGGAGAAAAATGGGATATTGCTATAGCTGCTGTATACCTTGCTTCAGATGCAGGTAAGAAATTGTTATGCGTCTTCTTTTCATTATGAATAATATGCAATGGAACTATTACAGACGTAGGTGTCAACACTTTTTGCCGTTCACGGCACATCTACCTAGTTATTAGTTCACAAGAATACAACCGTGCATAGACGACGTTCTTGTTATTAAACAGTTTTCAGGGTTTCATGCAAAATCATTTTGATTTCATCGTCTAGCAGTGTGCATGGCATCATATTGTACAATTACATTACATTGTTAGGTCTCCTGAAAGCTAGTAATGTATAACTTGGTAACAGGAAGTTATCTATTGCCTTCTTCCATCCTGATTGCTGTCCTGCTGCCTTCTCACTCAATTCTTACTGCCTATTTTATCTGTGCCAACTTCTCCTCTAGAACCTACACCCTTTATTCAAATTTTCTTTTTGTCAGTTGCTCATTCTCATTCATCAGATGTTCAATTTGAGCTTTCAATTTTTCATTTCTGGAGATAAAATGATTACAAACAACCATGATTAACAGTCTACATTCTATCAAAAAAATAAATAAATGAAAAGATAACACTCTATCATAAGAAAGATCAAAACTTTTGGAGCATCAAATTCCTAAAATATAAAGGTCAAAGTATTATAGTGTTACCTCTGTCCAGATATTACATTCATCATGCCAAAAGTCATAGTTGTAACCATCATAAATTCACAAGCATGTTTCTGAGTGCCCAAATAGTAACTTTGAGAAATCTCATTTTAGAAGCAAGTAGTGCCATTGCCGATTCCTATTAACTCTAGTCTAGTCAAAGGAGTCCAATAATAAGTGCATCTTGAAGGTATGTCTAGGAGATTACCTTGAAGTTATTTTATGCAACGATAGCAGTTATCATATTGGGTAAATAACCAAAAGAAGTTGAAGACTAATCTTTTGCAATAGTGTATTCAAGACTCATTGTTATAGAGGGCTTAGGCTTATAGAGGCATGGGAGATTGAAATGATGTTATGAAAGATGATATATCAGTTTTAGAAGGCAAAGGAGATTGACATCTGAACAAAAATTACTCGAATTCTTGGGTGGGGAAAGTGAAGAAAGGCTACCTCGGTTGAAGATTTCTATTTCTTTTGGATGCTTGTGGGTGTCTTTGTCATTTTGAATCTTATAAAGAGTTCTACCTTGCGTTAGTCCTGGATTTGATTATATCTTTTGACTTGCTCTTGGTGGCGATAAAAGACTTGTGGAAAGGATATACACTAGTTGCTACTAGGTGATGGTTTATACTATTCTTGCTGCTCTAAGCGTTGGTAGAAGTAAATATTCAAGCGATTGGTTTTATTTCCATTGTAATAAAATGGTTGTCCAAATGATCAGGGTAAGATAATAAATAAATGTGGAGATCTGTCCTCTACGAATGCAAATGAGCATGTCTATCAACTGTGTTGATACTGGGTGGAGTGAGCTTTGCATGATTACAAAAGCTGTCAGCTTTAGTTGTATTTTGAGTTCTCAGCACTTCACTTTTTTTTTTTTTTTCTCTCCCGGGTCTTTCATGATCCGGGCCACATAAATTAGATCTTCCAGAGTTAGCTAACTGCATGATCCATACTTGAGGCTTGAGTCTCCTTGTGGGTAGTCTTTGCCCACTCTTATGCTATGTTTGGGAACTAGGAATTGGAATTCAATTCCTAGAATTGAAATGATTGAAGTATTTGGAAACTTGTAGAATTTGGAATTGGAATTGGTTCAATTCCCATCCAATTCCAACTATGTGTAAAAATTTTATTTTCAATTCCCATCAAAATAGGTGTCATTTCAATTCTTATTTGTCTCTCTCCTCATTCTCTCTCATCTTTCCCAACCTCTTTAACCTCTTTAGTCTCTGACCTTCCTCTGTCGCCACCACCCTCCACGCCACCCTCCACGGCTGCCGTCGCCACCTCCACCGCCAGCCATCTGATTCCATCGTAACCGGCGAGTAGCTCCCGGCGCCGACAACAACTACGTGTTTTTCTTAATTTCTCTATACTCTTCACCTTGGTCGTTACTACCATCCACAGCTCCCACGGACATGATTTACCCACCGCAACCACCACCGCTGCCGCCACCACCACCACAACTGACGTACTTATCGTCGTCGATTCCACCAGCAGGTGAGTTAATTACCTGCGTTCAAGTATTCTGCGAGCAACATTAGTAAAACCTTCTTAAACACGACTCGCTCACTTCCGGTGGTACGGCGGATAATAAAACTGCCCTCATCGGCGATAATGCTGCTGGTGGAATCGACGGCGGTAAGTACATCGGTTGTGGTGGTGGCGGAAGCAGTGTTCGTTGCGGTGGGTAAATCATCTACTCGTTTTCATCACGTTTCGTCCACCAACACAGAGGGAGAAGAGAGAGAGCTTTAAAAACGCAGATCAATGGTGTCTCTTAAGATGGCGGCGTTGGCAACAGTTGTGGCGGTGGGCGATAGGGTTGCGGTGGCTTTATGGTGACGGTGGAATGGTGGATGAGAGATGATGATGCCGTGGTGGTTAAGGTTTTAGAGAGATGGGTTACATGAATTCAATTCCAAGGGGTACCCAAACAAGTTTTTGGAATTGGAATTGGAATTGAATATCATGATTTCAATTCCTAGAATTGAAATTCTGATTTTCAATTCAATTCCATGTTTCCAAACACTACCTTAGGTAATTTGTTATAGTGTAAGGGTATAGTTTGTTTGGGAGACTTAGATAAGGGGCATATAATAAACAAACCATTTCTGAGGAATTTTGTACATGTCAGACTTTTCTGTAAATGGCATCTCATAGTGATTGTGAAATGTAAACTTATCTCAGTTACTTTCTGGAGGAGAAAGTCTTTATGTATATCCATATACATTTCTAAATGTATATCCCTAATTTTTTATTCATATGTCCCACCATATTCCAATTCTCTCTCCTCAATCTCACCATATAAAAATATAAAAGATACCCATACTACCTCTCATGTATGTTTTGTGATGTATATCACATATACAAATAGCCTTACTCTTTCTGGAGCCTAGTGTCACTGCTATACGCCTACACATATACTTTCGAAACTTGTATGTATATGAAAGGACAGTTCTGTATATGAAAGTCATCACCGTTTACAAATTACATGTTTTGCACGCAAGTCTCCACTATGCGTCTACCGTTGGGCATTTGCTACCTCAAGTATTTCGTATAATGTGAAAAATTTATATTTATTTACTATATCTCTCTGATGAATTGCTAGGTAAATATGTGAATGGGGCGATTCTTCCGGTTGACGGAGGTCTGTGGCTGAGCCGGCCACGGTATCTGCCGAAAGATGCAGTGAAGCAAGTTTCTCGGTTGGTAGAGAAGAAATCGAGAAATTCAAAAGTTGGTCTTCCTGGAAGCAAACTATGATATACTCTTTGATGGTTTATTTGTGAATTGTGGTAGTTTTTGAGTAGTAAACTTTGTAAAACGTCTTCATTATAAGTCTACTGTAATAGCAGTTGTGCCACATTCTACTTTGTCTCCCTTACGCCAAATTTCTAGGCCTGTGGTGAAAATAAGAGACGAGGTGCTATTGTAATGAAACTATTTTTGAGTCATTTTTTTTTTTTTTTGTTAGTTTTACTGTTCGTTCATTCATTAAGTTTGAGTAGTATACCTCTAGGACATGAATTAACTCATCAACGCTCCTCTTTGTCTGGCACATGTCAGAATATGAGTGGGTTTATGTCTTGTGACATGCTAGACACATAGGGTGGGTGTGGATCGGTTGATTTATGCCGTAGTGTCATCATTAACCCTTCACTTTATTTGTCTACTAGGTTCAGGAATCTTATTCTTCCTTCAACACATTTACTACTCTCTTTGATATTTCTGTTGGCTATGTGTTGAATGTCACTTTTCCTGCACTGCACAAGTGACAAATAACCAACATATAGACAAACATAAATCGAGCATGTATCTACAAAATGTGTTGCAATATTGTGCCAGAAACTGTTTGGTGGTTCAAGGCAAAGTCTGCCATGCTCAGATCATTCGAGCTGGATTATGGGCTGACACTTTAACAAACAATATCCTCATTAATATGTACTGCAAATGCGGTCTCCTTGTCCCTGCCCGCCAGCTGTTCGACAGAATGCCCCACCCAACCCTGGTTTCTTGGAACACTATGATCGGGGCTTATACCCACAACACACGTGCTGATGACGCTCTTTCCCTCTTTGTGGAAATGCAGAGACTAGACTGCCCTTTGAGCGAGTTTACGCTGTCCAGTGTTTTGTGTGCCTGTGCTGCGAAATCAGCTGTTTTGGAGTGCAGGCAGTTGCACGCGCTCTCTGTTAAGAAGGCCATGAATTCTAATGTCTATGTTGGCACGGCTTTGATCGATGTTTACTCAAAGTGCAACTTCATGAGGGAGGCTTCATGGGTTTTCGATAGCTTAGAGGAGAAAAGTGAGGTCACTTGGAGCTCGATGCTGGCAGGTTATGCCCGCAATGAGCTTTATGAGGAGGCTTTGAGTTTGTACCATAAAGGCCAAGTTTCCGGCTTAGAGCATAATCCCTTTACGCTGTCTTCCGTTCTTTCTGCCTGTGCAGGCCAAGCTGCTCTGCTTCAAGGGAATCAGGTCCATGCTGTATTACACAAGGCCGGTTTTTGTGCAAATACTTACGTATCTTCCTCACTCATTGACATGTACGCGAAATGTGGAGCCATTAAAGAAGCCTACCGAGTATTCTCTGATCAAGAAAACAGGAACGTCGTCCAATGGAATGCTATGATCTCGGGTTTCTCTAGGCATGGCCGGTGCCTAGAAGTGATGATTTTATTTGAGAAGATGCAGCACAAGGGTCTGTTCCCGAATGAAGTTACGTATCTGTCGGTGTTGTCTGCTTGTGGCCACATGGGACTAGTCGAAGAGGGGCGAAGGTACTTTGATCTTATGCTACAAAAGCATGGGATATCACAGAATGTCCTACATTATTCATGCCTGGTGGACATTCTAGGTCGTGCTGGTCTGATTCATGATGCATATGATGTGATAAGGACTATGCCCTTTGAAGCAACAGCCTCTATGTGGGGTTCTCTTCTGGCTTCTTGTAGAAATGTAGGAAATCTCGAACTGGCTGAGATTGCAGCTAAGCATTTGTTCGAGATTGAACCGATCAATGGTGGGAACCATGTCTTGCTTTCAAATATTTATGCTGCAAACAAGAAGTGGAAGGAAGTTGCCAGGTCGCGTCAGCTACTAAAGGACAGTGATGCCGTCAAGGACAGAGGAAAAAGTTGGATTGAGATTAAGCGTCAGGTTCATACATTCATGGTTGGGGAAAGGGAACATCCTCAGATCGAATTAATTTACTCCAAGTTGGAGGAACTAATGGAAGAGATGGAAAAATTAGAGTATAAGGTTGAGACAGAGCATGATGTTCATGATGTGGATGAGAGCAGGAAAGCTGAACTGCTGAGACACCACAGTGAGAAGCTAGCGCTCGCCTTTGGCGTCATCAGTTTGCCACCCGGTGTGCCCATCAGAATAATGAAGAACTTAAGGATCTGTGGCGATTGTCATAATTTTATGAAGCTTGCATCTAAAATTACAAAGAGGGAAATTATAGTTAGGGATCTGAACAGGTTTCATCATTTTGGTCCAAGTGGTAATTGTTCCTGTGGCAACTTCTGGTAATACACATAATGTAGAACCACATTCACCTTGGAAGGAAATTTCGAGGGGAAAAAAAAGAGCCTGTGGAATGAAAGCTGGTAATCATATCATCAAACACCAAAAGCTAAGTTCGCAAGGATATAACAGTGATTTAATTTAACTGATGTTTCATTGGAAGCTGAACGAACAACTGATCTGAGTTTTTACATAACATTCAAGGTAGAGAAACTATAACAGTAAAAACGCATTAACCAATATGTTGCCTATAATAGGTATTCATCTGTACAATGAGCAGAGGAAGTTTATAATAGTTTGGCCTCAATCTCCTCGAGCGTTAACCCCTTTGTCTCTGGAATTATGTAAAATATGAAGACAAGAGATAAGACTGCTATGCCACCAAACACAAAGAATATATCTCCAGCTCCAATCAAATCCTGCAACAAGAAGTTGGCAAGAACAGATTATGGCCTCGGCCCATCTTTCCTCCTTTTTACTTAGATTAGCTAAAATGAAAAGGATGAAAATACTTTATATACCTTCAAAGGTGAGAATGCAAAAGTAACTAGCGCATTTGCCCCAAAGTTAAGGAGCACGGCCAGGCTTAGTCCTCTTCCTCTCATGCGCAAAGGAAAAATTTCTGAAATCATCAACCAGCCAATTGGACCAAATGACAACTGCAACAAAGACATTCCAAGATAGCAAGTTAGAATTTCCGGTGCAATACCAAATATGAACACATAACACTCTCCAGTCATGGCAGTTTTACTGTGATACAGAATGGAAAACAGAGTCACTGTTCTGTTTACTTTCACTCTATGTTACAGATGGCTATGGTTCTCTTAGAGGTCAGCCATATCAAAACATTTCTCTCAACTTTGAGTTCCATTATGAGCAACAACTGAAATTGTAATACCAACTCTGACTGTAAGGCAGTCCTTGGTTCGAAAAAACTTCTCTGCTAAACTAATCTTCCACAAGAAGGCATTTTCCAAGACTACAAAGTGAATATTATTTAACCTAATAAGTTGAAGAATGCAAACAGCACTCCTGCAGAACAGTTACAATAGCTTGATATGAAGTGCTGCAGCTCCTTTGTAAATATATTCAGCTTTTGAAAATGAGCTGCAGACCAGCAGTAGGGCAATAAAACCACCTACTGCACAGTGCAGACCTACTCAATAAGCCCCTTATTTCCCCACTTTCCATCCCACCCAAACCAATAAACAGAAATTGAGATAATCACTTTTTGGAAAAATATTTCCACCCCAACTAAACAGAATCTAAGACTGTGCAAGACAATTGACGAAGCTGGAAGAATCAGAAGAGCTGTTACTTCAATACTATAAAAAGTTCTACACCTGCATATCTATATTTTTCCTCCTTGACTATGCTTATACAAGAACGGTCAACTCTGTCTGCAATGAGAAGAAAAGGTGAACTGATTTACTTAAGAAAATAAGTTATTACCTGATAACAACCAACATAAAGGAGCAGACCAATAACGGCCACAGCTGGTGCATCACCCAGGAAAGTGTAATACGAGCCAAGCAGCAATAAAGAGATAACCTGTCAAATTAACAGATATAATCTTCAGGAGTTGACATTACCAACATATTACCATAAGCAGGTGTTCCCAAGTTCCTATGTCATTGCAGATGAAGGTAAGGGGAGATATTACCATCCCAGATACGCCACCAAGTAGTAAAGGTCTTCTCCCAAGTTTATCAACAATCAGAACAGCAACTCCAGTGGCAATCAGCTGAAAGAAGTTATGCCAGGTCAAATATATAGGGAAATAGTCAACACATGCACCACATAAACAATTGATGACATATGCAGATCAACCTTTGAAAAAGGTACTGAATTCAGCTTAGTAGTTATTTACTTAAGAAGGCAAAAGATGAATGTTCGGCAAAGTTTGAGTCAGTAGGTTCAGTTTTGAACAGGGAGCCAGAAAATATCGGCTGTTAAATTTTAGCACAACCATCCCCGCCTGAGGGTCATTCAAAGAAATATCATAAATACAATCTCTCAATCTTTCAGGCTCAAACGGAAGATCTGCAATGCAACTTGCATAACTAAAAAAAGAGCTCTTTTAATTTGACGGAAGCTATACTTGACAAATAAATTATATTTTCTATGAAGGAGATGAAATTTGCCAATCCATTCTCTAGTCCTTAAATTGAGAGGCTTATAGCTATACTGTGTTTAATTTGAGAGGTTCAGATTTTGATTCCGACATTTCTAGCCAGATCATGCCTATGCTTGTGTACTCTCCGTTTGTTTTCTATACTTTGTCAAAGGAAAAAAAAAAAAAAAAAAACACGAACACATTCCATGAGTATTAGACTACTGGGAATTCGAATGGAAGAGAATATCGAGCATTTTCAAGGAGACAAAATAAAATTCACTAAGGAACACAACAATTGCAATGGTACCGAGCGATTTCAAGGAGTATTGAGAGTCCACCTTAAACAAGCCGAGAAGAATTGACACCCTTGTTGCATCAGCTGCTGCAGAAAACCCTGCGTTCTGTTGGAGAGCTGATGGTTAGTGAGCTGCAGCACTGTACTATAAAAAAAATAGTACGCGTCCAGCGTGAACATCTTACCTGCAAGATACTGGCAGCATAATACAGAACACTTGGTTGACCTGTTATCTGTGACGTATACAGAAAGGCAAAGTAAGCGCTTGAAATAATAGCAACTTTACATTGCATAATAGAAATCGAAAATGCATCGTATATATGCTACCTGTTGGAATAAGACTAAACCGCAACCAATAATGAGAGCTTTCAAGTACTTTCCTTTGAACAATTCAGATGTGGAGACGTTATCCAGTTCCCCGGCAGTAGAAAGTTCGGTGAGTATCTCATCCACTTGTTGTGGAGCATTATGAGCACTAGACTGACCTCGAAGACGGCACATGCAAGAAATGGCATTTTCCCTTAAGTCTTGCATGTTTCCTTTTCCTTGTATAGCACAGAGAAGAAGCCATCTAGGAGAACAAGGCAGCCACCACATTCCAATTGCCATAATAAGAGCTAGAGGAAAACTTGCTCCATACATATAGCGCCAACCAGCCACAACATTGACTAAGATGCTCCCAATTGTATAACCAATCTGCAAATACGAACAAATATTAAAAGTGGGCAGGCCAATGGAGATGAGGTGTTGAAGGCTTGAGATGGTGGAAATGAAGACTTACAACCATGCCGATGACTATGAAAAACTCTTTGAGAGAGATGAGCTGGCCACGAATATGAGAAGGTGAAGTCTCAGCAATGTACATGGGTGCAGCATGCATGGCCTGAAACAAGAATGTGAAAGGTTGCAGAGTTTGGGGTGAGTGGTGAGTGGTGAGGTTTATAAATAAATAAAGGGAGAATCGCAAATCATACGAGTCCGATTCCAATGCCATAAACAAAACGTCCAATGACCATGAGCACATAGTTGGGAGCGACAGCTGTGAGTAGAGCTCCAATAAGGTAAACTATGGAAGCTGTAATCAACTCTTTCCTCCGCCCTGTAAATATATATCAAGAAATAAGAAGAAAAAAAAGAGCACAGAGACGGATTGGTAGAGTTGAGAAAGCGTAAAGAAGGAGGAACCTAGAAAATCGGCAACATTAAAGGCCAAGGCAGAGCCTAAGAGAGCCCCATAGAGTGATCCACTACTCTGCAAAAAAAAGATGATTAAAGCTGCTTAGAAACTAACTTAACTAGTTGTTGGGGGTATTGAACAGTAGTGATGAGTGATAGAAGAAGAACAACTTACGATAAGGCCGACTTGAACAGAAGTGAGTTGGTACCATGTTGTTCCACTAAATTGTGAGGACTGCCATACAATAATGAAAACTTGAATAAAAACAAAATTAAATTAAAAAACCAAAGATATTACTAAACAATGTTTAATTACCCCAATGGAAATAGTGGCGCTTGAAGTCGCACCAATATCATATCCATAAAGTAGTCCTCCAAGTGCTGGGAACACAAATCTGCACCCATTTTTCATATACAATTAATTTCATTGGAGGTCAGAAAGAGGGGGAGAGAGAGAGAGAGAGAGAGAGAAGGCGCTGACGCGAAAATGCAGGAGAGTAGAGAGTATTCCTCAGGCGGAGGGTGGCCTCCATTCAGTAGCGGCTCTTCTTTTTCTTCACCTCCCTTTGTTTTTTTTTTTTAAAAAAAAGAAAAAAAAAGTTAGAACAGCATAACAAATCAATCAAGTCGAAATTCACATTTGTATAAACTGATATTCTGGTCTGGTTTAGAAGTTTAAATGGTATAAATTACCTTTCCGAAAGAGGAGAGAGATTGGCGCTCCACGTCGGAAGCCATGAGAGATTGAGTATTCCTTAGCTTGGAGAAGAAGGAACAAAACAAGTAGAAGACGGTTAGCTGAAATGAGACTCATACTTTCCGTCTTCCAACTTTATCAAACCCAACAACCACTTTATTATTTACCCCCCAATTTTGCACTAGTTACTGAAGTATTATTCATTGATTGATGTACGGCATAGAATGCGACACCTATAGCTAAATTGCCTACTCGGTCATACACAATGACGTCTTTCATACACTACTTGAGCTGCTGGACAACCAACACCCCCGCTTAAATGACCGTATCTAGTCCAAACAACGTGGACTACTACTTGGTCGCGTATTCTTTGCTATTTCACCTCACCCTCCTACCATGCGTAACTTACTAATAAATACTCTAGCTTTGTCTTATTCAGACCTGTATTTTGTAACCAACCCTGGTATATTTCAATTAATCCATGTCAAGTAAAGAGCTCAGGGTCTTACAAACAATACCGGTTATTCAGAGATAAACAACATATTGCATACACAATAGAGCCCGAAATTAGGCTATAAGTTGTTCGTACAATTAAATCAGATTTCCTGATCAAAACAAAAGTGACAAGTTTCATTTGTCCAATTTGCATGCAACAAAATACAATGACGACTTGCTAGGCCGAATCAGCCTTCTCAAACAACACATTATTCAACACAGGAGGTGGCTCCCCACTTCACCCCACCCAATTACAGCTTAGCTCTTCTTACTTCTTAGGCTGCCAGGATTCGTACCTAGTCCAGTCTCTTTGTCCAGGGTTAAGGGCGTGCCCTTTGGAATGGTAGATGTACTCATCACCTTCTCCAGAGAAGTTCTCCTTGTGATCAATACCATACCTCGTCGGCTTGAGGCTCAGAAGCTGCACCAAGTGTGACAATATGAGTCCGTTAATCAGATCTGAGCAACCTTTAAGAAAGCACCAGAGAAACTTTACAGACTAACCTCATCCCCTGTGCGATCAGTCACATGGTGGAGCCAACCATGCCATTCTGGTGGAACCTGTGAAGCATTATAGCGATTCTTACTTGCATACTCCACCCATCTGTGCCTACCTATAAAAAGAATAAACAGAAGCTCAGGCTCCTGAACCAATGCAAACTACTACAACCATGTCGCCACTTACCTGTGCATGAGTAACATAGCTTATAACTGAGATGTTGTCATCACTACTGCCGATACATCTAATGCTTGAAAACTTTTTGTTGCTGTGTGAAATGTTCTCTAATCTTCACAGTGAATACATCAAATGTACATATATGACTGCGACGATAGGAGATTTAAATACAAACCTAGACCTATCAAATACACACCTACATTCCTATGCACAAGTGAATGTGTTTAAAGAGCATGTGTAAGCACAAAACGGCATCTGACTTAGAGTTTGGTTTCAAAAAGTGCGTCTGAGGCGCAAGGGCTGTCGCCTCAGGTTCCAAAAAGGCGCACCCCAGAGGCTAGGCTATGCATTTTCCATTTGTTTTTGCTCATGTATCTTGTACTTTTAGCCTTCCTTTTCCCCCTTAATCCCTAGTTTCTAATTCTTTACACATTTGCCTTCTTCGAGTACCAAAGAAAGGGTACTTTTTGCAGATAATAAAAGCAAGAAGTTGAGTAATAAAATGGATCTCCAACAACAAATATATATATATATATATATATTGAAGTGAAGCTATGCTACCAAAAGGCAAGCTTTCATGATAACTAGAGGAAATCTCCAGCTTGTACCAAAAGAATCATAAAGATATTGAACGAAAAGATGAGATAGTGCAGAGAGATGATAGATGATGACTAAATAAGCAGTCGACTAGCAGTAAAGAAGAATTTAAACAAGAAAGGATAGCAGGCAACAAGTAGTCTTTGGGTTTGGAACTAGGAAGGGTGACCCCTTGTTATAATACATCAAAGTAGATCGATCAAGGGGCAAATGTGTGAGTGAAATATAAGATGAGACTGACCATACTGCAAATCCATGTTCTCATAGTACTTGTTGCCGAATTGATCAACGCCAACAACCTTTGCCCCAATATTGTGGATTTTAGTTTGCCTGAACAAATCAAAACTGGATCAGACATTTATTAATTCATTCATACACAATTGGATTGATAATACTTAAATTAATCATCAAACTCACAGAAGGTTTCCGTCCGCCAGACATCTCCTGAAAACAAAACATCAAATTTAGAAATCAAATGCAAATTTAAATAGGAAATACCCAATCGGATCCAAAACCCTAAAATAGAAAAAGATGACTTACAGATAACCTTCATGCTTGAGCTCACGAACAAAGTTGCCTAAGCCTTTCTCCTTTATCGCCTTCAGAGCGTTCCTAACAATCGAACCCATTTTCTCTCTCCTCACCCCCTCAATCACCCCTTTTCCTCTTCTTCTCTTACTCTTTCTCTCTTCTCTCTCCTTGTATCATCTATTATTCATTTGGGCCTAAACCGGGCTCACTGACTAGGCCCATCATGTCTTTTTTTTTTACTAGGCCCATCATGTCTTTATTTTTTTTACTAGGCCCATCCTGTCATGACACACAAAGACACCACATTTTCCTTTTAGATCCTCTATAAGTACTGTACTACTCCGTATTAGATTTAGATCGCATTTGTCGACACTCTTAAAAAAAAAAAAATGGTAATCGCAGAGTACATAGTGGCCTTCGTCGTGGATTTAATTGGGTCATCAATCATACAGGAATTTCAATGCTTGTGGAAAGTCAATGAAGAGATCTGCAGCTTACAACTGAAGCTAAGGTATCTCAAGAGTCTCCACACAGACACTCAACACACTACCCGCAACCACCTCCTCCAAACCCACATAAACGAGATCACAAGACTTGTTCAAGAGATCCAGACCGTAACTCACGACTTCACCTCCATCTTCAGCCGAGGAACCCTGCTCAACAGATGCCTTCGCTCTCCTAAAACATTGGTAGACATTCATCGAATTCGACGCAACATTGATTTCATCCAACGAAGACTGCAAGAAGCCATCGGTACCCACAATGATCTTGTAGCTGTCCCAAGTATCGACCAAGATGACCAGACTATAAGATCCAGGCTGTGAGAAGATAACTCACAAGTCACAACCATTTCATGCTCATTTTTGTTCACACTTAGGGTAGAACAAATTTATGTGTAACATAAGATACACTCAATCTTGTCCTCGTCAATGTTTTCTAGTACGACTAATGGACTAACTATATGCTTTATACAAGCCAGTGATGTTACAGTAGCTAACGCTTTATATTTTGGACTGTTAAAGAGAATGCAGGAACATTTCGAATGCTCAGTTACATTGTACACTTGTTCTCCAAGACTCAAATAGCAGACAGCTCAACTTCCTTGTTACAAGGGCGATAGGCGACAAAGGTGTGATCGTTGGAGAATGATCCAGGATTGAAGCATGTCACTCCTCCGTACTTGAAAGACTTCTGCTCACTTCTATCTCCCAATATTATCTGTCAACCATATCATCATTCAATAATTGTTAATTATCGGTCGCTAATTAATTATATCTACAATAGGCATAAAATTGCAACATCAATGAAGCCTGAGCAAATACCGTATGAGGAGTTGGAAATAGATGGAGCGAATGGTCATGATTCCAGCTAATTGGTTGGATTGTGAGGGGTAGAGGACAGAGATGACTCTGGTGGACAATGGTCGCAACCAACTGCAAGGATATCCGAGTGTTACTAGTATGCATTACAGAAACTGGAAGGCAAAAAGACACAATCAGAGAGAGAGAGAGAGAGGGAGAAGAAAATGGGCGCACATGAGCAAAAGGATCGCTAGTTTCAGCTGATGAAGGGGGAATTAGGCATGAACGTCGCATTCTGTACAAGAGGTCTCGACGAAGTACAACAATGTCTTGAGAATAGAACTTTATTCTGGTCACAAAAAAGTAACAAAAGAGTTCAAAAACTGCTCAATTCTCTTCCTCTAATTCTCAGGTTCTGCATTAATCTTAGGCAAGAAATGCCTAACAAAGAGATATAGCAGGACCTCCTCTAACATCATAAAATTTCCACGAGCTTTACAGCATGAGGCTAATCCATTCTAACAATACAACCAGACAAGGAGGAAAAAAAAACTTTGAAAAAAGAGTGAATAAATACCTGCAAGGGTTGGTCATAAATAGAGCATTTGGAAGTTCATTCTGAAGCTCTTCTGTCAAATATTTTGGCAAAGCACACCTTGGTAGTACTGATGAGGGGCCTAGATATCATAGACTACAGTGTGAGAATCTCCACTGGAAACGACATGTTGAAGAAGTGAATTAATATACAGAAACGTACCTGCATCATCAGGGCTAGGAATAAAAAGAAACCGACTTTGCTCTTTCAATCGAGGAAATTGTGCAATCATTTTTCCGAGCTTCCCAAACTGCAATCTGCATACCAACTCTAGTCATTAAAAGCTACACCTGTACAAGCATCACAAAATTGCAAGGAAAGGTGGGTGGGACTGGGATGTAATACACTGGCAAAGTAGATGACCCCTTACCTAAGACTTGCAAAATAATGAAATGATAGGTTACATGGAGATGAACAGAAATTCCCCATCAGGATGAACAAAGAAGGAACCACCTCAACAGCCTCGTAACCCTCCAGAACTTCCTTTAACTTTCCCAATGTCTGAAAAAGAACACACATTTAACAGTGAGATTCAATGTAAAGGATGCTATACGGAAATGAATTGAAGAAAAAGTGTTTCCTTTATTACTTGTTCATCATCCAGCCATACATCAGAGAGTACAACAAACATGTCATTGACTGCCTTCTTTTCCATTTCTGCTAGTTTTCTCTGTTGACAGGATCAGTAGATCAGCAACTCAAAACTGCTGTCCCTCAAATCAATTTATAGAACTTCAATATTCATTGTATCAAGGAAGTAATAGAAGTACCGTCTCCTCACTGGTAGATGTACCACAACCAAAAAAGTCCAATCCAGAAATAAATGAGAGAGACTCATCCCTGTCCTCCAAGGGAGGGAAACCACATGTGTTGACCTGTACAATTCCAGACATCAGCTCAGAAGATGTTCTACAGAAGGCATAACTGGTCAAATTCCTAATACATATCCAAGCGTGAGATTGATAGTCATTCGCAAGTGCTTCGTACATAAGAAAATTAGTAGAGCATTTTAAAAGAAGAGTGGGGAAGGCATGGAGTCCAATCATGTCAATTAAACTCAAAAAGATGACTTGATGATCGCACAGCTTTGAAATGACATGCAAATGAAGATGAACAAGTGTTGATGCTTTAAACAACGAGCATCAATTGTAGGTGAAGTAGAGTAGTTGCGGTGCATCGTGAAGTTTACCTTGAATGTACCACTAGGAAGTATCTCTCCTTCAGCAACAACAATTGTATTCTCCGTAAAGTAACCAGTGGTGATTTTGTACTGGAGGTCAAGGAAACATATGATGCTGGCACAAAAATTAAATAAAACCCAGAGATGCTCTGAAGTGACAGTATCTTACGAAAGACTTGAGGGCTGAGTAAATTCTGCCCCATTCTAGTTTGACTGAAATAGCAAATCATCCTATACCCAGTCATGTAAAAACAAACAATGCATTTGCTAAATACCAGTTTTCAACTTGTAGTTAACAAGGATGATCCTCGGAGTTAATTAGACAAGGATGATCACACTAAGAAGCACATCCATAAGAAAAGAAACAAAGTGAAAATGAGGTTTGGAAAGGATATTGCAGTGGATAAATCAACTTCAACGGAGGCAGTGAGGTCTTCTAGGAAGAAGTGAGCATCCTCAAGCTGAGAGATAACGCCCATTATCCACCTTTTACCAGTTTGCCAGGTTAGGTTTTGAATTGGGACTATCTGTAGGATTGGAAACAAGACTGATTAACATCCATCCATCCATGATCCATGATCCATGGGGTGGAGAAATAAATAATAGTGGAGTAGTAGTAGTACCTCACAGGATCCGAGCTTAGTCATTTCAGCTTCAAAGGCAGGTTTGGAAAAGTGGGGATTCCGAGAAAGTCTCTGGGACAACAACTGAAATCTATCCCTATACAAAGTCGCCTTTGAAGGCGCATTTCCGTGAATCGGAAGAGGACCAGTGCACCTACAAGACATCCAATAAATTCGATAAATCCAGTCAGAATAAAAAAGCGGAAAAGAGACAAGAGAAGGGTTATTAGTTATTACTCGTAGAAGGTCTTGCGAATGGAGTCATAGCGGAATTTGGGGATGAGGAAGGCGTCAACGAAGCGAAAGGAAGAGTGTGAAGAAGAAGAAGAAGATTCGTCGACATCAAGCAAGGACGCAATAAGACGGGCGACCGAATCCTGATCCAAATTGGGGGATTTGAGATGCTGTTGGTGGAGGTGGTCCAGGAGCAGATCTAGGGCTTCATGAGGATCGTCTTGGCCATGGATTTGGAGGAAAGAGAGGACTTGCTGGAGGGCGGCAGGGTGGAGACTGTACTTCCTTATCCTGAATTGCTTAATCACCTCTTGCCTTGTTATCTTCCCCATGATCAAGATACTAGAAATAATACACAAACAACCCAACATAACATATAACATCCACTTCTGGAGTTTTCTTTGGGAGTTTCGGCAATCTAAAGTTACACGAAAACCACACTTTCCGAGCCCCAATTAAGCATAAAATGGCCATCTTAGCCACTTTCCTAGTGTATACAAAAATCTTAAAACAAATAATCAATTAAGCATACATTCATGATTATAACAGTTATCAGAACAAACAAAACCCGGATACCAGTTCTAGATTATATACATGTAGAAGCTTAACTTCAACGCCAGTACTAATTTAATTGACATAATACTAATAATAAGGACATTCAAATGCAAATAGAACTTAGCAAACCCAAGCTAACAATCCCTAATTAAGCTAAACAAAATCTTGAGAAAAACCCAACTTACATTCACAAACTTAAAATCAAGAATATGAAATACATAAGAGATTAAGGAAAATTAAGTTGCAGTACCTTATTAGGTGAATGAGAAACCTTCAACTCCTACAAGGGATTAAAATCCAAGAGAGAGAAATGACTCATGTCTCATGGTGTGTTTCTTTGGTTTTTTGGGCATTTGCAGCCTTTTTCTCATTCGACCCGTAATTTACTTGAATAAAAAATAACAATCAGATTTAAATGAAAAGGGTAATGTTAACGATCAGCCATGAATTATTTTATCCACGCTATGAAAAACGTATGTTGTTACCCCAAACTTTTATGCATAAACCTAAAAGGATCCTGTATACCAAGGATCTTCTTAGAAAAGTTTTGAGAAAATCTAGCAACTTAGAAAAAACACAAATTATTAGATTTACCCGGGGCACATAGAGCTACGTACCCCTCGCATCACTGTTCATAAATGTCCATTGAATTGTTTTCAAAACCCAATAGTAATTTAGTAGTAGCCTAATAAGGCAATAACAACTAAAAATCAAATAAAAACAAAACTAACCCAACTCAATTCTCTCTCCTTCCCTTCCTCCCTCCCCTGCCCTTTTCCTCCACCCGACCCCACCCCCGAACCACCATAACCCCTCCGCTGGTCGGACCCAACTACCACCTCCACCGATGAAACCACCACCCTCGTGATCGGAAAACTCAGGCGACCCAAAAACCCCTTAGTACGTGATTTGTGCCAAAACACGATAAAAAGACTTTAATAAAAGAAGAATAATTTGTCATAGGCGAAAGTAGTAAAGGACCCTCATACGTTTGCTATTATGTGAAATCAACCCCCACATGTTTCAATTGTAGCAATTGACCCCCATAAGTTTGTCAAAATGTGAAATTGAACCCTTCGCCAATTTCTCACCAAATTCTCACTCACAGTTACCATTTAAATATAAATTGTACATTGTATCATTGAATGGATACCGTATCACTATTAAGCCCTTCCCAAACCACTTCACTTTAAACTATATCAACAGAAGAAAAAGAAAAAACAAATTTCATTTTGTTGGGCACTCACTTAACATTCATCCTTCCCAAACCATTTCACTATTAAATCTGATTTTCCTAAAATGGTTCATTGATCTTTACCCCAATATAAATATATAAACAAAATTGCAATTTGTTTTTATAAGATAACTTGTTCTAAGAACAATTTCATGACTCGCGGATGAAACCTACCCAAAACATGTGATGAATCTGATGATCACAAAATTCGAAGAATGGATAAATTATCTTTAAGTTAATATCTACAAGTGTAACCCACAAAACGCTAAGCCCAAATTTATCACGTTAAGTATTTGTACTTTAATGTATTTTGCTCTTTAATTCTTTCGTGAATGGTATAATGTACAATTTATGACAAACTTATGGGTATCAATTGCTACAATTAAAACATGTGGGGGTTGATTTTACATCAGAGCAAACGTATGGGGGCCCTTTACTACTTTTGCCGTTTGTCATATATAGCAAAAATATACCAATAGTCTACGGTTTTGGGCAAAAATGACACCGCAATAAAAACGGCCCAAACTTTTATAGATATTATAGGGTATCCAGGCCAGTGTCTATCCACGGCTTTCCCCATTTCTCTCTCCTCTCAACTCTCTAAGTGCTGCCTGCTTACCTTCCAAGCGCGTACCCTATAACCACATTTCGCTTATTGCCGGGAAATCAAACTTAAATTCACAAATTTTGGAATCGAAAAATCAAACTTCACATTCACAAAATTAGATCCAAAATATGAAATGCATGAATAATGAAGTTGCACTACCGAGGGATTATGGGGAAGGAATTCCTTGTTTGGGACTTGAAGAGGGATTACAATTGTAACCCACTATTTGTTAAATTTGAGTATTTATTTTCTATGGAACGAAATCATTTTGTTTTAAAGTACGCAAAGAAATTGCAGATTATCGTAAATTGTGGTTTAAATTTTCATCTAATAACTCAATATATGAATCTGTTGCGATTACATCCAAAACATCACCCGGGCCACTAGCTATCCATCCACACCCGAGTCGTATAATTAATAGGACAATAATGTGTGCCGCCGTATGGGCGCCCTTATTCCCTAACCTACGAATGTGATTAAATCTACAAGAACAAAATCTACGAATAATACTAACTATTCGTACCATAAGTGTAATATTCCCTTCCTATTACAATATAAGAATACTTGCATAATCCCCTAAAATCATTCGAATGAATTTTGATCATTCTTAATTTACCTTACGACAAGTTCAGGAAACTTGTTGCGGGGCAAATTATACCATGCTCCCGGGAGCATGGTGGTCATTCTCACAATAGAGGAGTAGGAATCATATTTAAAATGATTTTCATTTTTTAAATTCATTTCAAGTGTATATATTATGAAAAGGACCACCATACTCTTGTGCTCGTGAGAGCATAATATAAGCATTGTTGTTGCGAAGGCTGTTGTTGTCTTATATATCAAATCTGATTAAACACTAATATTCGCATGAAATTAAATATTGCCATAACACGTACATTTTTACCTGGTCAAAGGGGATAATAACCTCCACAAAAACTCGTATGAAATATTGCCATAACACGAATATTCCTTAATGAGTAATGATATTTCTACTTTTCACTCATTATTTTCAAATTATAACTCATTATGTTTCACTTTGTACTCATTATTTATCACTTTTCGGTCATTATATTATATTATGTATAAATAGTCAATGTTTTTACTTTTCACTCATTATTTTCAATTATTGCTAGTTATGTACCACTTTGTACTCATTATTTATCATTCTTTAATCCCACTCAGGACTAGGTTCAAATGAGCACCCCTCCTCCCATGAGAACCATAAAAACCCTTTTAAGCCATTAGATTTAGAAATAAATGGTTGAGATTAAATTACTATTAATTTCTCCATTTGATTTTCCCATTAATCTTTTTTCTCTCCTCACCCTTCACCCACTCGCCTGAGCCGCCACCAAGCCACCGCCTCTATACACCACCTTGATCCGACCATCCAAGCCACACCACCACCTTAACCGCAGCCATCTCGCGACCCAAAACCCACCATCCATCGTCGTTGCCATCGAATGGAGCGTCATCCAAGATCCCCCTTTGTGTTTTCTCGATCTGCCCTTTCCACTCACACCACCACCTCAACCTACCAAAGGTCCGCCGCCCCAAATACCTCGAAACATGTAAGAAACCAACTCAACCAAAAGTCTAGACTGATAGTTAGGGCCCAAACAATGACTTTATATTTTAACACGCCCCCTCACGTGAATGCCCTTTGGACATGAAACGTGGACTTTACTAAACCACAGACGACCACTTATGTGCTTGATGTGCACTTAATTGAGGAGGGGGCTACGAGGATTTGAACTTGAAACCTCAGGATCGCTGAGGCTCTGATACCATGTTATAAACCAACTCAACCAAAAGTCTAGACTGATAGTTAGGGCCCAAACAATGACTTTATATTTTAACAAAACACACCCGGTCAACCTACCAAAGGTCCGCCGCCCTCCCCATTGTCGCCGTCAAGGTTGTTTCGGAAAATGAACCATCTTGGGCCACCCATTTACCCTTTATTAACGTTTGGACCACGAGTGGAGTGAGTGTGGGGCCGAGCCGAAGGCAAGGAGTCCACATTGGACCGCCGGAGGTTGACCATTTTTGCCGGAGAAAGAAAGATGAGAAAAAAGGGGAAATTGGAGGAGGTAGATTTGGTGTCAATGGGGGTGGGGTTTTTGGGTCGCCTGAGTTTTCCGATCACGAGGGTGGTGGTTTCATCGGTGGAGGTGGTAGTTGGGTCCGACCAGTGGTGGGGTTATGGTGGTTCGGGGGTGGGGTCGGGTGGAGGAAAAGGGCAGGGGAGGGAGGAAGGGAAGGAGAGAGAATTGAGTTGGGTTAGTTTTGTTTTTATTTGATTTTTAGTTGTTATTGCCTTATTAGGCTACTACTAAATTACTATTGGGTTTTGAAAACAATTCAATGGACATTTATGAACAGTGATGCGAGGGGTACGTAGCTCTATGTGCCCCGGGTAAATCTAATAATTTGTGTTTTTTCTAAGTTGCTAGATTTTCTCAAAACTTTTCTAAGAAGATCCTTGGTATACAGGATCCTTTTAGGTTTATGCATAAAAGTTTGGGGTAACAACATACGTTTTTCATAGCGTGGATAAAATAATTCATGCCTGATCGTTAACATTACCCTTTTCATTTAAATCTGATTGTTATTTTCTATTCAAGTAAATTACGGGTCGAATGAGAAAAAGGCTGCAAATGCCCAAAAAACCAAAGAAACACACCATGAGACATGAGTCATTTCTCTCTCTTGGATTTTAATCCCTTGTAGGAGTTGAAGGTTTCTCATTCACCTAATAAGGTACTGCAACTTAATTTTCCTTAATCTCTTATGTATTTCATATTCTTGATTTTAAGTTTGTGAATGTAAGTTGGGTTTTTCTCAAGATTTTGTTTAGCTTAATTAGGGATTGTTAGCTTGGGTTTGCTAAGTTCTATTTGCATTTGAATGTCCTTATTATTAGTATTATGTCAATTAAATTAGTACTGGCGTTGAAGTTAAGCTTCTACATGTATATAATCTAGAACTGGTATCCGGGTTTTGTTTGTTCTGATAACTGTTATAATCATGAATGTATGCTTAATTGATTATTTGTTTTAAGATTTTTGTATACACTAGGAAAGTGGCTAAGATGGCCATTTTATGCTTAATTGGGGCTCGGAAAGTGTGGTTTTCGTGTAACTTTAGATTGCCGAAACTCCCAAAGAAAACTCCAGAAGTGGATGTTATATGTTATGTTGGGTTGTTTGTGTATTATTTCTAGTATCTTGATCATGGGGAAGATAACAAGGCAAGAGGTGATTAAGCAATTCAGGATAAGGAAGTACAGTCTCCACCCTGCCGCCCTCCAGCAAGTCCTCTCTTTCCTCCAAATCCATGGCCAAGACGATCCTCATGAAGCCCTAGATCTGCTCCTGGACCACCTCCACCAACAGCATCTCAAATCCCCCAATTTGGATCAGGATTCGGTCGCCCGTCTTATTGCGTCCTTGCTTGATGTCGACGAATCTTCTTCTTCTTCTTCACACTCTTCCTTTCGCTTCGTTGACGCCTTCCTCATCCCCAAATTCCGCTATGACTCCATTCGCAAGACCTTCTACGAGTAATAACTAATAACCCTTCTCTTGTCTCTTTTCCGCTTTTCTATTCTGACTGGATTTATCGAATTTATTGGATGTCTTGTAGGTGCACTGGTCCTCTTCCGATTCACGGAAATGCGCCTTCAAAGGCGACTTTGTATAGGGATAGATTTCAGTTGTTGTCCCAGAGACTTTCTCGGAATCCCCACTTTTCCAAACCTGCCTTTGAAGCTGAAATGACTAAGCTCGGATCCTGTGAGGTACTACTACTACTCCACTATTATTTATTTCTCCACCCCATGGATCATGGATCATGGATGGATGGATGTTAATCAGTCTTGTTTCCAATCCTACAGATAGTCCCAATTCAAAACCTAACCTGGCAAACTGGTAAAAGGTGGATAATGGGCGTTATCTCTCAGCTTGAGGATGCTCACTTCTTCCTAGAAGACCTCACTGCCTCCGTTGAAGTTGATTTATCCACTGCAATATCCTTTCCAAACCTCATTTTCACTTTGTTTCTTTTCTTATGGATGTGCTTCTTAGTGTGATCATCCTTGTCTAATTAACTCCGAGGATCATCCTTGTTAACTACAAGTTGAAAACTGGTATTTAGCAAATGCATTGTTTGTTTTTACATGACTGGGTATAGGATGATTTGCTATTTCAGTCAAACTAGAATGGGGCAGAATTTACTCAGCCCTCAAGTCTTTCGTAAGATACTGTCACTTCAGAGCATCTCTGGGTTTTATTTAATTTTTGTGCCAGCATCATATGTTTCCTTGACCTCCAGTACAAAATCACCACTGGTTACTTTACGGAGAATACAATTGTTGTTGCTGAAGGAGAGATACTTCCTAGTGGTACATTCAAGGTAAACTTCACGATGCACCGCAACTACTCTACTTCACCTACAATTGATGCTCGTTGTTTAAAGCATCAACACTTGTTCATCTTCATTTGCATGTCATTTCAAAGCTGTGCGATCATCAAGTCATCTTTTTGAGTTTAATTGACATGATTGGACTCCATGCCTTATATCCATTATTCGATGATACATTATTTGTTAATACGATTTATAAACGGCCGAGGCCGGAATACCAATAAGCCAAACGAGTCAATTCAAGCTTTACGAAACAGAAACTCCAATGATCCACTCGGCCAAGAGGATGCAGGGCCGAGAGGCAGAGAAGTAGGGCTAGGGTAACCCATACGAATAAATCACGAATTCAAAGGTGCAGAGCACGAGGTCAAGCAAAAGGGTACAAGACGATGGATATGAATAGAAAAGCCAACAGAGGAGCAACATGTGTTAGGCAAGCGATGGACCAACATTCTTACCTTACTCTGAGCGAAACACTAAACTGCTGCAAGGCTAAAACAGAAACTCCTCAAACACACCCCCTAATCACAAAATAACAAGATTGAATTACCACACGATCGCCATCAAAACCCAACACAAAAACAATCAACTAACTACAACAAGGTCACAAAAATCATGAATTCGACAACCAACCCTTCCAACAAATCACACCAAATTAATATCACAACCTTCCCATCTTACAAATTACACAATTTCATCAATTAATCAACAAAATAACAACAACAACACCCAAATAACCCAAAAATTCAGAACCGACAGTCGGTTCGATTCTCATCCAAAACTTCATCAAACGCTCCCAAAAAAAACGTAATACCATAGTATCCCCAATTCATAACAAATAACTTCCCCAAAATCGAACAATTCCACAACACAATCGAGCACAATTAATCAGAACCCTAATTCGAAAATCCCCAATTCGAAAATCCACAAACCATAAGCCACAATTACCATAAACACGATTGGAACTCTAAAACAGCAAATTAAACAATCTAATCGTGCTCTAAACATTAATCGAACACCAAACTCGAAAATCTCAATTTAATCGATTAAGAAAAAAAAGAAAGGGATTAAGAACTTACTTCTCTCGATTGAACCAAGAGAAAGAGAGGACGGTAGGGAAAGAGGCGAAGGTGGCTGCGCGGTGGCGAAGGCGGTGGCTCGGCGTGGTTCGCGGGGAAGGGTCGCGCGCCTCTGTTCTTCTCTCCCTCTTCTCTCCTTTTTTTTTTCTTTCTTTTCTCTTCCTTCTCTGCTGTGCCGCGTGAGGATGAGTGTTGAGAGTTTTTTTTTTGTGTTTTGTTTTTATATTAAGGTGAGGAAGGGTTTAGTAAGGGCAAATTGGTAATTTCACCTCTTAATTACCCAATTAGGAAATCGATTCCGAAATAGGAAAGTGACTCTAAATTTCCAAAAATCGAAACTCGTAACTCCTAAAATGAATTTCTCCCGACGACTTTAATAATATAGTCCCAAAAATATGGGGTGTTACAGTCTTCCCCCCTTAAAACAAAGATTCGTCCCGAATCTTTAAACCTACCCCTCAAGATTTCACCCTCGGCTAGCAACGTTGATCAAAAGGTAAGGTAAGGTAAATATTATGAATTAAAAGGTGTCTGAGTGAAATTTGAAACGGAGAGCAATAAACACATATAACACATTAAGCACATAACAAGTTCACATAACACGAAACAACGTAGCACATTGTGTCAGAAAGAGGGATGGCGAGGCGTCCGTGGCTCTCGTCCCCCTTAAAACAAAGGTTCGTCCCGAACCGAGAGTACCTTAATCGAAAAGGTGAGGGTACTTCTCACGCATAACTGACTCCACTTCCCATGTTGCTTCCTCAACATTGTTATTGCACCATAGAACTTTGACCATGTGAGTCTCAGCACTTCGAGTTTTGCGCACCTTGGTGTCTAAGATTTTTAACGGTGCCTCTTCATATGTCATAGTTTCATCCAACTCGATGGTTTCTGGGTCCAGTACATGGGACGGGTCGCTGACATAGCGTCTGAGTTGTGACACGTGAAACACATTATGGACCTTATCAAGGTTCGCAGGCAAGTCTAACTCGTAAGCTACCTCCCCAACTCGTTTAGTCACCTTGTAGGGTCCAATGAATTTGGGACTCAGTTTTCCTTTCCTCCCGAACCGCATCACGCCTCTGGTAGGCGATACACGTAAGAGAACCATATCACCCACGCTGAACTCAATGTGGCTGCGTGTCTTGTCAGCATAGCTCTTTTGTCTGTCCTGAGCAGCCTTGAGCCTTTCCTGAATCAGCTTGACCTGATCTGTCATTTCCTGAATGTAGTCTAGACCCAAAACCATTGTTTCACTTATATCATTCCAACAGATTGGGCTCCTGCACTTCCTGCCATATAAAGCCTCATAAGGTGCCATCTTTATCGAGGCTTGGTAGCTGTTGTTGTAGGAAAACTCAATCAAATCCAACTTATCCTCCCATCCGCCTTGATACTGTAAGGTACAAGCTCTCAACATATCTTCCAAGGTCTGATTTGTCCTCTCAGTTTGGCCGTCAGTGGCCGGGTGAAATGCGGTACTCATGAGAAGTTTCGTTCCCAAAGCCTCTTGTAACTTCTTCCAGAATCGAGAAATGAAGCGCGCATCGCGATCAGACACAATCTCTTGTGGTGTACCGTGAAGCCGTAAAACATGGTGTATGTAGGCGTCGGCTAACTGTTTCTTTTTCCAGGTGTCCTTCATTGGTACAAAATGTGCGCACTTTGTCAGTCTATCCACGATCACCCAAATCATATTGTTTCCCTTCTGCGTCCTAGGCAACCCTGCAATGAAATCCATGGATATGGAACTCCATTTCCATTCCGGTACCGGTAAAGGTTGTAATTTGCCTTGAGGTCTCTTGTGCTCACTCTTAACCTTTTGACAAACCAAGCACCTAGATACAAAGTCAGCCACATCCTTCTTCATTACAGACCACCAGAACACCTTTCTCAAGTCTTGGTACATCTTATCACCTCCCGGGTGCACCGAATATTTGCTAGCATGAGCTTCGCCCAGAATTTTGTTCTTTAGTGTTGCGTCTCCAGGTATGCAGACTCTGTCCTGAAATCGGACGATGCCATCACCACCCTTCCTGAACAATTCAGGCTCCTTCTCTAATTTATCCATTAACGACGTATCTGCCGATTGTAATTCTTCTATCTCGCCCAAGACGTCGTCCCCAATAGCTGTGGTTCCCGACGTTGCTCCTGGTTCAGTCAGCTGAACTCCGAAATTGAGGAATTCTTCTCTTAGCCTCTCCCTTTGGACTACCAATTGAACCGTATGTAGGGACTTCCTACTTAAAGCGTCAGCCACGACGTTGGCTTTTCCTTCATGATACTGTATTTCCATATCGTAGTCCTTGATCAATTCCAACCATCTCCTCTGCCTATTATTCAATTCCTTCTGAGTAAATATGTACTTTAAACTCTTGTGGTCGGAGAAGATCTTAAACGTCACCCCAAATAGGTAATGTATCCAAAGCTTTAGGGCAAAGATCACGGCAGCTAGCTCCAAATCGTGGGTCGGGTAGTTTTCCTCGTAATTTTTGAGTTGCCTGGACGCATAGGCAATTACTCGTCTGTTCTGCATGAGTACACAGCCCAAACCATTCTTTGAAGCGTCGGTGTAAACTTCATAAGGTATGTTTTCATCAGGTAGCGACAAGACTGGGGCTGTGGTTAACCTGTCCTTTAAAGTTTGAAAGGCTTTCTCACACGACTCGTCCCATTTATACCTGGTGGTTTTCTTCATCAGTGTGGTCATTGGTTTAGCAATCTTAGAGAAATCCTTGACAAACCTTCTATAGTAACCTGCGAGTCCCAAAAAGCTTCTGATTTCCGTCACATTTTTGGGTGTTGACCAGTCTTTCACCGCTTTTATCTTAGCTGGGTCCACGGCCACTCCATCCTTAGATATCACATGTCCCAAAAATGCTACTTTATCCAACCAGAACTCGCATTTCGAGAATTTACCATACAATTGCTTCTCCCTCAAAATCTCCAGGACAGTCCTTAGATGTTTCGTGTGCTCTTCGTCACTCTTAGAGTATATCAGAATGTCGTCGATGAACACGACTACGAATTTGTCCAAATAAGGTCTGAAGGTGCGATTCATCAGATCCATAAACACGGCTGGAGCATTAGTCAACCCAAAGGGCATCACTGTGAACTCATAGTGCCCATATCTCGTGGAGAATGCGGTCTTCGGTATGTCCTCATCAGCTACTTTCATTTGATAATACCCAGACCGTAAATCAATTTTCGAGAACACGCTGGCGCCCTTCAGCTGGTCGAACAGGTCATCAATCCTGGGTAAGGGGTACCTATTCTTAATTGTTACGTTATTCAGTTCCCTGTAGTCTATGCACAATCGCATGGACCCATCCTTCTTCCTTACAAAAAGCACGGGTGCTCCCCAAGGCGATACACTCGGCCTCACATATCCTTTTTCCACCAATTCATCCAGTTGCTTCTTCAATTCCTGCATTTCTACCGGTGCCATTCGGTAGGGTGACTTTGCTATAGGGCCCGTCCCCGGGACTAAGTCAATCTTGAATTCGACTTCTCTTTTTGGAGGCATCCCCGGAATCTCCTCAGGAAAGACATCGGGATACTCATTGACAATAGGGACGTCACTCAAATCGGGGTATTCGACTCTAGTGTCCCGAACATGGCACAAGAATAGGGGTTCACCTTTAGCTATCTGCTTCTTCAGGTTCATGGCAGATACAAACTTGATCCTTGGTCCTTTGGACAGTACACGATAGGATACTCGGGTATTCTTTTGTCCACGAAGTGTAACTTTCCCTAACCAGCAGTCTATCCTAGCTTTATATCTACCCATCCAATCCATCCCCAAAATCACATCAAAGTAGGGTAGGGGAAAAACTATTAAGTCAGACTTAAACTCATGTCCACATATCACTACAGGCACATCCTTAAACTGACTCTTACACAAAACACTGGATCCATTAGGCATAGAAAATTCAAATTCTACTTCCGAGCCCTCATTAAGTCCACATTTCCCCACAATTCTATCGGCAATAAATGAATGAGATGCACCACTATCAAATAAAACATTAGCGAGAACAGAGTTGACAAGAAATTTACCCGAAACAACATCCGCGTTGTCAGCATCTTCCTGGTTCATGACATACAGTTGCCCCGTAGGCTTCTTCCCGGGGGTGGTCACACTGGCCGACCCTGCTGGTCTAGCCTGGGTAGCGGACGCAGTACCCTTAGTCGGTGCTGGGTTCCTATAGGTATTGTTTGACCCCGCGTATCCACTTTGAGCTCTGAAATTCTGAAACCGATTCGGTGCCACTGAACCTCCTGTGGGTGCCACTGGTGGTTTTCCGGCAATTTTGGAGTAGCACTCAGCAGCTTTGTGTCCCAGTTTACCACAATGGAAGCAAGTGATTCTATCGCCAGTGCATGTCTTTCCGGGGTGATATTTCTGACATTTCTTGCAGGAATTATTCGGGGTCACACCCGAACTCTGGGCCCTGTTGGCAGGGAAGGACTTGTACCCTAAGTTTCCGGTGTTGGCAGACTGTGAAGTCCCCCTAGAGTTATTAAAATTTCCTCTCTTATTCGGTATGTTCATCAAATCAAAAGGGGTTTCCTTCCTTTTTCCTCCGACTTCCAGGCTCATACTTTCCATATTCCGCTCTACTGTAGTGGCTCTCTCATAAATTTCCTTTACTGAGTGGAAACGCTCAGAGACAAACCATCCCTTGATACTCCAAAGCAGCTTTTTCCTGAAACAAGTGGCTCTTGCTACCTCTGTCGGAGTTACACTCTCTGCGAACCTGCTCAGTTCTTCAAATCGTTCATAGAAATCCTTCACGGACATTCCCTCTGTCTGTTGGAGTGCCTCGAATTCCGCGACCTTCTGTTCCTTCAAATGTTCAGGGAAAAATTCATCTTCCAGAATTTTTTTAAAGATCGCCCAACCTCGCCTATGCTCGATCACACTCCCATCGGCCAGCTTTTCCTGCACTGGCTTGAAAAACTCTTCTTGAATCCTCATCCACCAACGACCAGCTACCTCCTTAAGGAAAAAGGCAGCAATCTTAACTTTGAATGGCTCAGGGCAGCCAACAGTCATAAAAATTCTCTCCATGTCCTCCAACCATTCCAATAATAGGCTAGGGTCTCCTCTCCCAGTGAAGTTGAGGGGTTTCTTCTTCTGTACGGCATCCGACATTTTTGCTAGCAGCATCTCATCCACGTTACCCCCATTATTACCATTATTTCCAGCATTGTTAATGTCGTTTCCGTGATTCCCATTGTTTCCAACGTTACCCTGGTCCCCATTATTGCCTTGGTTACCTTCGTTGTTCTGATTGTCGTTGTTGCCTTGGTTACCGTTATTACCCTGATCCCCATTGTTAACCTGGTTGGCATTGATGTTCTGTATGTTGTTGGCCATCTGAGCTATGGCCTGCATCATAGCCTGTTGTTGTTCCGCCAACTGAGCTAGAACGGCGGTTACGTCAGGACCAGCATTGTTTCCGCGCACCATTTTCTATAAGGTAATAACGTTTGAATTAGACGTGACCCAATTCAAATTAGTTGCTGAGGTCCATAGCAATGCACAGACATAGACAAGCAGTGAAATACGTTGACAGTTCAAGGACATCAAATGAAAATCAAGCGACAAACGAGTATCGTAATTCGATGAGCGTTTTTTTTTTTTTTTTTTTTTTTTTTTTTTTTTTTTTGGGAGCACGAGTCGTGTCCGGATCAGGTGTGTCCGCGTTAGGCATGTATCGTACTGCTCTCGTTTGAGCCAAGTAACGCGATTTCAAACAATTAAAACAAGTAGCAACCAAACCGAAGTACACAAATGGCATTTGATTAAATCAATCTTAAATAGTCATGTAATTATAGTGCTACCGGGGTATTGTTCCCAATTAGAACGAATATAACAAGTAACTTTGTCTAAAAAAAAAAATTTGCAAATTACACTTTACTGACGTAACTGAATCTATAATCTACTGAATTATAACATATAGTCTCCCGATATTGTGGGTTATAACATATAGTCTCCCGATATTGAATTACATGACTATTTAAGATTGATTTAATCAAATGCCATTTGTGTACTTCGGTTTGGTTGCTACTTGTTTTAATTGTTTGAAATCGCGTTACTTGGCTCAAACGAGAGCAGTACGATACATGCCTAACGCGGACACACCTGATCCGGACACGACTCGTGCTCCCAAAAAAAAAAAAAAAAAAAAAAAAAAAAAAAAAAAAAAAAAAACGCTCATCGAATTACGATACTCGTTTGTCGCTTGATTTTCATTTGATGTCCTTGAACTGTCAACGTATTTCACTGCTTGTCTATGTCTGTGCATTGCTATGGACCTCAGCAACTAATTTGAATTGGGTCACGTCTAATTCAAACGTTATTACCTTATAGAAAATGGTGCGCGGAAACAATGCTGGTCCTGACGTAACCGCCGTTCTAGCTCAGTTGGCGGAACAACAACAGGCTATGATGCAGGCCATAGCTCAGATGGCCAACAACATACAGAACATCAATGCCAACCAGGTTAACAATGGGGATCAGGGTAATAACGGTAACCAAGGCAACAACGGCAATCAGAACAACGAAGGTAACCAAGGCAATAATGGGGACCAGGGTAACGTTGGAAACAATGGGAATCACGGAAACGACATTAACAATGCTGGAAATAATGGTAATAATGGGGGTAACGTGGATGAGATGCTGCTAGCAAAAATGTCGGATGCCGTACAGAAGAAGAAACCCCTCAACTTCACTGGGAGAGGAGACCCTAGCCTATTATTGGAATGGTTGGAGGACATGGAGAGAATTTTTATGACTGTTGGCTGCCCTGAGCCATTCAAAGTTAAGATTGCTGCCTTTTTCCTTAAGGAGGTAGCTGGTCGTTGGTGGATGAGGATTCAAGAAGAGTTTTTCAAGCCAGTGCAGGAAAAGCTGGCCGATGGGAGTGTGATCGAGCATAGGCGAGGTTGGGCGATCTTTAAAAAAATTCTGGAAGATGAATTTTTCCCTGAACATTTGAAGGAACAGAAGGTCGCGGAATTCGAGGCACTCCAACAGACAGAGGGAATGTCCGTGAAGGATTTCTATGAACGATTTGAAGAACTGAGCAGGTTCGCAGAGAGTGTAACTCCGACAGAGGTAGCAAGAGCCACTTGTTTCAGGAAAAAGCTGCTTTGGAGTATCAAGGGATGGTTTGTCTCTGAGCGTTTCCACTCAGTAAAGGAAATTTATGAGAGAGCCACTACAGTAGAGCGGAATATGGAAAGTATGAGCCTGGAAGTCGGAGGAAAAAGGAAGGAAACCCCTTTTGATTTGATGAACATACCGAATAAGAGAGGAAATTTTAATAACTCTAGGGGGACTTCACAGTCTGCCAACACCGGAAACTTAGGGTACAAGTCCTTCCCTGCCAACAGGGCCCAGAGTTCGGGTGTGACCCCGAATAATTCCTGCAAGAAATGTCAGAAATATCACCCCGGAAAGACATGCACTGGCGATAGAATCACTTGCTTCCATTGTGGTAAACTGGGACACAAAGCTGCTGAGTGCTACTCCAAAATTGCCGGAAAACCACCAGTGGCACCCACAGGAGGTTCAGTGGCACCGAATCGGTTTCAGAATTTCAGAGCTCAAAGTGGATACGCGGGGTCAAACAATACCTATAGGAACCCAGCACCGACTAAGGGTACTGCGTCCGCTACCCAGGCTAGACCAGCAGGGTCGGCCAGTGTGACCACCCCCGGGAAGAAGCCTACGGGGCAACTGTATGTCATGAACCAGGAAGATGCTGACAACGCGGATGTTGTTTCGGGTAAATTTCTTGTCAACTCTGTTCTCGCTAATGTTTTATTTGATAGTGGTGCATCTCATTCATTTATTGCCGATAGAATTGTGGGGAAATGTGGACTTAATGAGGGCTCGGAAGTAGAATTTGAATTTTCTATGCCTAATGGATCCAGTGTTTTGTGTAAGAGTCAGTTTAAGGATGTGCCTGTAGTGATATGTGGACATGAGTTTAAGTCTGACTTAATAGTTTTTCCCCTACCCTACTTTGATGTGATTTTGGGGATGGATTGGATGGGTAGATATAAAGCTAGGATAGACTGCTGGTTAGGGAAAGTTACACTTCGTGGACAAAAGAATACCCGAGTATCCTATCGTGTACTGTCCAAAGGACCAAGGATCAAGTTTGTATCTGCCATGAACCTGAAGAAGCAGATAGCTAAAGGTGAACCCCTATTCTTGTGCCATGTTCGGGACACTAGAGTCGAATACCCCGATTTGAGTGACGTCCCTATTGTCAATGAGTATCCCGATGTCTTTCCTGAGGAGATTCCGGGGATGCCTCCAAAAAGAGAAGTCGAATTCAAGATTGACTTAGTCCCGGGGACGGGCCCTATAGCAAAGTCACCCTACCGAATGGCACCGGTAGAAATGCAGGAATTGAAGAAGCAACTGGATGAATTGGTGGAAAAAGGATATGTGAGGCCGAGTGTATCGCCTTGGGGAGCACCCGTGCTTTTTGTAAGGAAGAAGGATGGGTCCATGCGATTGTGCATAGACTACAGGGAACTGAATAACGTAACAATTAAGAATAGGTACCCCTTACCCAGGATTGATGACCTGTTCAACCAGCTGAAGGGCGCCAGCGTGTTCTCGAAAATTGATTTACAGTCTGGGTATTATCAAATGAAAGTAGCTGATGAGGACATACCGAAGACCGCATTCTCCACGAGATATGGGCACTATGAGTTCACAGTGATGCCCTTTGGGTTGACTAATGCTCCAGCCGTGTTTATGGATCTGATGAATCGCACCTTCAGACCTTATTTGGACAAATTCGTAGTCGTGTTCATCGACGACATTCTGATATACTCTAAGAGTGACGAAGAGCACACGAAACATCTAAGGACTGTCCTGGAGATTTTGAGGGAGAAGCAATTGTATGGTAAATTCTCGAAATGCGAGTTCTGGTTGGATAAAGTAGCATTTTTGGGACATGTGATATCTAAGGATGGAGTGGCCGTGGACCCAGCTAAGATAAAAGCGGTGAAAGACTGGTCAACACCCAAAAATGTGACGGAAATCAGAAGCTTTTTGGGACTCGCAGGTTACTATAGAAGGTTTGTCAAGGATTTCTCTAAGATTGCTAAACCAATGACCACACTGATGAAGAAAACCACCAGGTATAAATGGGACGAGTCGTGTGAGAAAGCCTTTCAAACTTTAAAGGACAGGTTAACCACAGCCCCAGTCTTGTCGCTACCTGATGAAAACATACCTTATGAAGTTTACACCGACGCTTCAAAGAATGGTTTGGGCTGTGTACTCATGCAGAACAGACGAGTAATTGCCTATGCGTCCAGGCAACTCAAAAATTACGAGGAAAACTACCCGACCCACGATTTGGAGCTAGCTGCCGTGATCTTTGCCCTAAAGCTTTGGAGACATTACCTATTTGGGGTGACGTTTAAGATCTTCTCCGACCACAAGAGTTTAAAGTACATATTTACTCAGAAGGAATTGAATAATAGGCAGAGGAGATGGTTGGAATTGATCAAGGACTACGATATGGAAATACAGTATCATGAAGGAAAAGCCAACGTCGTGGCTGACGCTTTAAGTAGGAAGTCCCTACATACGGTTCAATTGGTAGTCCAAAGGGAGAGGCTAAGAGAAGAATTCCTCAATTTCGGAGTTCAGCTGACTGAACCAGGAGCAACGTCGGGAACCACAGCTATTGGGGACGACGTCTTGGGCGAGATAGAAGAATTACAATCGGCAGATACGTCGTTAATGGATAAATTAGAGAAGGAGCCTGAATTGTTCAGGAAGGGTGGTGATGGCATCGTCCGATTTCAGGACAGAGTCTGCATACCTGGAGACGCAACACTAAAGAACAAAATTCTGGGCGAAGCTCATGCTAGCAAATATTCGGTGCACCCGGGAGGTGATAAGATGTACCAAGACTTGAGAAAGGTGTTCTGGTGGTCTGTAATGAAGAAGGATGTGGCTGACTTTGTATCTAGGTGCTTGGTTTGTCAAAAGGTTAAGAGTGAGCACAAGAGACCTCAAGGCAAATTACAACCTTTACCGGTACCGGAATGGAAATGGAGTTCCATATCCATGGATTTCATTGCAGGGTTGCCTAGGACGCAGAAGGGAAACAATATGATTTGGGTGATCGTGGATAGACTGACAAAGTGCGCACATTTTGTACCAATGAAGGACACCTGGAAAAAGAAACAGTTAGCCGACGCCTACATACACCATGTTTTACGGCTTCACGGTACACCACAAGAGATTGTGTCTGATCGCGATGCGCGCTTCATTTCTCGATTCTGGAAGAAGTTACAAGAGGCTTTGGGAACGAAACTTCTCATGAGTACCGCATTTCACCCGGCCACTGACGGCCAAACTGAGAGGACAAATCAGACCTTGGAAGATATGTTGAGAGCTTGTACCTTACAGTATCAAGGCGGATGGGAGGATAAGTTGGATTTGATTGAGTTTTCCTACAACAACAGCTACCAAGCCTCGATAAAGATGGCACCTTATGAGGCTTTATATGGCAGGAAGTGCAGGAGCCCAATCTGTTGGAATGATATAAGTGAAACAATGGTTTTGGGTCTAGACTACATTCAGGAAATGACAGATCAGGTCAAGCTGATTCAGGAAAGGCTCAAGGCTGCTCAGGACAGACAAAAGAGCTATGCTGACAAGACACGCAGCCACATTGAGTTCAGCGTGGGTGATATGGTTCTCTTACGTGTATCGCCTACCAGAGGCGTGATGCGGTTCGGGAGGAAAGGAAAACTGAGTCCCAAATTCATTGGACCCTACAAGGTGACTAAACGAGTTGGGGAGGTAGCTTACGAGTTAGACTTGCCTGCGAACCTTGATAAGGTCCATAATGTGTTTCACGTGTCACAACTCAGACGCTATGTCAGCGACCCGTCCCATGTACTGGACCCAGAAACCATCGAGTTGGATGAAACTATGACATATGAAGAGGCACCGTTAAAAATCTTAGACACCAAGGTGCGCAAAACTCGAAGTGCTGAGACTCACATGGTCAAAGTTCTATGGTGCAATAACAATGTTGAGGAAGCAACATGGGAAGTGGAGTCAGTTATGCGTGAGAAGTACCCTCACCTTTTCGATTAAGGTACTCTCGGTTCGGGACGAACCTTTGTTTTAAGGGGGACGAGAGCCACGGACGCCTCGCCATCCCTCTTTCTGACACAATGTGCTACGTTGTTTCGTGTTATGTGAACTTGTTATGTGCTTAATGTGTTATATGTGTTTATTGCTCTCCGTTTCAACTTTCACTCAGACACCTTTTAATTCATAATATTTACCTTACCTTACCTTTTGATCAACGTTGCTAGCCGAGGGTGAAATCTTGAGGGGTAGGTTTAAAGATTCGGGACGAATCTTTGTTTTAAGGGGGGAAGACTGTAACACCCCATATTTTTGGGACTATATTATTAAAGTCGTCGGGAGAAATTCATTTTAGGAGTTACGAGTTTCGATTTTTGGAAATTTAGAGTCACTTTCCTATTTCGGAATCGATTTCCTAATTGGGTAATTAAGAGGTGAAATTACCAATTTGCCCTTACTAAACCCTTCCTCACCTTAATATAAAAACAAAACACAAAAAAAAAAAACTCTCAACACTCATCCTCACGCGGCACAGCAGAGAAGGAAGAGAAAAGAAAGAAAAAAAAAGGAGAGAAGAGGGAGAGAAGAACAGAGGCGCGCGACCCTTCCCCGCGAACCACGCCGAGCCACCGCCTTCGCCACCGCGCAGCCACCTTCGCCTCTTTCCCTACCGTCCTCTCTTTCTCTTGGTTCAATCGAGAGAAGTAAGTTCTTAATCCCTTTCTTTTTTTTCTTAATCGATTAAATTGAGATTTTCGAGTTTGGTGTTCGATTAATGTTTAGAGCACGATTAGATTGTTTAATTTGCTGTTTTAGAGTTCCAATCGTGTTTATGGTAATTGTGGCTTATGGTTTGTGGATTTTCGAATTGGGGATTTTCGAATTAGGGTTCTGATTAATTGTGCTCGATTGTGTTGTGGAATTGTTCGATTTTGGGGAAGTTATTTGTTATGAATTGGGGATACTATGGTATTACGTTTTTTTTGGGAGCGTTTGATGAAGTTTTGGATGAGAATCGAACCGACTGTCGGTTCTGAATTTTTGGGTTATTTGGGTGTTGTTGTTGTTATTTTGTTGATTAATTGATGAAATTGTGTAATTTGTAAGATGGGAAGGTTGTGATATTAATTTGGTGTGATTTGTTGGAAGGGTTGGTTGTCGAATTCATGATTTTTGTGACCTTGTTGTAGTTAGTTGATTGTTTTTGTGTTGGGTTTTGATGGCGATCGTGTGGTAATTCAATCTTGTTATTTTGTGATTAGGGGGTGTGTTTGAGGAGTTTCTGTTTTAGCCTTGCAGCAGTTTAGTGTTTCGCTCAGAGTAAGGTAAGAATGTTGGTCCATCGCTTGCCTAACACATGTTGCTCCTCTGTTGGCTTTTCTATTCATATCCATCGTCTTGTACCCTTTTGCTTGACCTCGTGCTCTGCACCTTTGAATTCGTGATTTATTCGTATGGGTTACCCTAGCCCTACTTCTCTGCCTCTCGGCCCTGCATCCTCTTGGCCGAGTGGATCATTGGAGTTTCTGTTTCGTAAAGCTTGAATTGACTCGTTTGGCTTATTGGTATTCCGGCCTCGGCCGTTTATAAATCGTATTAACAAATAATGTATCATCGAATAATGGATATAAGGCATGGAGTCCAATCATGTCAATTAAACTCAAAAAGATGACTTGATGATCGCACAGCTTTGAAATGACATGCAAATGAAGATGAACAAGTGTTGATGCTTTAAACAACGAGCATCAATTGTAGGTGAAGTAGAGTAGTTGCGGTGCATCGTGAAGTTTACCTTGAATGTACCACTAGGAAGTATCTCTCCTTCAGCAACAACAATTGTATTCTCCGTAAAGTAACCAGTGGTGATTTTGTACTGGAGGTCAAGGAAACATATGATGCTGGCACAAAAATTAAATAAAACCCAGAGATGCTCTGAAGTGACAGTATCTTACGAAAGACTTGAGGGCTGAGTAAATTCTGCCCCATTCTAGTTTGACTGAAATAGCAAATCATCCTATACCCAGTCATGTAAAAACAAACAATGCATTTGCTAAATACCAGTTTTCAACTTGTAGTTAACAAGGATGATCCTCGGAGTTAATTAGACAAGGATGATCACACTAAGAAGCACATCCATAAGAAAAGAAACAAAGTGAAAATGAGGTTTGGAAAGGATATTGCAGTGGATAAATCAACTTCAACGGAGGCAGTGAGGTCTTCTAGGAAGAAGTGAGCATCCTCAAGCTGAGAGATAACGCCCATTATCCACCTTTTACCAGTTTGCCAGGTTAGGTTTTGAATTGGGACTATCTGTAGGATTGGAAACAAGACTGATTAACATCCATCCATCCATGATCCATGATCCATGGGGTGGAGAAATAAATAATAGTGGAGTAGTAGTAGTACCTCACAGGATCCGAGCTTAGTCATTTCAGCTTCAAAGGCAGGTTTGGAAAAGTGGGGATTCCGAGAAAGTCTCTGGGACAACAACTGAAATCTATCCCTATACAAAGTCGCCTTTGAAGGCGCATTTCCGTGAATCGGAAGAGGACCAGTGCACCTACAAGACATCCAATAAATTCGATAAATCCAGTCAGAATAGAAAAGCGGAAAAGAGACAAGAGAAGGGTTATTAGTTATTACTCGTAGAAGGTCTTGCGAATGGAGTCATAGCGGAATTTGGGGATGAGGAAGGCGTCAACGAAGCGAAAGGAAGAGTGTGAAGAAGAAGAAGAAGATTCGTCGACATCAAGCAAGGACGCAATAAGACGGGCGACCGAATCCTGATCCAAATTGGGGGATTTGAGATGCTGTTGGTGGAGGTGGTCCAGGAGCAGATCTAGGGCTTCATGAGGATCGTCTTGGCCATGGATTTGGAGGAAAGAGAGGACTTGCTGGAGGGCGGCAGGGTGGAGACTGTACTTCCTTATCCTGAATTGCTTAATCACCTCTTGCCTTGTTATCTTCCCCATGATCAAGATACTAGAAATAATACACAAACAACCCAACATAACATATAACATCCACTTCTGGAGTTTTCTTTGGGAGTTTCGGCAATCTAAAGTTACACGAAAACCACACTTTCCGAGCCCCAATTAAGCATAAAATGGCCATCTTAGCCACTTTCCTAGTGTATACAAAAATCTTAAAACAAATAATCAATTAAGCATACATTCATGATTATAACAGTTATCAGAACAAACAAAACCCGGATACCAGTTCTAGATTATATACATGTAGAAGCTTAACTTCAACGCCAGTACTAATTTAATTGACATAATACTAATAATAAGGACATTCAAATGCAAATAGAACTTAGCAAACCCAAGCTAACAATCCCTAATTAAGCTAAACAAAATCTTGAGAAAAACCCAACTTACATTCACAAACTTAAAATCAAGAATATGAAATACATAAGAGATTAAGGAAAATTAAGTTGCAGTACCTTATTAGGTGAATGAGAAACCTTCAACTCCTACAAGGGATTAAAATCCAAGAGAGAGAAATGACTCATGTCTCATGGTGTGTTTCTTTGGTTTTTTGGGCATTTGCAGCCTTTTTCTCATTCGACCCGTAATTTACTTGAATAAAAAATAACAATCAGATTTAAATGAAAAGGGTAATGTTAACGATCAGCCATGAATTATTTTATCCACGCTATGAAAAACGTATGTTGTTACCCCAAACTTTTATGCATAAACCTAAAAGGATCCTGTATACCAAGGATCTTCTTAGAAAAGTTTTGAGAAAATCTAGCAACTTAGAAAAAACACAAATTATTAGATTTACCCGGGGCACATAGAGCTACGTACCCCTCGCATCACTGTTCATAAATGTCCATTGAATTGTTTTCAAAACCCAATAGTAATTTAGTAGTAGCCTAATAAGGCAATAACAACTAAAAATCAAATAAAAACAAAACTAACCCAACTCAATTCTCTCTCCTTCCCTTCCTCCCTCCCCTGCCCTTTTCCTCCACCCGACCCCACCCCCGAACCACCATAACCCCTCCGCTGGTCGGACCCAACTACCACCTCCACCGATGAAACCACCACCCTCGTGATCGGAAAACTCAGGCGACCCAAAAACCCCTTAGTACGTGATTTGTGCCAAAACACGATAAAAAGACTTTAATAAAAGAAGAATAATTTGTCATAGGCGAAAGTAGTAAAGGACCCTCATACGTTTGCTATTATGTGAAATCAACCCCCACATGTTTCAATTGTAGCAATTGACCCCCATAAGTTTGTCAAAATGTGAAATTGAACCCTTCGCCAATTTCTCACCAAATTCTCACTCACAGTTACCATTTAAATATAAATTGTACATTGTATCATTGAATGGATACCGTATCACTATTAAGCCCTTCCCAAACCACTTCACTTTAAACTATATCAACAGAAGAAAAAGAAAAAACAAATTTCATTTTGTTGGGCACTCACTTAACATTCATCCTTCCCAAACCATTTCACTATTAAATCTGATTTTCCTAAAATGGTTCATTGATCTTTACCCCAATATAAATATATAAACAAAATTGCAATTTGTTTTTATAAGATAACTTGTTCTAAGAACAATTTCATGACTCGCGGATGAAACCTACCCAAAACATGTGATGAATCTGATGATCACAAAATTCGAAGAATGGATAAATTATCTTTAAGTTAATATCTACAAGTGTAACCCACAAAACGCTAAGCCCAAATTTATCACGTTAAGTATTTGTACTTTAATGTATTTTGCTCTTTAATTCTTTCGTGAATGGTATAATGTACAATTTATGACAAACTTATGGGTATCAATTGCTACAATTAAAACATGTGGGGGTTGATTTTACATCAGAGCAAACGTATGGGGGCCCTTTACTACTTTTGCCGTTTGTCATATATAGCAAAAATATACCAATAGTCTACGGTTTTGGGCAAAAATGACACCGCAATAAAAACGGCCCAAACTTTTATAGATATTATAGGGTATCCAGGCCAGTGTCTATCCACGGCTTTCCCCATTTCTCTCTCCTCTCAACTCTAAGTGCTGCCTGCTTACCTTCCAAGCGCGTACCCTATAACCACATTTCGCTTATTGCCGGGAAATCAAACTTAAATTCACAAATTTTGGAATCGAAAAATCAAACTTCACATTCACAAAATTAGATCCAAAATATGAAATGCATGAATAATGAAGTTGCACTACCGAGGGATTATGGGGAAGGAATTCCTTGTTTGGGACTTGAAGAGGGATTACAATTGTAACCCACTATTTGTTAAATTTGAGTATTTATTTTCTATGGAACGAAATCATTTTGTTTTAAAGTACGCAAAGAAATTGCAGATTATCGTAAATTGTGGTTTAAATTTTCATCTAATAACTCAATATATGAATCTGTTGCGATTACATCCAAAACATCACCCGGGCCACTAGCTATCCATCCATACCCGAGTCGTATAATTAATAGGACAATAATGTGTGCCGCCGTATGGGCGCCCTTATTCCCTAACCTACGAATGTGATTAAATCTACAAGAACAAAATCTACGAATAATACTAACTATTCGTACCATAAGTGTAATATTCCCTTCCTATTACAATATAAGAATACTTGCATAATCCCCTAAAATCATTCGAATGAATTTTGATCATTCTTAATTTACCTTACGACAAGTTCAGGAAACTTGTTGCGGGGCAAATTATACCATGCTCCCGGGAGCATGGTGGTCATTCTCACAATAGAGGAGTAGGAATCATATTTAAAATGATTTTCATTTTTTAAATTCATTTCAAGTGTATATATTATGAAAAGGACCACCATACTCTTGTGCTCGTGAGAGCATGATATAAGCATTGTCGTTGCGGAGGCTGTTGTTGTCTTATATATCAAATCTGATTAAACACTAATATTCGCATGAAATTAAATATTGTCATAACACGTACATTTTTACCTGGTCAAAGGGGATAATAACCTCCACAAAAACTCGTATGAAATATTGCCATAACACGAATATTCCTTAATGAGTAATGATATTTCTACTTTTCACTCATTATTTCCAAATTATAACTCATTATGTTTCACTTTGTACTCATTATTTATCACTTTTCGGTCATTATATTATATTATGTATAAATAGTCAATGTTTTTACTTTTCACTCATTATTTTCAATTATTGCTAGTTATGTACCATTTTGTACTCATTATTTATCATTCTTTAATCCCACTCAAGACTAGGTTCAAATGAGCACCCCTCCTCCCATGAGAACCATAAAAACCCTTTTAAGCCATTAGATTTAGAAATAAATGGTTGAGATTAAATTACTATTAATTTCTCCATTTGATTTTCCCATTAATCTTTTTTCTCTCCTCACCCTTCACCCACCCGCCTGAGCCGCCACCAAGCCACCGCCTCTATACACCACCTTGATCCGACCATCCAAGCCACACCACCACCTTAACCGCAGCCATCTCACGACCCAAAACCCACCATCCATCGTCGTTGCCATCGAATGGAGCGTCATCCAAGAGCCCCCTTTGTGTTTTCTCGATCTGCCCTTTCCACTCACACCACCACCTCAACCTACCAAAGGTCCGCCGCCCCAAATACCTCGAAACATGTAAGAAACCAACTCAACCAAAAGTCTAGACTGATAGTTAGGGCCCAAACAATGACTTTATATTTTAACACGCCCCCTCACGTGAATGCCCTTTGGACATGAAACGTGGACTTTACTAAACCACAGACGACCACTTATGTGCTTGATGTGCACTTAATTGAGGAGGGGGCTACGAGGATTTGAACTTGAGACCTCAGGATCGCTGAGGCTCTGATACCATGTTAGAAACCAACTCAACCAAAAGTCTAGACTGATAGTTAGGGCCCAAACAATGACTTTATATTTTAACAAAACACACCCGGTCAACCTACCAAAGGTCCGCCGCCCTCCCCATTGTCGCCGTCAAGGTTGTTTCGGAAAATGAACCATCTTGGGCCACCCATTTACCCTTTATTAACGTTTGGACCACGAGCGGAGTGAGTGTGGGGCCGAGCCGAAGGCAAGGAGTCCACATTGGACCGCCGGAGGTTGACCATTTTTGCCGGAGAAAGAAGGATGAGAAAAAAGGGGAAATTGGAGGAGGTAGATTTGGTGTCAATGGGGGTGGGGTTTTTGGGTCGCCTGAGTTTTTCGATCACGAGGGTGGTGGTTTCATCGGTGGAGGTGGTAGTTGGGTCCGACCAGCGGTGGGGTTATGGTGGTTCGGGGGTGGGGTCGGGTGGAGGAAAAGGGCAGGGGAGGGAGGAAGGGAAGGAGAGAGAATTGAGTTGGGTTAGTTTTGTTTTTATTTGATTTTTAGTTGTTATTGCCTTATTAGGCTACTACTAAATTAATATTGGGTTTTGAAAACAATTCAATGGACATTTATGAACAGTGATGCGAGGGGTACGTAGCTCTATGTGCCCCGGGTAAATCTAATAATTTGTGCTTTTTTTAAGTTGCTAGATTTTCTCAAAACTTTTCTAAGAAGATCCTTGGTATACATGATCATACTATGACTTTTAGGTTTATGCATAAAAGTTTGGGGTAACAACATACGTTTTTCATAGCGTGGATAAAATAATTCATGGCTGATCGTTAACATTACCCTTTTCATTTAAATCTGATTGTTATTTTTTATTCAAGTAAATTACGGGTCGAATGAGAAAAAGGCTGCAAATGCCCAAAAAACCAAAGAAACACACCATGAGACATGAGTCATTTCTCTCTCTTGGATTTTAAGCAACTTAATTTTTCTTAATCTCTTATGTATTTCATATTCTTGATTTTAAGTTTGTGAATGTAAGTTGGGTTTTTCTCAAGATTTTGTTTAGCTTAATTAGGGATTGTTAGCTTGGGTTTGCTAAGTTCTATTTGCATTTGAATGTCCTTATTATTAGTATTATGTCAATTAAATTAGTACTGGCGTTGAAGTTAAGCTTCTACATGTATATAATCTAGAACTGGTATCCGGGTTTTGTTTGTTCTGTTAACTGTTATGATCATGAATGTATGCTTAATTGATTTTTTTTTTTAAGATTTTTGTATACACTAGGAAAGTGTATGCTTAATTGATCTTGTCGGTCTACTTTTGTTTACGTTATTGTATAATTACAATATATTGTTTTATATGCAGCCACAATATATCGAACGTTTCACCTATCTTGATTTTGTATTTTATTTGTTAACGAACTGTACTATTTTTAAGAGTTTAATAAATTTAACTTGAACAAAAAATTAATTTTTATAATTACAATTACAATAAAGAATAAGTTAAAAATAAATATGGTTGCATTTATTATTTGGCATCATTAGAGGCGAGTTCTTCGGCCTAAAATTGGTTACATAAAACGACCCTCTCCCACACTCTCACGAGTCTCACCCCTCACCCAGTTTGATGATATAAAGCCACCTCTCTCTCTCTCTCTCCACGATTTCCGCCTCCGACACCACCGCTGTAAGTAAACCCTAATCCCCAACTTGATTGAAATTTGGGAGTTGGGATTTGTAATCCCCAATTTGATTACAAATTTGAGAGTTGGGATTTGTAGGATATATAGTGAAAAGCCAAACCCTAAAAAGCCCCAAGAAGAAATTAAATTAGGAATCATGCCAGCGGAGAGGGGGGAGCCTAGCACATATGAGGAAGCTATAGTTGAATCCCACGGAGCGTCAGCTTTCGACATGATCCCTTTAAGCTTCTACCAATTCGGGAATTGGATGAACCACGCTCAGTACGAGCGTTACGCCAAAAAACTTGAAGAGAGCGGTGTATTCTCACATAACTTTGTATTTCTCATGGACAAACAAACAATGAATTGATACTCGTATGATTTGTTACTAATTTTTGTCCATGCGCTGTTTTAAAATCTTTACTCATCTACTGATTCTTTTTTTTTTTTTTTTTTTTTTTGTGTGTGTGTGTGTATATAACTAATAGGGCTTTGATGTCAGTGGCTGCACTGGTAGTGTTGCTAATGGGATTGTTGAGATGAATGACACACAGGTTGAGGTTGTCGTACCCGCTGCAAAGTTTGCTGTTAACAAACATAATGAAGACACGGTTAGTGTTTTTGCCATGTGATTCAATATACCATGACAATGGAAACGGAGTTAGGCTACCTTTTTTCTGTATAAATGAAAACATGGGGTCGTTTTAGTAGTCTGGGTGTCTCCCTAGATATAATTAATGATATGTTTGCTACATACAGGGTGCAACATTGAAGTTTCTTGAGATTGCAAGAGCCAATATTCAAATTCTTCGTGATGTTATTTACTACATCACTTTGAAGGCAGTTGATGAGCAGAACCAAGATCAACCAAAGCTCTACCGTGCCAAAGTTCTCAAACATCCTATCAAAAAACATAGAGGTCAGACGGAGGCTGATAGGAAATACACTTTGGAGAGTTTCATCATATCCCCTCAGCAGAAACTCAAAAAGGCTCCTCCACTTCGGGTTAACCCAAAATCTAACAAGCCCAAAAGATCATTCCCCGATCCTATACGCAAACCCCGGCGCCCGTTTTACTTATTTGTGTAATTCATGTCTCAATATTACTTCTTAATTGCTGCTATCTGTTTTCTTCATTAGCAGCTTATGCTTTTTTTTGCACAAGTTTAATTACCTCCCCTACCATTGCAGGGAAGAATTAAGGACTTATATTGACCACGCAGATAAACCATTTTATGAGGTTAGTTTGCTCGCTGTCTTCTTATTCATCTTCCCATGTCTTTGGAATGACTTAGTAACCTTTGCTATTCTCCATTGTTTTTGCTTTTCTTAAACAGCTCCTGAAATTTGCAAAAACTGAGTGGGAGTCTTTGTCGCGTGAGGTGATTTTATTGTGAAGCACCATCTACTGTTTTACTTGAATACTTGAATATTTCCTGTTCAATGGATTACTTTATTCTCTTTTTTTGTGAAGCATGGTGAATGGATACACTGCTTTGCTGCTTGATACTTTATTTGAATCGTTTTGTTGTTTGTACTACTATGTGCTAGTCAACTACAGTACTACTAAACTAGGTATTTGCTACCGTCAATTTTAAGAACGTGTGTTGGACCATACCAGGATATCTGAATCACATCATGCCAGGATATCTCAATTACAACAACAACAACAACAACAACAACAACTAAGCCTTATTTCCAATTTCTATTGGGGTCGGCTAATATGAATCATTATCCGAATCCGTCTAATAAGCACCCATCGGAGACTGTATAAATAAGACATAAAGAAAGAAGGAAAATAAAGGAAGGAAAAACAAACCGGACTAAAAACAATTACAAGGGAAGAGATTGTTGAAAATAGGGTTCAAAATTTTGCTAGTATTTGCACACTAGGCCATTTACTAGTTTTAAAATAATTTAAAACTTGCATGCTCCCTCTTTCCCTTATTTCTGTTGTCTATTAGTGCAAGAGCCCATTCGTGTCAGCTCTAGTTTTTTGGCTGGTTGATATTTTGGTAGAGTAGCAGCTCCTATGTGGTATACCTTTAAAGTAAATTAAGTCCTTTATTTCTCATCAGGCGTAGATCTGGTGAAGTCGGCGACTGGCTCTTTTCTTAAATAGAAAAACGAAGATTTTGGTACATATTTCAGGATTTGCTTTTAACTATTTGTTGTGTTGTAAGCATCTAAGGTGGCTTGACCAAAGTTGTCTTACCAAGTGGGAACAATTGTGTTGCCTTGTACAAGCTTCTTTATGATGCGGATGTAATTGTATCTGCCATCTAAATACTCCTTGACTCTAGTGTTTAAGGCTTGTCACCAAAGTTTATTGGGAATCAAGAATGAGCTTTTCGTACTCCTACTGGTGTGAAACTTGATACGTTGTGTTTTTGGTTAATGCTCTTTCTGCTGCCTCTATGTATTGTTTAAATTTTTTGCCTCCTCAAGACTCATCGTACGAAGTGTGATTGTGCTCATTTGTTCACCTCTGTGTTTCCTTTTGTCCCCTTTCCCAAGAACCATTTCTCCATGAGCATCACTTCTCCTCCATTACTTGTGCTTCTTCGTTTATGTCTTGTCTTATGTTCTTGGCACCAAAGTGTCAAGCTTATGGAATTTAATTGTAAAGAGTCACTTTCATGCTGCCCAGGGCTTAATTTTTTTTTTTTTCCAACACTGCCTTGTATCTTATGTCTTCCCTCGGACCTTGGCTCATATTAGCCGACCCCAAATGATTTTGCGGATAAGGCTCAGTTGTTGTTGTAATAGGAAGTTCATTGTGTTGTCGCCAAACAAGTTCTTAATCTTGTTGGGCTTCAAAAATAATTGATGCTAAGATGAATTCTGTCTTAGAATCTATTTTAGATTGTAGATTGTACCGCAAAGGTTGTAGACCTATAGCTTTATGGTGATTGTGATTCTATTAATTGCAATCTATCAATGATGATGGTGAAGTAGTGTGTTTCATTTCACAATCAGGATATGTTTTTGCTTCTTCCAACCACCAAACCAGTTATAGGATTTCTGCTATAACCAAACAACGCTTTCTTTATTGGTAAATGCTGCCTTTGTTGTGCCATCCCGCTGAAGTGTTGCTTTATTTTACTTGCCATTTGTCAATATTGTTGATCCTTGGTAGTCAGTGCACTGCGCCATTGAACGAGTGACTTGAGTTTTAAAACACATTGTTACTATCTGTTTTGGCCCACTAAATTGTTGTTGACAATTATAAGTCTGGTTCATTAGCAACCTTGATTTATTGCGTATTTTGCATTGTGATCGAGATTGGGGAATAGGTTTACTAGCTCGGAAGTAGCAACTTTACTTAGGCAGATTACTCTTCCATTGAGGATGCGTGGTTCATCGTATACTATACAATTTGGTACTCTGACGTTATGGGGACACAAGTTTGTTAACTGGACTATTCTTTGCCTAGGGTTTGCTATGGAGCTACCTAATTACCGTTCTGTAGTATTATTTTTACATGTCAAGGCAATACGGTTCCAGTGGCCCTTGTTGTTTTCATGCTGAGGAACTGTCTTTTGTGAAATCCTTTCCATCAGTCCATATAGATGAAGATTTGGTGCACGGCAACATGTAGTAACACCTTTTGTGCTTTGCAGGACAAGGCTATATATGCAAAGGTGGCTGAGAAGGATCTCTTGCTTAATGAACTGGAAGTTTAGGTATGTGGTTAAATGGATAAATTCATGTTGAAGAAAATGATGGGATGCAATAGGATTTTTCCTACCTTTTTCCTTTTTGTTAATAATATTTTTTTTTGGTTGGGAGATAAGTGATGTAGTGAGAACTGCGAATTCGCAGCACTCTAACTGAAAATACTGTTGTTTTCAGTTATTCTCTTGCATTTTATGCTGTGTTTCTGTTACGATGTGCTTACCTCCTTTATTAATAAAAGTTGTTATTTTTTCCCTCTCTTGCGCAGGCTGGAGCTGGTTGGGGACGAGAGCAGGATGTAATAACTTATTATCATGGTATTGTTAGTCTGTGTACCGTATAACATATTGGAGCCTTTGGTGTGTCTTTGTCTAAGCTCGGGCTACTGATAATCGAATTGTCTTAGTGTCAGTATATTGTAATAAAGCTTTAGGACTTGTGGTATGTGAGCTCGACCCTAGTTTCCTTTGCAGGTTTTGTAACTTTGCAAATGTTGGTGAAGTTAATGCGTTTTTCTTATCAGTTGCCTAGTTGTTGTTTATGTCTAATAAGTTGTGGTTTGAACAACTGATTAACTGAAGACGTTTTCTCTTCTGATGTTGCGCATGCTAAGCTTTGGTCACAGTAAGTATAGCTTTAACATGATGAGATAAACAACAGGGTTTAGGACTAATTTAAAGGGTGTCTTTTGACTTTGTTACTGATCAGGACATCAAAATTTTTAGTGGTTTCAGTTGAGAAACCCTCTTGGGTATCTCCTGAGACGTTTGCCTCATTGGAGAATGTTCTTAACTGTAGATAACATGATTTCTTTCACAGGAAAGGCTGAAAAGTGCTCTATAGTGAAACTCGGTTCATGACAAAAAAATAAATTCGCAGAAGACTGTCTACAGTCCCTTCGCCCTATTTATTTCTATACGTTAACAAATATTGTGAGGTGGTATCTGAAATTAGTATAGAATCAAGTGAGATAGGGGGAGTAATTTGAAAGAACAGAATGACTGCTCGTTAGCATCGTCGCGAGTCTGATCTGCTGCCTAGTTTCAGTAATCATGCCGTCATAAGTCCTAACTTAACAATTAGCAGAACTGTAAAAGTCAAGAATGAAGTCTCAGACATAATGTTCTCCCTGAATATATGGTACAGTAGCATAATTGAGCTCATAATTGCCTTTTGACTTGGTCATTTAGTTAGAATCAATTATGTTACCTATTCTTGGCTGATACTTCACGAGTGACATCAGGTAGCATCTTTGAATTGTTCCCTGATGCCCTTTGAAGAGCTTCAAGACAAATGTAGATCTATCTGAAAGATACTGTTAGCCATAACATATGTTTGGATAATATATACCTCTGTTAAGGTATCCCCTTAATTTTTGGAACATTCTTCTGACCTGAATATCCCTCTCCACCTTGGAAGAGCTATATTAACCCATGTCTAGTTCTGAAGATTCCTCAGGAGCCCTGCACGCAGAAAAGCGGCAGTATAACTTTTTAAGCCATTGTGAGGTCAATTAGCTTCATCATAGCTGTTGTGCTGTCAATTGTCAATCACTTGACAATATTTATACTAGAGAATAAGGTTTGACTCGTTTCTATCGTCTTATGATTGGTGTTTGGAAGTAAATTACATTCAAGTAATAAGCTTACTATGTCCCAAAGCCAATCACATTATGCATACTTATGTAGATTTATATGAAGGATAAGATAAAAGATTAGTAACATTTGTATATTGGACGGCACAGGCAGCATTAATATGATTTTGCTATATCGGAGAGGATGTACTTAAGGAGTGAGTATGCAGGATCTCTTAGATTAAACTGATGAAATAAGACAGGGGTTAAGATTTAGATACATAAGGGAATGTAAGAAGACCTTTACTTAGGCTAAGTTCAGTGGAGTTATTTTCTTATATTATTGCATTCTGATGAGAATGTACAATCATCATATGTGACGGGGCTTTTTAAGCGTTGGTTGTCACAAACCTACCACGCAACCCTCCTCTTTTATCCGGGCTTGGGAACGGCTAGAGCATACACTCGTAGACAGACTCTTTCCATCTACACTCTATTCTATTAGACTCTTAAAAACTAAAATGATTTCAACTTTCTGCATCTTTGACTGCCTCCCTTTGAACTCTGTTTTCAACCTTCTCCTCCCTCCTAATTGTTTTTAGTTCGGTTTGTTTTTCCTCTCTATATTTTCCTACTTTCCTTTTTTCTTTATGTTCTACTGATACCGTCTCTGATGAGTGTTTTTTAGACGAATTCGGATAATGGTTCATATTAGCCGACCCCAATTGAAATTGGGATAAAGGCTTACTTCTTGTTGTTGTTGCTGATGAGAATGTACAATCAGCTTAAACTGACATTTCATTAATACTTCATTCTTGAGCACTTCTGTCTTGGTGTTGAAGGAGTGTGTCCTTCGATCAAGTGGTCACATAGTACAGGATTAATTACGAAGGTGATTATTCAATTATATTTAGGTAGTCGTAATGTTTGGCTAGAGACCGCTTACGATTTGTTGGTTCGTAAACTAACTGCTAAATATAATTGAACCTATTGGGTCACACACTTTGGGCCAATATCGGATCAACGTAAATGAACACGGATTTCGGGTTAACGGGTTTGGTACCTGTTATGTCTCACTTGACTAATTGAATTAGTCAGTCAAAAGAATGTCAACAGCCTAATTGATTAGCATAATAATCATGACATTAATTGTGCATCAATTACAATTATGTGGAATCTAATTACACATAATGGCAAAAGTAACAGGCGTTACTTTGTTCTTGGCACATATAAGGAAATGGTTTTCCTTATGATGTAATAGATATATTTTATACCATATTCATACGCACAAAACTCTTGGAGAAAAACAAAGTGAGACACTTACTCTTGATCGTGATTCGGGTTTTGTCCTAGCCGACTTATCGTTGGGTTCGTGGCCTCGTGTGGATACCGGTAGAGGAACAACACTTGGGGTTCTTGCCGTTCGTATTACTATTGTTATTATACTCACGAGGATTATCACGCGTCAAAGGTATGTCTTATACTAAGACTCATGTTATTACATGTTTGTGTCCTCGGGTGTTTTGACTTAATTCCGCAAGTTAGACTTATCAAAACCCTACAGTGGTATCAGAGCCACATACATGTAATAATTTTGGTCTAAAATTGATATAGCCTTGAATTACGTGTTTTGGTTATACGGTTTAAAATTGCGAGTTTTAATTGGATTAAAACATAGGAATTGCACACTCTATAAATTAAAAAAAAAATTATCATGTTCTTCGTTTGCTTTATCTGGCCAAACTACTATTGGTTAATTGGATTAATTTTAGATAGTGTTTTGACCATAGCTTATCAGATTCGAAATCATGATAAAGAGGCAAAATTTTGCGAATAATTGGATTAATTTCAGAAATTGTTTGCTATAAGTTGGAAATGATTTAATTAGATTACCTCATGTTCTGACGTCATATAAAATTTGTTGAAAATAATTGGATTAGTTTAAAACAAATTTTACCCAAATTGATTTCGAAAACAAATTAATTGGATTAATTTCGGATTTTCGAAATTTAATTAAAAAAAAAAACAAAAAAAAAAAAAAATTTCCCAAATCAATTTGAACCAACTCTGAATATCAAACTCAACACCTAGTCATTTACCCAAATTGAGATTAGATCTGCAATCATATGAGGGTAACACATACCTTATAGAAAGGATAAATCATAGTGATGAACAAAATGATTTGTTGTTGATGTTGACGGTGGCGCTGGGTTGCACGCTAGGCGTGCATGCCGACGAGGTGGTCGGGCGCGGCTGACACACAAACAACTTCGGTGAATGTCGACGCTGCTAGGCGGCAAGGACATGGCTACGACGAGCCGGGCTCGAAATCGATCGAATGCCATAAACAGTGGTTTGAATTTGATGTTCTGTGTATTAAATGCATAGAAAGATATTTAAAGGAAGTTTGACCCTTTTTGTTTGGGTAATGAACGCTTATGCGTTCTATTTGATGAAAGAAATCTTTTATTTTTTTTTTTTTTTTTTTTTTTTTTTTTTTTTTTTTTTTTTTTTTTTTTTGAAGTCTTTCTATGCGTTTTATGTTTATGTGGCCTAAACGACAATGCCATAAATAAGTAGGATTAGAATCATTTGATTTTGCCTTTTTAGTGTTTATGTTATAGATCATTTTGCCTTGATTTAGCACATAGAGTCCATTATCCAAATGAGCACTACCATAAAATACATCATTTCTATAAAATAGACAACCATTGTCTTTAAAAGTAAATCCAAAACCTTCCACATCCAATACAGAAATAGAAATAATGTTTTTGCTAATTGAAGGAACGAAATAACAATTATTCAGTTCTAACAAGAGCCCGGAGGGCAAAGACAAAACATAAGTGCCTACGGCTAATGCAGCAACTCTAGCTCCATTGCCAACTCGTAGGTCGACTTCTCCTTTCGCCAAGCTTCTACTTCTTCTTAGTCCCTGCACATTTGAACAAATGTGAGAACCACAACCGGTATCTAATACCCAAGAGGTAGAACTTGTCATGTTAATTTCAATAACATAAATACCTGAGGTAGAAGCAATGGTCACAGTACCATTCTTCTGATCTTCCTTGAACTTTGGGCAGTCACGCTTCCAATGACCCTTGCCATTGCAGTAGAAGCATTGACTCTCAGATTCAGGAATCTGCCTTTTCCCAATCTTGGGAGCAGCTTTGGGCTTGGCAGCGACAATCTGCTTGCCCTTCCCCTTGTACCCAGTACGTTTCTGAGGTCCCTTCTTGAAACCCTTCCCCTTTTGAACCATGAGAACATGCTTTGCAGGTTCAATCTTAATGCTTGGTTCAGCAGTGAGGAGCATCCCATGCAACTCAATGAGACTCTTGTCCATCCCATGCATGTTATAGTTCACCCTGAACTGATCATAGCCATCATGCAAGGAATTGAGGACGATGTCAACAGCTAGCTCCTGCTTGTAGGCAAAACCCAATCGTTCCATATTCTCAAAATGAGCTATCATTTTGAGCACGTATGGGCCAACTGGTTCTCCCACTTTCAGCGAGCTATCAAGGATTGCTTTGTTGGTCTCAAACCGTTCAACCCTCGCTTGTTTTTCAAACATGCTTTTCAAGTTTGATATTATGTCTATAGCCTCCATTTTCTCAAACTGTTTTTGCAAATTTGGTTCCATGGTGGCTAACATAAGGCATGTGACATCAGTAGAGTCATTAAGATGAACATCTCTTTCATAGACTTCATCTTCAGTAGCTCCTTCTTCTGGAAGTTCTGGGGGAGGAGTCTCCAAGACATACTCTTTTTTCTCTTGTTTGAGAACTATTCTCAAATTGCGGTACCAATCTAGGAAATTGGTGCCGTTCAATCTCTCCCTTGAGAGAATGGAACGCAAGTTAAAAGTTGAATTGATAGCCATCATCTACAATTATTAAAGCAAAATTTTAATCATTTATCATATAAATAACCTGAATATAAATGAAATTTAAATTATCAAGTTATTTAACATTTTATTCAATCTAATGCCCCAAGAGAATAAAATGATTCCAAGATCCCAAATGAGTTAGCCTAAGCAAGCTTTGGCTTGTCACCCAAACTAAACCATTTAGGTAAGTAATCCCATTACTAATTATATCCAATATAATTGCAAGAATTAAAAAAAAAAAAAAAAAAAAAAAAAAAGTGATCCTAGTATGGCCTCTAGTCCTAAAGATCTAATCTTCATGACTCCGGAACGACTTTGGATCCCATCCACACCATACACGTGCCATCACCATGACTTGCCATGCAACGGTTTCCACTCCAGCGTAATTACAATAGATGAACGGTACGCAGACCGTAAAACTAATGATTACATAAATACATAACGGTACGCAGACCGTATTTTCTATCCTTATTTTAGGCCATACTAGTCACATCATGCATAAACCATTCATACATAATCATTCACCCATTCACTTCTAAAGTGAATGGCCCAATTCTAATATAAGCATATATTAAAATCATATCATGCATATAACCATTAAACACACAATTAAACACGCTAGCTAATTAAAACATTAATTCTAAATTAATAAATAATTAACTAAAGAATTACCGATTTGTCATGTTATAGGTAATAATTCCAAATTATTTAATTAAAATGCTTATAGGAATCACATAATCAGACGAACGAAACCACCTAGTGTCTCAATCCTTAACCCAATACTAAGACTATCCAAGTATAAGACTCTCCCACTCAAAATCAGAACCCTCTTTAAAAAAAAAAAAAAAAAAAAAAAAAAAAAAAAAAAAAAAAAGATTTCTTTCATCAAATAGAACGCATAAGCGTTCATTACCCAAACAAAAAGGGTCAAACTTCCTTTAAATATCTTTCTATGCATTTAATACACAGAACATCAAATTCAAACCACTGTTTATGGCATTCGATCGATTTCGAGCCCGGCTCGTCGTAGCCATGTCCTTGCCGCCTAGCAGCGTCGACATTCACCGAAGTTGTTTGTGTGTCAGCCGCGCCCGACCACCTCGTCGGCATGCACGCCTAGCGTGCAACCCAGCGCCACCGTCAACATCAACAACAAATCATTTTGTTCATCACTATGATTTATCCTTTCTTTAAGGTATGTGTTACCCTCATATGATTGCAGATCTAATCTCAATTTGGGTAAATGACTAGGTGTTGAGTTTGATATTCAGAGTTGGTTCAAATTGATTTGGGAAATTTTTTTTTTTTTTTTTTTTTTTTTTGTTTTTTTTTTAATTAAATTTCGAAAATCCGAAATTAATCCAATTAATTTGTTTTCGAAATCAATTTGGGTAAAATTTGTTTTAAACTAATCCAATTATTTTCAACAAATTTTATATGACGTCAGAACATGAGGTAATCTAATTAAATCATTTCCAACTTATAGCAAACAATTTCTGAAATTAATCCAATTATTCGCAAAATTTTGCCTCTTTATCATGATTTCGAATCTGATAAGCTATGGTCAAAACACTATCTAAAATTAATCCAATTAACCAATAGTAGTTTGGCCAGATAAAGCAAACGAAGAACATGATAATTTTTTTTTTAATTTATAGAGTGTGCAATTCCTATGTTTTAATCCAATTAAAACTCGCAATTTTAAACCGTATAACCAAAACACGTAATTCAAGGCTATATCAATTTTAGACCAAAATTATTACATGTATGTGGCTCTGATACCACTGTAGGGTTTTGATAAGTCTAACTTGCGGAATTAAGTCAAAACACCCGAGGACACAAACATGTAATAACATGAGTCTTAGTATAAGACATACCTTTGACGCGTGATAATCCTCGTGAGTATAATAACAATAGTAATACGAACGGCAAGAACCCCAAGTGTTGTTCCTCTACCGGTATCCACACGAGGCCACGAACCCAACGATAAGTCGGCTAGGACAAAACCCGAATCACGATCAAGAGTAAGTGTCTCACTTTGTTTTTCTCCAAGAGTTTTGTGCGTATGAATATGGTATAAAATATATCTATTACATCATAAGGAAAACCATTTCCTTATATGTGCCAAGAACAAAGTAACGCCTGTTACTTTTGCCATTATGTGTAATTAGATTCCACATAATTGTAATTGATGCACAATTAATGTCATGATTATTATGCTAATCAATTAGGCTGTTGACATTCTTTTGACTGACTAATTCAATTAGTCAAGTGAGACATAACAGGTACCAAACCCGTTAACCCGAAATCCGTGTTCATTTACGTTGATCCGATATTGGCCCAAAGTGTGTGACCCAATAGGTTCAATTATATTTAGCAGTTAGTTTACGAACCAACAAATCGTAAGCGGTCTCTAGCCAAACATTACGACTACCTAAATATAATTGAATAATCACCTTCGTAATTAATCCTGTACTATGTGACCACTTGATCGAAGGACACACTCCTTCAATCTCCCACTTGTCCTTAGAGCAAGTGCGGAAACCACATTCCCTTGTCACTTAATGTCTTAATTGAACATAAGGTGAGATATCAAGTCATCCTTATTAAAATCCAAATGTGAAACTGTATAAGCAAACGATTGATCCACAATCCGTTTGAGCACGGCCATGCATTTTCAGTTTCTACTCTCTGAGAGGCTTATAGACAACAATCCCACTCGAATGGGAGGACAACACCAATCTTGCACACTCAAGTCTCTCTACTAGGTTCATGATAATCCGAATGTCACCCTTATTACCCCTTTTAACAGCAGGTGTTAAGTAACATCACAGTCTATCAATCTTCTAGCAAAAGCAAATGATATACTCAGGTTTAGGAACCGTGTCACAATAGTCAACGTGAAAATCTTTTAATGACTTGTAAAATCTCTAAGATTTTCACAGCGGGTCTGTCCAACATGAATTTCAAATCCATATCCATGCAAAAGTCCATGACTTCCAAAGTCCCGAAACTCATGAAACAAAGTTAATGAAGCAACTTGCATACCAGTCATACTAAGTCGTTAAAGTGTCCAATCTTAGCATAACAATGCTAACAAAATTAACGACCTAGACTGGGGACTAAATAATAATAATTCCAGTTCACTTAATAGGGTTCCATAACCAAGACCTCATCTTGTCAACCTATTGGAAATAATATTATAGGACAATCATTTAATTCTAAACCACAATCAAATGAGCAAACAAGAAATTCAATTTCTATTAATGATAAATGTAAAAATATTGTCTTACAATCATGATATCCAAATCATATCTAAAACAATTATAAGAATCACAACCACTCTTCAAAGTGTTTGATCCCAATTGCCAAGGTATGCCTCTCATGCTTAGCCTGTGGCAAAGGTTTAGTTAACGGATCTGCTACATTGTCATCCGTACCTATTTTGCTTATCTTAACATCACCTCTATCAATGAACTCACGGATAAGGTGAAAACGCCTAAGAACATGTTTGGCTTTGCTATGTGACCTTGGCTCCTTAGCCTGAGCAATGGCACCATTATTATCACAATAAAGTTCCACTGGGTCAACAATAGAAGGAACAACACCCAAATCGGTGATGAAATTTCTAATCCAAACTGCTTCCTTTGCGGCCTCTGAAGCTGCTATATACTCAGCCTCTGTTGTAGAATCAGCAACTGTGCTTTGTTTTGAGCTTTTCCAGCTCACAGCTCCACCATTGAGACAGAAGATGTAACCAGATTGCGATCGGGAATCATCCTTGTCTGACTGGAAGCTTGCATCAGTGTACCCTTTAACTAACAATTCAGATTCCCCTCCAAACACCAGGAAGCTATCTTTAGTCCTTCTAAAGTACTTTAAGATATTCTTGACTGCACTCCAATGCATCTCACCTGGGTTTGCTTGGTACCGACTCGCCATGCTTAAAGCGTACGAGACATCTGGGCGCGTACATATCATGGCATACATGATAGAGCCAACTGCCGAAGCATATGGAACTCTGCTCATTTTCTTCTCCTCATCAGGTGTCTTAGGACACTGAGCCTTGGATAGAGTTATGCCATGACTCATGGGCAGAAAACCTCTCTTAGAGTTTTCCATTTGGAACTTAGCAAGTACCTTATCAAGATAAGTACTCTGACTTAGTCCAATCATCCTTTTAGACCTATCTCTTAAGATCTTGATGCCCAATATGTACTCCGCCTCCCCTAGATCTTTCATTGAAAAACACTTCCCAAGCCAAGCCTTTACAGACTTCAACATAGGAACGTCGTTTCCAATGATTAGTATGTCATCAACATACAAGATCAAGAAAACAATCTTGCTCCCACTAAACTTCTTGTATACACAAGACTCAAACTCGTTCTTGATGAATCCAAATTCTTTGATTGCTTCATCAAAACGAATGTTCCAACTCCTGGATGCTTGCTTTAATCCATAAATAGATTTCTTAAGCTTGCATACTTTCTTAGCATTCTTGGAATCTACAAAACCTTCAGGTTGTACCATGTACACATCCTCTTCTAAAAGACCATTTAGAAAAGCGGTTTTGACATCCATTTGCCATATCTCATAATCATAATAAGCGGCAATCGCTAAGATGATCCGAATGGATTTCAGCATAGCAACTGGTGAAAAGGTTTCATCATAATCCACTCCATGGACTTGTTTATATCCTTTTGCAACCAATCTAGCCTTGTAAACACTTATGTTACCATCTTTGTCTGTCTTCAATTTGAAAATCCATTTGCACCCAATAGGAGTTACCCCATTCGGCAAATCTACCAAGTCCCAGACTTGATTTTCAGACATAGAATCCATCTCGGAATTCATGGCCTCTAACCATTTTTCGGAGTCATTACTCGCCATAGCCGTGTTATAACTTGTAGGTTCACTACTTTCTAAAAGTAGTACGTCACAATTTTCAGTCATACAGATCGAAATGTATCTTTCCGTAGACTTCCTTTCCCTACTAGATTTACGAAGAGCATCTGCAACAAAAACGGGGTCTGTTTCTAAAACAGATGTATCGTCACTCGGATTCTCACCAATTTCTAAATTTGGTGATAACCCTGAGCTGGATGCTACATCCATTTGTTGCTCATCTCGAACCTCATCGAGATGAATATTTCTCCCACTTGTCATTTTAGAAAGGTGTTCTCTTTCTAAAAAGACACCAGTCCGAGCAACAAATACTTTGTTCTCTGATTGGTTGTAGAAATAATACCCTTTCGTTTCTTTTGGGTAACCCACAAAGAAACACTTGTCTGATTTGGGTCCAAGTTTATCTGAAAGCATACGTTTCACGAAAACTTCACAACCCCAGACTTTAAGAAAAGACAATTTGGGAACCTTTCCCGTCCATAACTCATATGGAGTCTTTTCCACAGCTTTTGACGGTGCCCTGTTTAGTGTTGTTGCAGCAGTTCCTAGAGCATGTCCCCAAAATGATACTGGAAGATCGGCCTGACTCATCATTGATCGAACCATGTCTAACAATGTTCGATTACGCCTCTCTGAAACACCATTCAGTTGTGGCGTCCCCGGAGGGGTGAGTTGTGAGACTATCCCACAATCCTTTAGATGATCATCAAATTCTAGACTCAAATATTCACCACCTCGATCTGATCGAAGGGCTTTAATCTTCTTGTCAAGTTGATTCTCTACTTCATTTTGAAACTCTCTGAATTTTCCAAAAGATTCAGATTTGTGTTTCATTAAGTAAACATAGCCATATCTACTCAAATCATCTATAAATGTAATGAAGTAGCCATATCCACCTCGTGCTGTTGTGCTCATTGGTCCACACACATCGGTGTGTATTAGACCCAATAGAGTGCCAGCTCTTTCACATTTTCCTGTGAAAGGAGACTTAGTCATTTTCCCCATCAAACATGATCTACACGCCTCAAATGGCTCCAAGTCAAATGAGTCTAGAATTCCTTCCTTTTGAAGTCTTTCTATGCGTTTTATGTTTATGTGGCCTAAACGACAATGCCATAAATAAGTAGGATTAGAATCATTTGATTTTGCCTTTTTAGTGTTTATGTTATAGATCATTTTGCCTTGATTTAGCACATAGAGTCCATTATCCAAATGAGCACTACCATAAAATACATCATTTCTATAAAATAGACAACCATTGTCTTTAAAAGTAAATCCAAAACCTTCCACATCCAATACAGAAATAGAAATAATGTTTTTGCTAATTGAAGGAACGAAATAACAATTATTCAGTTCTAACAAGAGCCCGGAGGGCAAAGACAAAACATAAGTGCCTACGGCTAATGCAGCAACTCTAGCTCCATTGCCAACTCGTAGGTCGACTTCTCCTTTCGCCAAGCTTCTACTTCTTCTTAGTCCCTGCACATTTGAACAAATGTGAGAACCACAACCGGTATCTAATACCCAAGAGGTAGAACTTGTCATGTTAATTTCAATAACATAAATACCTGAGGTAGAAGCAATGGTCACAGTACCATTCTTCTGATCTTCCTTGAACTTTGGGCAGTCACGCTTCCAATGACCCTTGCCATTGCAGTAGAAGCATTGACTCTCAGATTCAGGAATCTGCCTTTTCCCAATCTTGGGAGCAGCTTTGGGCTTGGCAGCGACAATCTGCTTGCCCTTCCCCTTGTACCCAGTACGTTTCTGAGGTCCCTTCTTGAAACCCTTCCCCTTTTGAACCATGAGAACATGCTTTGCAGGTTCAATCTTAATGCTTGGTTCAGCAGTGAGGAGCATCCCATGCAACTCAATGAGACTCTTGTCCATCCCATGCATGTTATAGTTCACCCTGAACTGATCATAGCCATCATGCAAGGAATTGAGGACGATGTCAACAGCTAGCTCCTGCTTGTAGGCAAAACCCAATCGTTCCATATTCTCAAAATGAGCTATCATTTTGAGCACGTATGGGCCAACTGGTTCTCCCACTTTCAGCGAGCTATCAAGGATTGCTTTGTTGGTCTCAAACCGTTCAACCCTCGCTTGTTTTTCAAACATGCTTTTCAAGTTTGATATTATGTCTATAGCCTCCATTTTCTCAAACTGTTTTTGCAAATTTGGTTCCATGGTGGCTAACATAAGGCATGTGACATCAGTAGAGTCATTAAGATGAACATCTCTTTCATAGACTTCATCTTCAGTAGCTCCTTCTTCTGGAAGTTCTGGGGGAGGAGTCTCCAAGACATACTCTTTTTTCTCTTGTTTGAGAACTATTCTCAAATTGCGGTACCAATCTAGGAAATTGGTGCCGTTCAATCTCTCCCTTGAGAGAATGGAACGCAAGTTAAAAGTTGAATTGATAGCCATCATCTACAATCTCTTCAAAAGTTTAAAGAGGGTTCTGATTTTGAGTGGGAGAGTCTTATACTTGGATAGTCTTAGTATTGGGTTAAGGATTGAGACACTAGGTGGTTTCGTTCGTCTGATTATGTGATTCCTATAAGCATTTTAATTAAATAATTTGGAATTATTACCTATAACATGACAAATCGGTAATTCTTTAGTTAATTATTTATTAATTTAGAATTAATGTTTTAATTAGCTAGCGTGTTTAATTGTGTGTTTAATGGTTATATGCATGATATGATTTTAATATATGCTTATATTAGAATTGGGCCATTCACTTTAGAAGTGAATGGGTGAATGATTATGTATGAATGGTTTATGCATGATGTGACTAGTATGGCCTAAAATAAGGATAGAAAATACGGTCTGCGTACCGTTATGTATTTATGTAATCATTAGTTTTACGGTCTGCGTACCGTTCATCTATTGTAATTACGCTGGAGTGGAAACCGTTGCATGGCAAGTCATGGTGATGGCACGTGTATGGTGTGGATGGGATCCAAAGTCGTTCCGGAGTCATGAAGATTAGATCTTTAGGACTAGAGGCCATACTAGGATCACTTTTTTTTTTTTTTTTTTTTTTTTTTTTTTTTTTTTTTTTTTTTTAATTCTTGCAATTTATTTTGATATTTATTGCGTTTTTTTTTTATTTATTAGTTTACCTAGCTCGCGATCGTTCACTAGAGTTTTAGGTCAAAATAATAAATCAAAAGTCCCTAATAATATTGAGTTTATTTGCCTTTCCACACAAGTAACACCTATTAAGCTCTAGATCATTAGTGATAGGTTTTGCCAAAGCAAAGTATCACTTCTAATCTTGAGATAAATACGGGTAAACTTATGAAGGGGTTTACAAGTTAGGTGTGGTTGACTTGACAATATCAGTAAGGAGTCCTTAGATGTTGAGGCAAAAGGAATAGGTTGATATTAGATATAACCTATAAACCAGGAATTATATTGGATATAATTAGTAATGGGATTACTTACCTAAATGGTTTAGTTTGGGTGACAAGCCAAAGCTTGCTTAGGCTAACTCATTTGGGATCTTGGAATCATTTTATTCTCTTGGGGCATTAGATTGAATAAAATGTTAAATAACTTGATAATTTAAATTTCATTTATATTCAGGTTATTTATATGATAAATGATTAAAATTTTGCTTTAATAATTGTAGATGATGGCTATCAATTCAACTTTTAACTTGCGTTCCATTCTCTCAAGGGAGAGATTGAACGGCACCAATTTCCTAGATTGGTACCGCAATTTGAGAATAGTTCTCAAACAAGAGAAAAAAGAGTATGTCTTGGAGACTCCTCCCCCAGAACTTCCAGAAGAAGGAGCTACTGAAGATGAAGTCTATGAAAGAGATGTTCATCTTAATGACTCTACTGATGTCACATGCCTTATGTTAGCCACCATGGAACCAAATTTGCAAAAACAGTTTGAGAAAATGGAGGCTATAGACATAATATCAAACTTGAAAAGCATGTTTGAAAAACAAGCGAGGGTTGAACGGTTTGAGACCAACAAAGCAATCCTTGATAGCTCGCTGAAAGTGGGAGAACCAGTTGGCCCATACGTGCTCAAAATGATAGCTCATTTTGAGAATATGGAACGATTGGGTTTTGCCTACAAGCAGGAGCTAGCTGTTGACATCGTCCTCAATTCCTTGCATGATGGCTATGATCAGTTCAGGGTGAACTATAACATGCATGGGATGGACAAGAGTCTCATTGAGTTGCATGGGATGCTCCTCACTGCTGAACCAAGCATTAAGATTGAACCTGCAAAGCATGTTCTCATGGTTCAAAAGGGGAAGGGTTTCAAGAAGGGACCTCAGAAACGTACTGGGTACAAGGGGAAGGGCAAGCAGATTGTCGCTGCCAAGCCCAAAGCTGCTCCCAAGATTGGGAAAAGGCAGATTCCTGAATCTGAGAGTCAATGCTTCTACTGCAATGGCAAGGGTCATTGGAAGCGTGACTGCCCAAAGTTCAAGGAAGATCAGAAGAATGGTACTGTGACCATTGCTTCTACCTCAGGTATTTATGTTATTGAAATTAACATGACAAGTTCTACCTCTTGGGTATTAGATACCGGTTGTGGTTCTCACATTTGTTCAAATGTGCAGGGACTAAGAAGAAGTAGAAGCTTGGCGAAAGGAGAAGTCGACCTACGAGTTGGCAATGGAGCTAGAGTTGCTGCATTAGCCGTAGGCACTTATGTTTTGTCTTTGCCCTCCGGGCTCTTGTTAGAACTGAATAATTGTTATTTCGTTCCTTCAATTAGCAAAAACATTATTTCTATTTCTGTATTGGATGTGGAAGGTTTTGGATTTACTTTTAAAGACAATGGTTGTCTATTTTATAGAAATGATGTATTTTATGGTAGTGCTCATTTGGATAATGGACTCTATGTGCTAAATCAAGGCAAAATGATCTATAACATAAACACTAAAAAGGCAAAATCAAATGATTCTAATCCTACTTATTTATGGCATTGTCGTTTAGGCCACATAAACATAAAACGCATAGAAAGACTTCAAAAGGAAGGAATTCTAGACTCATTTGACTTGGAGCCATTTGAGGCGTGTAGATCATGTTTGATGGGGAAAATGACTAAGTCTCCTTTCACAGGAAAATGTGAAAGAGCTGGCACTCTATTGGGTCTAATACACACCGATGTGTGTGGACCAATGAGCACAACAGCACGAGGTGGATATGGCTACTTCATTACATTTATAGATGATTTGAGTAGATATGGCTATGTTTACTTAATGAAACACAAATCTGAATCTTTTGGAAAATTCAGAGAGTTTCAAAATGAAGTAGAGAATCAACTTGACAAGAAGATTAAAGCCCTTCGATCAGATCGAGGTGGTGAATATTTGAGTCTAGAATTTGATGATCATCTAAAGGATTGTGGGATAGTCTCACAACTCACCCCTCCGGGGACGCCACAACTGAATGGTGTTTCAGAGAGGCGTAATCGAACATTGTTAGACATGGTTCGATCAATGATGAGTCAGGCCGATCTTCCAGTATCATTTTGGGGACATGCTCTAGGAACTGCTGCAACAACACTAAACAGGGCACCGTCAAAAGCTGTGGAAAAGACTCCATATGAGTTATGGACGGGAAAGGTTCCCAAATTGTCTTTTCTTAAAGTCTGGGGTTGTGAAGTTTTCGTGAAACGTATGCTTTCAGATAAACTTGGACCCAAATCAGACAAGTGTTTCTTTGTGGGTTACCCAAAAGAAACGAAAGGGTATTATTTCTACAACCAATCAGAGAACAAAGTATTTGTTGCTCGGACTGGTGTCTTTTTAGAAAGAGAACACCTTTCTAAAATGACAAGTGGGAGAAATATTCATCTCGATGAGGTTCGAGATGAGCAACAAATGGATGTAGCATCCAGCTCAGGGTTATCACCAAATTTAGAAATTGGTGAGAATCCGAGTGACGATACATCTGTTTTAGAAACAGACCCCGTTTTTGTTGCAGATGCTCTTCGTAAATCTAGTAGGGAAAGGAAGTCTACGGAAAGATACATTTCGATCTGTATGACTGAAAATTGTGACGTACTACTTTTAGAAAGTAGTGAACCTACAAGTTATAACACGGCTATGGCGAGTAATGACTCCGAAAAATGGTTAGAGGCCATGAATTCCGAGATGGATTCTATGTCTGAAAATCAAGTCTGGGACTTGGTAGATTTGCCGAATGGGGTAACTCCTATTGGGTGCAAATGGATTTTCAAATTGAAGACAGACAAAGATGGTAACATAAGTGTTTACAAGGCTAGATTGGTTGCAAAAGGATATAAACAAGTCCATGGAGTGGATTATGATGAAACCTTTTCACCAGTTGCTATGCTGAAATCCATTCGGATCATCTTAGCGATTGCCGCTTATTATGATTATGAGATATGGCAAATGGATGTCAAAACCGCTTTTCTAAATGGTCTTTTAGAAGAGGATGTGTACATGGTACAACCTGAAGGTTTTGTAGATTCCAAGAATGCTAAGAAAGTATGCAAGCTTAAGAAATCTATTTATGGATTAAAGCAAGCATCCAGGAGTTGGAACATTCGTTTTGATGAAGCAATCAAAGAATTTGGATTCATCAAGAACGAGTTTGAGTCTTGTGTATACAAGAAGTTTAGTGGGAGCAAGATTGTTTTCTTGATCTTGTATGTTGATGACATACTAATCATTGGAAACGACGTTCCTATGTTGAAGTCTGTAAAGGCTTGGCTTGGGAAGTGTTTTTCAATGAAAGATCTAGGGGAGGCGGAGTACATATTGGGCATCAAGATCTTAAGAGATAGGTCTAAAAGGATGATTGGACTAAGTCAGAGTACTTATCTTGATAAGGTACTTGCTAAGTTCCAAATGGAAAACTCTAAGAGAGGTTTTCTGCCCATGAGTCATGGCATAACTCTATCCAAGGCTCAGTGTCCTAAGACACCTGATGAGGAGAAGAAAATGAGCAGAGTTCCATATGCTTCGGCAGTTGGCTCTATCATGTATGCCATGATATGTACGCGCCCAGATGTCTCGTACGCTTTAAGCATGGCGAGTCGGTACCAAGCAAACCCAGGTGAGATGCATTGGAGTGCAGTCAAGAATATCTTAAAGTACTTTAGAAGGACTAAAGATAGCTTCCTGGTGTTTGGAGGGGAATCTGAATTGTTAGTTAAAGGGTACACTGATGCAAGCTTCCAGTCAGACAAGGATGATTCCCGATCGCAATCTGGTTACATCTTCTGTCTCAATGGTGGAGCTGTGAGCTGGAAAAGCTCAAAACAAAGCACAGTTGCTGATTCTACAACAGAGGCTGAGTATATAGCAGCTTCAGAGGCCGCAAAGGAAGCAGTTTGGATTAGAAATTTCATCACCGATTTGGGTGTTGTTCCTTCTATTGTTGACCCAGTGGAACTTTATTGTGATAATAATGGTGCCATTGCTCAGGCTAAGGAGCCAAGGTCACATAGCAAAGCCAAACATGTTCTTAGGCGTTTTCACCTTATCCGTGAGTTCATTGATAGAGGTGATGTTAAGATAAGCAAAATAGGTACGGATGACAATGTAGCAGATCCGTTAACTAAACCTTTGCCACAGGCTAAGCATGAGAGGCATACCTTGGCAATTGGGATCAAACACTTTGAAGAGTGGTTGTGATTCTTATAATTGTTTTAGATATGATTTGGATATCATGATTGTAAGACAATATTTTTACATTTATCATTAATAGAAATTGAATTTCTTGTTTGCTCATTTGATTGTGGTTTAGAATTAAATGATTGTCCTATAATATTATTTCCAATAGGTTGACAAGATGAGGTCTTGGTTATGGAACCCTATTAAGTGAACTGGAATTATTATTATTTAGTCCCCAGTCTAGGTCGTTAATTTTGTTAGCATTGTTATGCTAAGATTGGACACTTTAACGACTTAGTATGACTGGTATGCAAGTTGCTTCATTAACTTTGTTTCATGAGTTTCGGGACTTTGGAAGTCATGGACTTTTGCATGGATATGGATTTGAAATTCATGTTGGACAGACCCGCTGTGAAAATCTTAGAGATTTTACAAGTCATTAAAAGATTTTCACGTTGACTATTGTGACACGGTTCCTAAACCTGAGTATATCATTTGCTTTTGCTAGAAGATTGATAGACTGTGATGTTACTTAACACCTGCTGTTAAAAGGGGTAATAAGGGTGACATTCGGATTATCATGAACCTAGTAGAGAGACTTGAGTGTGCAAGATTGGTGTTGTCCTCCCATTCGAGTGGGATTGTTGTCTATAAGCCTCTCAGAGAGTAGAAACTGAAAATGCATGGCCGTGCTCAAACGGATTGTGGATCAATCGTTTGCTTATACAGTTTCACATTTGGATTTTAATAAGGATGACTTGATATCTCACCTTATGTTCAATTAAGACATTAAGTGACAAGGGAATGTGGTTTCCGCACTTGCTCTAAGGACAAGTGGGAGATTGAAGGAGTGTGTCCTTCGATCAAGTGGTCACATAGTACAGGATTAATTACGAAGGTGATTATTCAATTATATTTAGGTAGTCGTAATGTTTGGCTAGAGACCGCTTACGATTTGTTGGTTCGTAAACTAACTGCTAAATATAATTGAACCTATTGGGTCACACACTTTGGGCCAATATCGGATCAACGTAAATGAACACGGATTTCGGGTTAACGGGTTTGGTACCTGTTATGTCTCACTTGACTAATTGAATTAGTCAGTCAAAAGAATGTCAACAGCCTAATTGATTAGCATAATAATCATGACATTAATTGTGCATCAATTACAATTATGTGGAATCTAATTACACATAATGGCAAAAGTAACAGGCGTTACTTTGTTCTTGGCACATATAAGGAAATGGTTTTCCTTATGATGTAATAGATATATTTTATACCATATTCATACGCACAAAACTCTTGGAGAAAAACAAAGTGAGACACTTACTCTTGATCGTGATTCGGGTTTTGTCCTAGCCGACTTATCGTTGGGTTCGTGGCCTCGTGTGGATACCGGTAGAGGAACAACACTTGGGGTTCTTGCCGTTCGTATTACTATTGTTATTATACTCACGAGGATTATCACGCGTCAAAGGTATGTCTTATACTAAGACTCATGTTATTACATGTTTGTGTCCTCGGGTGTTTTGACTTAATTCCGCAAGTTAGACTTATCAAAACCCTACAGGTGTTAACAAGCATGGATAAACTATTGGAACATGTCTTGTATTCACAAGACATATTTGATTCTGCATAAAGGTCAAAGGGCCTCCTGGTTTTGAGCAGCTTTTGAGGATATATGCCCTCTGAGACTGTTTCAGAGTGATATGTTAGCAACGTTGTGCTAAAAATGACTTCATATTCTTCGAAGATGAATCAATACTCACCCTTACCATGTCTGCTGAAACATTAACTGATAAGTCCATATTTGATGATTTTCAGGAAAGTTTGCATTGTGTTTATCCAAGTTAATCTGATTGCAAATGATTGCCTGATACTGTTTCCTGACTGACTTCCCTGACAATCGACTCTTAATTGGATATTTACTCCCTCTGTCCCACTCAATGCTCTACATTTTATAATTTATCGTCGCAGTTTCTGAAATAATGTTGAAGATCCGGTTGGACAGACGGAGTAATTTATGTTTTCTGAGTTATGCTTAAAATCTGTGTCCGAAAATGTATATGAATAACTAATACATTAGTTCTAGTCTGTTCCTTGGGTTCTGGAGGCGTATGCCGAAAACTCAATCATAGCAGAAAATCTGATTCTGACTATTACTTCAGGTGCTAATCCTGTAATGATATGATTGAATATCATATAAGGCACAATGTTTCTTTTAATTATGTAAAGCATGACAGTCTCTGAATATTTTACTAGCCAGAATCTGTAGAAGAGACTTATTATTGCAGTGGTTGAGTATTTTTGGGGAGCAAATCTAAGCTTGATTAAGTTTATTAATTGTGCATATCTAGTCATTGTGTGTGTGTGTGGACAAGTGTATCAAATCTTATTAGCTGGTAGGTTAGATTAAGCACACTTTTCTTGCTGTTTTGTCTTTTGCAAATGGCATTTCTTTTGTTTTTCAAAACTACCAAAAGACTTGTAAACGAGACCCTTCAAACATTTCAAGATGCCCTTTAAGATACACTTATCTTCAAATTATAAGAGCTAAACTGTTCAATGACCCTAAAGTCTAAGACAAGGAATCACAGATAAATCATATATATACTCTATATTATACTCCCATAAGCTACATTCACCATTGGAAAGTTATAAAAGGAAGAATTAGTTAAAGGGTTTGTATTATATATACACTCTTTTGTCTTTGGTGCCACTCTTACTATGCCAAAAGAATTTCTGTAGGATTATTCCACTGCACTTCTCACTATAACTTTACCAATCTCATTCTGCATTATTCTTTAAACTGAGTTTTTTAGCTTGTTTTCTTCTGTGTTTTTGAACTTTATGGAAACCATTGAGAATAATGAGGATCTTTTGAGTCTTAGCTTAGCCATAGTGAGTCATTCTAATCATGATGAGAGGATCAGAAAGAGAAAAAGGATCGATGTCGTCCCTAGTCTTGTGTGTTGTTCAGGTGAAGACTGGGAAGGGAAGATAATTAGGCTGCTGCAAGAGAGACAGAGAATGCTGAGCACCAAATCGACACGAAAAGGTGCAATCCAGGAAGGAACTGGTTTGCACCTGATCCATTTACTGCTCATATCAGCAACACTGATCAATGAAAACAACATCAGTTCAGCTGTTGATAACCTGATAGAGCTGTACAGGTATATGTCAGTAAATGGTGATTCAGGACAAAGAGTTGCATCTTATTTTACTGATGGGTTAACTGCAAGGCTCTTAACTCAGAAATCTCAATTTTATGACATGGTTATTAGCAAACCAACACCTGCACAAGAGTTTTCAGCTTTTATTCAATTTTATAGAGTCTCCCCTTTTTACCAATTTGCTCATTTTACTGCAAATCAGGCCATACTTGAAGCTTTTGAAAGGGAAGATGCAAATAATAATGGGTCATTACATGTCATTGATTTTGACATCTCATATGGATTTCAGTGGCCTTCTCTTATCCAGTCTCTGTCAGAGAAAGCTACTTGATGTAAAACCTAGTCTAAACTTTAAGTATTTCTATGAGTATAGTGCAGCGGAAAATAAAGAACGAGTTTGATATGATCTAACCCTCAAACTCGCAAGCTAGAAGGGCTAAACCTAAGTATTTTCGTGCCTAGATCACTCAGAAACAAAGCAAGAAAACACAGAACCTCGCAAGGAAGATTTTGAAGGGAAACTCCCTTCGACTCTTCGATATTAATGCTCAAACATGTAATGAAAAGAATACAACAGCTACCCTTATTTATACTACTCTTAAGACTCCTAAACTTACCTAAAGTCAAGTTAAGAACCAGTTTTGGATCTTCCTTTAAACCGACTTTAAGCTTATTGCTGTAACTTTCCTAAACTCTTCTATAACAACTTGGAAACCTTCTAGGTCCCTTATTGAACGAAAATACTGATCTAAGACACTTTCCTAAACATATTAGACTCTCTAATAAAGAAAATAACATTGGTAGCTGAATTTATTAAGTAGCTCTCTAAGACAACCCATCTACTCGATTCCATGTAAGCATTTCAACCCCATGAGTGTTGAACTTGAATCCTAGAAGCAAATTGGAGATGTCTCTACTTAGTAAGACCTCTTGTGAGTTAAGTAAGAGTGCTCCTGCATCATTCTCCCTTTCTTCAGAAGAATTTGCCCTCAAATTTGCATCATCTAGGTAAGGAGACAGATCCCCAACATTAAATGTTGCACTCACTCCTCCAAACTCATCAGGTAGCTCTAGCTTATAAGCACTATCACCATAACACTCAAGCACTTTGAAAGGACCATCAGCCCTCGACATCAACTTGTTCTTTCTCTTGGATGGAAACATTTCCTTGCGTAAGTGTAGCCAAACCAGATCACCAATCTTGAAAGTAGGCTGCTTTCGGTGCTTATTTGCTTTAGCTTTGTACCTTGAATTAGCTTTCTCAATTTGCGCCTTCACTTGTTCACAAGTCCTCATAAAGGTTGCTTGTCTCTCCTTTGCTTCAAAGCTAATCATCTCCTTCTTTGGAATAGGAATAAGATTGATTGGGAGGTAAGGATTAACTCCATAGACAATCTCAAATGGTGCTCTTTCAGTAGTCATTGATGGAGTCCGATTATAAGCAAATTCTGCATAAGCCAACTTGACATCCCAATCCTTAGTAGTCTTACTCACTAAACCACGCAACAAGCTCCCAAGTGTTCGATTAGTTACCTCAGTCTGCCGATCAGTTTGAGGATGATGGGATGTACTAAAAAGAAGCTTAGTACCCACCAATCTCCACAAAGTCTTCCAAAAGTAACTAAGGAACTTGGTATCCCAATCTGATACAATGGTCTTAGGAATTCCATGTAAACGAACAATCTCCCTATAGTAAAGATCAGCAACATTAGAAGCATCGTCCGTTTTATGGCATGTCACAAAATGAGCCATCTTCGAAAACCTGTCAACCACCACCATTATAGAATCTTTTCCCCTTTGGGTGCGAGGTAACCCAACAATGAAATCCATACTCACCTCACTCCATGGATGTGTAAGGACTGGTAGAGGAATATAAAGACCCTTGGTGAATGAACTCTTCATCTTTTGGCATGTAGCACACCTTGCAATCGCATCCTGTACATCCTTGAGCATCTTAGGCCAGTAGAAGTGCTCTCCTAGAATGTCATATGTCTTATTCACGCCAAAATGTCCAGCCAAGGCACCACCATGCGCCTCTTTCACTAACAACTCACGAATTGAGCTCCTAGGAACACAGAGTCTGTTCCCCTTGTGATGCAGATTTGATTAGCATACATGATAAAGGGATTCTAAAACGAAGCATGACAGAATTTCTGAGTAATGACAATCTTGTTGTTGTTGGTTTTGTGTTTTATTGAAACGAAAATGCAAGGAGGGATATGATTCTGGCCTTAGTTACAGAAACACCTTCTAAGGTTACAAAAAATGGTCTTTAAAAGACACTAAGGGTCTAAGAACAACTCTCACTTACAGAGACACCTAATGAGGGTAGAACTTAGGTTTGGTTCACCACAAATGCACCCTTGAGCATAAGCTACTGTAACAACCATTTTGAGAATCCTCTCAAGTGTTTTTCATATATCACAATCTGATTTTTACAAAGGGGAAGCAGCTCTATTTATAGAGCTAAAGTAATATACAACTTGATAGGAATTAGACTAATAATTACTACAACATGTAAAGATAAACTAATGAAAACCAATCCATTTATCTTCTGCAATTGGACGTGCATAAGGATGATGGAGGTTGTGCTTTTCTTCTGACTTGGAGCTGCAATAACTGGCCTTTTGACTACTGACTTTTCAGTTGTCATGTTGATTTGGAAGGCTTGAGATAATGTCCTACTTGCGTTAATAATAGCAGCACCAATTTGGCAAGTGGGTCTCCAAGAATCTGATTTAAAGCAAACCCTTACATAAGGGTTTCCTCCTTCATGTACTTAGTTGATAATCAGCCACTTGCTTAGCTTAAACTAACTTTTTATCTACATCATGGTTAGCACGGAATTTGTACCACTTTGCTTAGAAATTAATTAGTCTTCAAGCATATTTGTGTTCTTGATTATATGATTAACATGACGTTTACTATTGCTCATTTCATTCGCATAGGCTGGCTTGCTCCTGCATCACCTTGAATAAATAGCCATCTTGTACAGAAAACAGGTTTGTTGGATTCTCCATTTCAGTATAAAAATCTGGATCCTCTTTGTACAAGTCTTTCAATTGCTCAAACCCTAACAATCTTGCATCAAGGGTCACCAACAAGCAATGTATAAGGCATCAGCTACAACATTAGAACTCCCCGTCTTGTACTTGGATGAGAAAGTAAAAGACTGTAGAAACTCCACCCACTTAGCATGTCTCGGGTTCAATTTCTGTTGTCCATGTATATACTTCAAAGCCTCATGGTCTGAATGCAAAACAAAAGGCTTAGGACGTAGGTAATGAGCTCAATGATACAATGCCCTCACAACTGCATAAAATTCTTTGTCATATATATGTAGAGTAGTTCAGCTTTGGACCACTCAATTTCTCACTGAAGTATGCAATAGGACGCTTTTCTTGAATCAAAACAGCCCCTATACCAACTCCACTTGCATCACACTCAACTTCAAACAATTTGTCAGTCGGGCAATGCTAGATCAGGTGCAGCACATAGTTTGTTCTTGATCTCCTCAAATGCCTTTTGAGCACTTGTAGTCCAAACAAACTCTCCCCTCTTGGTTAATTCTGTTATAGGTGCAACAATGGAGCTAAAATTCTGAATAAAACGCCTATAGAAAGATGCCAGTCCATGAAAACTTCTAGCTTCAGTTGTCGTGGTAGGAACATGCCAGCTTTGAATTGCTTCCACTTTAGATGGATCAACTCTCACACCATCTCCTCTAATAATATAACCTAAGAAGGTCACATCAGGCACCATGCATAAACGTACACTTCTCAAGCTTACCATAGAGTTTCTGCTCCCTTAGTCTCTCAAAAACCTTCCTTAAGTGCATCAAGTGTTCATCTTTGTCTTTGCTGTAAATAAGAATGTCATCAAGATAGACGATAACAAATTTGTTAAGAAAAGGCCTTAACACTTCATTCATCAGCCTCATGAAAGAACTAGGTGCATTAGACAATCCGAAGGGCATAACCAGCCATTCATAAAGCCCTTGCTTAGTCTTGACTCTTGAATGCTGTCTTCCACTCATCACCTTCTCTTATTCTCATTTGATGATATCTACTTCTCAAATCAATCTTTGAGAATACTCGAGCTCCTGTTAATTCATCAAGCATATCATCTAACCTAGGCATAGGAAAACGATACTTGATGGTTATGTTATTCACAGCCCTGCTATCTATACACATACGCCATGTCCCTTCCTTTTTTGGCACCAAAAGGGTTGGTACAGCACACGGACTAAGGCTCTCTTGCACATAATCTCTGTCAATCAACTCTTGCACTTGTCTTTGTAATTCCTTTGATTCTTCGAGATTACAACGATAGGCTGGTTTATTAGGCAATGAAACTCCTGAAATCAGGTCAATTTGATGCTCAATGCCACGTTTTGGAGGTAAACCAGGTGGTAGGTCTTCGGGAAACACATCACCAAACTCATTGAGCAGCCCCTAAACAACCACATCATCATTAGGTACTCCTCCCTCCAATTCTCGCACAAAAAGGACATAATCACGTTCTCCATGCTCCAACTCCTTTTCAAACTCAGCAGCATTCATAAACAAGTTTGCAAAACCATTAGAGTTAGACATAAGAGTATTATGTGGTACAGTACATGGTACAATCTCCTCTGCAGCCTTATGCTTCTTCAAACGCATCTTGCTAGGTGATAGGGGTTTTAGGTGATACCTATCCTTACCTTTTTGCACAATGTGGACATTAGACCTGCCTTTATGTGTCACATCTCTGTCAAACTGCCTTGGACGTCCCAACAGCATTTCACATGCATTCATAGGTATAATATCACACCACACTTCATCCTCATAAGGACCCATAGCAAAAGACACTAAACCTTGTTTTTTCACCTTAATTCCATTACTTTCATTCAACCAATGCAGTAAGTAAGGTTCGGGGTGATTACGCACAAGTAAATTCAGTTTATCAACCAAGTTACTAGCCACAACATTAGTACATGATCCACCATCAATAATAAGGTCACAAGTTGTACTGTTTACCTTACACCGTGAATGGAAGATTTGTTGGCGCTGTTCTTTCTCAATTGGAACAGTTTGGATGTGTAAGTTGTGAATCACATACAACTCACCCTCATGGCCGCTCATAGGCTCAATAACATGGTCTTGAATCACTCATTCTCCTTCATGCTCAGCTCCTGTCTCATGATCATCAGAGGCTGATTCTTGAACAAAACAAGGAGATATTGACTCTAGCTCTTGTATGGTAAGTGCTCTCTTTTGTGGACACTCATTAGCAATATGTCCATACTCCTGGCACTTGTAACACCTCTTGAAGCGTGTATCCTTAGGATCAAACGAAGCCACTGCCTTCCCTTTGTCTTTCGGCTCTTCTTTCTTAAATTCCTTGGTGCTGGAGCTTGTAGTACCAGCTTTAAAAGGTGTAAAGCTCTTGGCTGAATCCCGAGAATAAGCAGTCTTCCGTTGTAACACCCCACAATTTTTGGGACCTTAATTAATTAGGGTGTTACGTTTATTAATCATTTTGAGGGAATTAATAAGAGTTATTTTAGAAATTTGGTGAATTATGGACTATTTCACCAATTGGGTAGTTCTATTTTGAGAAGTTCTATAATTGGGTTATTGGACTTGGATCGGGTTGGATCACTATTCACACTCCTCTAGTAAAACCCAAACCCGATTCCTTTTTATATCTTATACGTACAACACAAAATTAAGAAACCCTTCCTTCCCCTCAATTTATTCGGCCTCCCTTCATCTCCTCTACATGTCTCTTTCGTTTTTCCTCCACCCGCAGAACATCTCAGCAGGACAACATCAACTTTGAACACACACAATTCTCACATACAATCTCTGATTAGAACGTGGTTGGTGGCGTTAGAACCATGCTTTCGATAAGAATCCAGTAACATGTAGATCATGCCAATATTCCATCGGATGCTACTTGTGGAGGTTTTTTAGTGGAGCTGTGTCTATCTACCCGAGAACTATTCCGCCCCTCGGTATTTTGATTATTCCCGTTGACTCCTAAGGTATTTTAGAACGATATTTTATGAAGATGTTCATAACACCATTATTGACAACATATCCAAAATTTGTAAGACCTAGATTTGTGAATCAAAAGTTATATTATATTTCGTGGGTAAACCCTAATTCGTGTTTATGATTTAGTGTGAGATCGATTCCCGTTGATCCACTTGGATTTTGTGGACGAAATTGGGCTGAAACGTTCCTGACATTACCCTCTATGTCATACTAAAGTTTGGTGGTCATACGATGTCGGAGGTAAGATTTATCTATGTTTCAATACCACTGTCTTCTTTTAAATTCATGATATATTAGTTAATTTGTGAGATTATGACTTATGGTTATACCTTGTGAATTAGGGGATCATCGATTGAGTTTGTGATTGATTGGGCGTCTAGATTGTGGATTCGAGGAGGTGTAGTTCATTGACTTGGTTATAAGAGTTTAATTTGAGAATTAGCGTTGAAAGGTAAGAACGTTGATCACAAACCTCTCACTAGCCATTATCTTGTTTGATACACTTTGCTTGATCATCGTATGTTCTTGCTTTACACATTCATTCTTGTTACCCGTTTCGCTTGTGCCTAATTATATCATTGAGCATATTTTCATTCCGTCTTATCAATGTTCGTTTGCTGTCTTTCGACCACCATACTCCCCACGGCCCTTCGGCCCTCTTGATCTTCTCGGCCCTTCGGCCTCTTAGCCGAGATCACCACTTGGCCACTCGGTCGAGTGGTGTGTTTGTTTGTCGTTTGTGTTTGTTTCGCTTCTAGTATCTCTCGATTATGATCATTATAATTTGTATCGTCAAATAATGCATCTTTGAATAACGTATATAAAATGGATGAAAGAAAATAAATGACTCCACCTAGAGTACGATGGATTCGGCTCGACCGATCATCGTTTGATATACCTCTGATCAAGGTACGTAGGGTCGGATTAGCTACCGACTTCCTAATAGTCTTCCTCCTAGATGGGAACTCGTCCTACCGGCCTGTCTTGCGAGGGGTGTGCACACTCGGGATTATTAGGGCGATATTTACAACTCTAGCTCGAACTAAGTTCGTTAAGTGGGGCTGTGGGGTAGGACCCTGGCCGAAAAGTATGAATAAATAATCTGTATATTCAGCGGCGATACTCATTCGATATCAATCTGTATATATATTGAGCGGCGATGCTCATTCGTTACTAATCTGTATTTTGGGCGGCGATGCTCATTCGATACTTCGTTCTACTGTTGTTGTTACTCCTTACATATATCGTTAATCTGTTCTTGTTAGCTACGCGCCTCAAGGCGCGTATCTTAATTGTTATTCTTCTATTTAATATTTCTTACTCAGCTCGTGCTGACGTTCTCCTTTCTGGTTTGTCCCTACCTTATTCTGGGGCCTATGTCATTCTTCGATGGCATAGTTGACAGGTGTTGATAATGTGGATGCCTGCTTAAGAAGTCGTGCATGTTGGGGTTTTCAAAGACATTTATTGAGTCTCATTTTGAATAGGTTGTAATTTGGTTATGGTTTTGGGAACTGTAGTTCGACTAGAAAGTCTTCCGCTGTTGTTTAATTAATTAGCTAGTTATTTATGTTAGTTTATTGATTTTTAAGCCTAGCAATTGACTCGGTGGTCAATTGCGGCGTAATGACTCTTTATTTTCCGGTTTTTATTTTAGCGAAAATTTAGGGTTGTTACATCTTTCCCTTGTCTTACTTCTCAAATTTCAAAGACAATCTACATACATCATCAAAGTTAAGGTAAGTCTGAACTTCTATCTTTGGTGCTAACTGTGGATTCAATCCTCGAATAAACCTTGCCATCTTCAGCTCCTCTTTCTCCTCTAGATCACAAACAATAGCCAGCTTCTCAAACTCCTTGATATACTCACTAACACTCCTGTTTCCTTGAGTTAAGGAGGTCAGATTCAAGTACTGCTCCTGTTCATAATCCCTAGGCATGAATCTCTTCTTTAGGTGCTTCTTTAACTTATCCCAAGTATCAATCTTGCTCTTATCTTCTCTCTTTCTTTGCTTCTTCAGGTTTTCATACCACAAAGATGCATACTTGGTTAGTTTTAAAGTTGCAATCTTGAATTTCCTATGCTCATTATAGCCCTTGTAATCAAAGACTCTCTTAGCTTGCCGAATCCAATCCATGAACTTCTCTCCATCAAGTTCACCTTCAAACTCAGGAACATCTAGCTTCAATCCACGATCATCATCTTTCTGCCTCGGTTCAGGTCTGACAAGTTCGTCTTCCTCGTCAGGTTCTTCACGAGTCCTCCTCTTCTCATGATAACTCATGCTCATGAGATGCTTCATCATGGTTTGCAACTCCATCATGGTTCCTGCCATGGTGCTAAGCTTTTCCTCCAAGTTGCCGCCTTTATCACCGTCACCATCACTCTCTTTGTTTCCTGACATCTTAATCTTTGCAGAAAACAAACCAAACTCAACCCAAGACTAACACACTAGAAAGTATGTTAAAACCTGGGTCTGAGGCCAATTTGATGTAAAACCTAGTCTAAACTTTAAGTGTTTCTATGAGTATTGTGCAGCGAAAAAAAAAGAACGAGTTTGATATGATCTAACCCTCAAACTCGCAAGCTAGAAGGGCTAAACCTAAGTATTTTCGTGCCTAGATCACTCAGAAACAAAGCAAGAAAACACAGAACCTCGCAAGGCAGATTTTGAAGGAAACTCCCTTCGACTCTTCGATATTAATGCTCAAACTTGTAATGAAAAGAATACAACAGCTACCCTTATTTATACTACTCTTAAGGCTCCTAAACTTACCTAAAGTCAAGTTAAGAACCAGTTTTGGATCTTCCCTTAAACCGACTTTAAGCTTATTGCTGTAACTTTCCTAAACTCTTCTATAACAACTTGGAAACCTTCTAGGTCCCTTATTGAACGAAAATACTGATCAAAGACACTTTCTCAAATATATTAGACTCTCTAATAAAGAAAATAACATTGGTAGCTGAATTTATTAAGTAGCTCTCTAAGACGACCCATCTACTCCATTCCATGTAAGCATTTCAACCCCATGAGTGTTGAACTTGAATCCTGGAAGCAAATTGAAGATGTCTCTACTTAGTAAGACCTCTTGTGAGTTAAGTAAGAGTGCTCCTGCATCACTATTGCTTTAAACCTGTAACACCCTGTAATTTTGGGTAATTATTTAATAAGGGTGTTACTCTTTAAATCGATTATTGGAAGATAAAATGAGTTCCTATAAGTGAGTTTGGGTCGGGTTTATGGATCACTCATCTCACCCAACGAATAAAGCCCAAACCCGAGTCAACCCTCAAACCCATCTAAATAAATAAAAGGAAATAAACCCTAGCTTCCATTATTAATAGACCGCCCTCTCCTTCTCTCATTCTCTCCTTTTCGTAGCCTCCACCCGCAGAAAATTCCCAGCACCACTGTGTCAACTTCAAACACACATAATTATCTCATATGATCTCTTATTAGCTCGTGGTTGGTGGCTTTAGAACCGTGCTTTCGATACGAATCCAGGAACATGTAGATCGTACCAATATTATATGGGATGCTCACTGTAGAGGTGTTTTAGTAGAGCTGTGTCTATCTACCCGAAAACTGTGTCGCCGCCTCGGTGTTCTGATGATTTCCGTCGACTCAGAAGGCATTTTAAGACGAGATTTTGTGGAGATGTTCCTAACTATAGGTTTGAAAACATATCCAAAATTGGTAAGGCCTACACTTATGTATCAAAAGTTACATTGGTTTTCGTGAGTAAACCCTAATTGTTATTCGTGGTCCATTGTGAAGTTGATTCCCGTTGATTCGCTTGGAGTATGTAGACGAAATTTTTAGGAGAGGTTTATGACATACCCTTATACAACATACTAAAATTTGGTGGTCATCCAATATCGGAGGTAGACGTTACTCGTGTTTCTTTACCACTGTCCCTTTGTGGATCCGTTTCATATTAGTGATAGTTGTGAGTTGTAAGACTTATGGTTACATCTTTTTGATTAGGGAATTATGGATTGAGTTCATAATTGGCTGATTAAGGATTGGCGTTAAGAGGTAAGAACGTTGATTACACTCCTAAACACGTGATCTAACCTTCCAAGACTATTTTTTCTTGATCCTAAACTTGTCTTCAATAACCATCGCTCACAGATTGTTCATATCGCTTGTTCAACTATTCTTATACCTATCATTGCTCGAAAATAACCCTTGCAGGCAACAAGCCATTCGGCTCATTAACCCGGCCCTTCGGCGTCCTTGATTTGCGGACCGGCTCGGTTGTTCTCGGCCACTCGGCCGAGTGTGCTTCCGTTTGTTGTTTCATGTGATTCGTTAATATGATTTCGTATGTTTAATGTTGTTTTGTTGATTATATAATATGTTGTTTTAATGCGCACGTAAAAGTGTACACTAATGATAATGATAATGATGATGATGATGATGTTTACCACCTAGAGTAAGGGGATGCGACCCGGATCGGTCACCTCTGTACCTCTGATCAAGGTAGTTTGGGTCGGATTAGCTACCGACCTCCTAATTGGCTTAGCTCCTAGAGGTTTCGCATCCTACCTGGCCCTCTAGAGAGGGGTGTGCACACTTCAAGTCGTTAGGATCTGTTTTCAAGTACTCTAGCTCGCGCTGGTTCGAGATTGTGGTGGATGTGGGGTAGGAGCCCAGCCTTGACGTAATGTATATAACGAGACCGTTGGATCTTGTAGCGATATGGTGATTATCGCACTGTTCTATTGACGTAACGTTTGTCTGTTATTTGTTAGCTACGCGCCTCAAGGCGCGTATCTTTTGTTATCTTGTATTTTATGATTCTTACTCAGCCTGTATGCTGACGTTCTTTCTTCTGGTTTGTTCCCTACCTTATTTCTGGGGCCTACATCATTCTCGATGGCGTAGTTGACAGGTCTTGATGCTTGGATGCTTGCTAGAAGAGTTACGATGCATGCTGGGGATTTCATAAGACTTATTAAGCTTTTATTTCATTTGAATTATGTATTTGGGACGTCGTTTTGAAAACTGTAGTTCGACAATATTTAGACTTCCGCTGTTTCATGTCCGTTTAGTTGTTGTGATTGAATTTTTAGCCTAACAATTGACTCGATAGTCAATTGCGGCGTGACAATTCTAAATTATTTCTATTTATAGTTCAGTCAAAATTTAGGGTTGTTACAAAACCATTCGATATCGCTTCATATTACAGGTATAGGAAGAAGTTCTGAAGAGCTGATTGAAACAGAAAACAGGTTGGTAAGCTTTTCTAAGAGCTTTCAGAACATAGTGTTTGGATTTGAAGGGTTGTTAAGAGGGTCAAAACTCACCAACGTGCAGAAAAGGAAAAAAGAAACTGTTGCAATAAATCTGGTTTTTCACCTCAGTAGTTTAAGTGACATTGTAAAGATTTCAGTCCTTAAGGCCATCAATAGTAGTGTTAATAGAAAGAGAGGGAAGTAGAAATAGTTGTGGGATTATGTCAAGTTATGTTGATTCTTTGCATTATTATGCTGCAATGTTTGACTCATTGGATGATTGTCTACCATTAGAGAGTTTTGAGAGGTTAAGTATAGAGAACAACCAACTTGGGAAAGAGATTAAAGATGCAATTGCTCGCGAGGAGGTTGATACCTCAAGGTTTGAAATGATGGAGACATGGAAAGGAAGGATGGAGAGTCATGAGTTTTCTGAGTATGGAGCTGAGTTCAAAGGTGAATATTCAAGCCAAGTTATTGTTGAAGATGGGTAGCCATTATCACCCACAATTCAAAGGTGATTGTGGTGGTGGTGGAGGGTTTAGAGTGTATGAAAGAGATCATGGGAAGGCCATTTCTCTTGGTTGGCAAGATAGAGTCCTTGTAACGGCCTCTGCGTGGCGTTCTAGATGATACAGTTACTATTATATTTGTATAGATCATACGATAATTCTTAAGGCCGCTAATTTATATATTTATTATCGATCGTTAAAACATACGTTTACTGATGTGCATAATGCCTCTGAGTATGTAATGTAGTGACTGCACGATTTTATTTGCATAATGCAGTCAGTTAAATGATTTGCTCAGGCTGTTGGTTTTTGCCATGCATGATTGCATGTATTGTTGCATCATCTCCTTACCTTTAAAAAGCCGCTTACGAGAGTACTGTTCACCAAATGAACAGTAACGCCAAAAACGACACCTACTCCTTGCAACGCACGATTTCTGACCAAAACGCACCCTTCCACCGAATGAAACTCAAACGAGTACTGTTCACTATGAACAGTAGAATGAATAACAGAAGGTCGAGATTCGACCGCGCTCTGCGCGTTGATCGTGGCCGTCCCCTTCAACCCTTATCAGCTTCTCTTCTTTCTCTCTCCTGGGTGCCTCACTTCATTCTTCATCTCCCTCTTATTATTTTTCTCTCTCCTCCGGCTCTTCGTCCCTCTCCTCTCTACTTCTTGGGTAAGTGAATGTTGAGGTTGTTGGTTGTTCTTTATTGAATGTTGGTTTGATTTTGTTTTTAATAACTGTTGGTTTTAATTGATTTGTTTGATTGATTTTGTTGGGTTGATCGATTTTGATTTTGATAATGGCTGGTTTAATTCTGATCGCTTTATTTTACTGCATTTAGCGTGTTTAGGTGATCGATTATCCAGAGTATCATGTTCTGGGTTTGATTGTAATTGTTGATTTTAATTATCTTCCCATTTGTGATTTTGATTTTCAATCTTGATTCGTTTCAAGGTTTTGCTGTCCCCACGTTCCGATGACTTCCACACAAAATTTGTTGTCAGGAAAATGTGGTATGTAATCTCCTTTCCAAGTTTTCGATTGAAAAAAAAATACCAACAAAATTTCATTCAAATTCGGCCATCAGTTTTGATTCGTGTAAGATTAACCCCCTTTTTAATTTTTTTAGTGTTTAATATTGGTTTTTTTTGTTTTTTTTTTTTTTTTTTCATTTTTGTAGGGTTTAACTTTCTTGAATTTACCTGCCCGAATCTCGCCAAAGGAAAGACTAATCGACACCACTCAGGCTCGGGTTTAATTCCAGGTTTGTGATCGGATATTTTTTTTTTCTTTTTTCTTTGGACTGCAATTTAATTTCGTTGATATTGGATTTGTTAGGGGTTTTGTTAATTTAGGTTTGGAAAATTGAAGGGGGAAATAATTTGCTGGTATAATAGTTTAAGTTGACGTTAGGAATCATTGCTGAACCTGATTGTAATACCATGATCTTTGTTCTCTCTAGGTAATGCTCTTTTGATGTGTTAGATCAAGATTTATCGTTTTTTGTAGCTCTTTGGTGTGTTGGTTTCAAATTCTTTACTGCCGACTTTGTTATTTATTTTAGTATTAAAATGTGGTGTACCGATGCATAGGGTCGGGAGAGTGAGATGTGATATTTAATGCAGCTTTGGTGTGGCGGTGATGCGATTCATACGTGGTGTATATATAATTGGGTTTCATCTCTTCCCAGCTTAGTTTTATAGATTTCCTTTTAAATTTTGCTTTCATTTTGCATCCACATCTCATGGCGTATAATTTATTATCTACCTGTGTTAGTGCAAACTTATCTTTGTTGGGCTTTGGTGTTGTCTGCCACGAATATGTTGTATCGGATATTGGAAATGTGGGTATTGACATCTGATTTGGTTAGTTTGAGGGCGTCATTCTACTGTCTCTTTATTACTAACTCATGTGAGTTCATCAATTTCTTTTGATTCATCTGTTTGGATTGCCTTTCTGCTGATTTACGTTTTTTAGTTTGATCTATATTATTTCCTCAATTCTGATTATGCGTGGTTGCAGGGGGGTAAACTGATTACAACTGAATTGAGGAAGCTCAGGGGCTGCTCTTCCCCAACAAATTAAGCGTCTGCGTTTTATGTTGGTGGACCATATTCCAGACGTAAGTTAAAATATAGGACCATGTTTCTCGGTTTTTGATGCTCCGTTGATCATTGCGAATTGGTGTTGCTCGAATACATCATATGTTGCTGCATGTAATGTGACTTTTAGATATGTCTTTAAAATTATCAAAATTATCATGGGTATGTTCGCCTCGGGTATGCGTGGTGTAATTGTTTTGGGTCTGTAGACACACTAACCTATTTGGCACTTTTGGTTGACGATCATGAATTTTTGGAGCTTTGGAACTTGGTTTTGCATATTTAATCATCCATTATTGTTTGTTTGATTTTTATTATAGTGTGCTGCTAATCGTATGACTATTTGTTTAATGAGTGTCATTTTGATTCACGTTGACCGGATTTTTGTGATTGTTTGGTGGCTTATGGTTCAGGTTCATGTAGTTGCGGGTGCAGGGGACGTGGGTGCACCGCACGTCGGGAGGAGTAGGATAAGTCAAGGTAAAATGGTCTTCTTTTAATATGTATACAAAACTTGTTAACTCTATTTTAATTGACTTTTCTTTTGTTACCTTAGTTTCGAATTTTTGGGGCCTTTTGTTCCCTTTATTATGCCTTTTCTGGTTATCTATTGGTAGTCTTGGCCTTCATGAGTATCGATAACCTCAAATCTCAAGCTTGAATACTTGATGAATAAAAAATTTCAACTACTCATATAAGTTTACGGTTTACCTATTCTAAGACAACCATTAATATGTTATTCTCATTTCTGGGCTCATTTTGGATTGTAAGATTACTTGAAATCTCTAGAGTTTTGGAAAGGTCTAAATTCGTTTCATATTGACAGTGGTAGGGCTGGAGAATTTGAGGACGACAATGGTGGCGAGAAGAGTGATGGAGGCTAAATATTGCGTTACTCTTGTGCTGTTGTTTTACTTTCTCCCCCCCTTAACTCGTGGCTGGTCATAACGAGTAAGTTTTCTTCTGTCCCCTCTCTATCTATATGATCACCGACATTACTGGCATGTCGAAGTATGACATCGGAAGTTCATAGTTTCATTTTCCAATTCATTTTATTCCGTACTTGAAGTCTGTTTCATCTGGTTATTGTTGGGGACTTCATTTCCGTCATATCGCGCTTGAAGATCAGAATCTCGAGCAACGATAGTCAAGTTAACAAATTCAGTTGCCTGAGACTTGTTCATGTTTCTAATGTTAATCTGGTGATTTAATTCGGCTGTGAACGCTGTAAAGCTCAATACTTGGGCGATATTTGTTACTGTTTGTTCCCATCTTTTGCCGCCTTCTTCGTAGTCATGCTGATACAATGTGGAAAACTTGAAGTCGACTTTCTTGCTTTAGAGATTCCCCACCTGGTGGTCCCTTACCTTTTGTAAAATTTTTGATTTTGTTCATATACTGTTTAATTTTGTTAATTAATCTGCATGTTCTTGTTTAATTTTGTTTCCTCCATGCAACTAGCCTGTTCTTATATTTGTAGCAGATGTTTTTTATCTCGTTGAAATGTGCATGCATGCTTTGACCAGGTTTTAACATTGTTGTTGTTCATTACCACATGCACACTATAACTTGATATATATTACTGGGTCAAGTGGGATTATAGACCTCTTACATATTGTTAAGATAACAAATTGGAATGGAGGCGAGGGAATTGGAGGGTAAGGGAGGGGAGGGGAATGAACAGAAAAACACTCCCACGCTAGAGTTGTTAAAGTTGGTCTTGTCATTAGATCTTGTATAGGAAGTGAATCTGAGAGCTTTTATTGAGCATTTGGCTTTGAATTCCTAAAATATGATGTTATGCTTAATGTTTGGACCTAGAAGGTTTTCTGTGGTGGTTAAGAAATAAGTTGCTTGAGGAGCTTCAAATGGTGGATCAAGAATTTTCTCCTTTCCGTAGATAGAATCTCTCATGTTAGCCTGAGAGCATAATTGTATAGCCCCCCCTTTATACTGCTTCTTTGATGTCTTATTGTTTATGGCTGTCATTTCCTTGATGTCTTCTTATTATTATACTCTTAATAGTTATCTCAAACAAGAAAATAAATAAGAAAACTACCGATCTAGAATGATGGCGATGGAAAAAACTAATTACGTATTCTTCATCTCAACCATTCAATTTTATCCGCTTTCTTGTATTGGAAAGCTTTTAACTTAGAGATATTTTATGTTATTATCTAATGACTAAAGGTGATTTTAAGCTAATATAAAGTAATAAGTATACATAGGGTCGATGTGTAAACACGGATCAAAGGTTCTAGGGTGTAAGATATATATCCCTACTAGCATGCATTAGTTAAGAGGTATTCCCGTTCATACACTGATAAACCATTATTAGGTGTTATGCCATCCGTAAGTCGCAGATGCTTAGCTTGGGCGACTTTTCTTTCTTTTGTTCAATGCATGCTTCATGTCTTGCCCCAATTCGTTTCGTTGGTCTTAGATATACATACTACATGAGCATACATATTTTCTCTGCCGGATTGCTAGTCGAAGCATGTAGTTGGTTGCGAGTATTCCCATGTGCCACCATTTTTCAATCCCATTTCACAAAATCCTGATTTGTGTTTTTTTTTTTTTTTTTTTTTTCTTTTTAGTTACTAAATTTTAGTCTTGCATCATTGCTGAACCTGATGGTAATGACATGATCTTTGTTGTCTCTAGCTAATGCTCTTTGTATAATTGTGTTAGAATAAGACTTATCATTCTCTAAAGATATAGAAACCATGTAACAAACCTGTTGCTGCACAATTTAGTTAGACTACCTTTTTTCGGCCTTCCCTTTTTCTTTCAACTTTTTTGGGGCCATGGGGAGGGTGTTAATGGTTTGTAGAGAAAGTTAGATGTTTACCACAGTTTTACAGTGTCAGGCCCCTTTGCAAATAGGTATCACGACTATCTATGGTTTAAGGCTTGATGTTTACTGTTTTTGCCATTTTGTTATATGGTATTCTGCCTTTCTAATAAGGTATCAGTTCCCTGGGACTCTCTTCAATAAATTTTATTACTTGAACGAAATTAACACCAGGTTCCTTTACAGATGAGATACTCTGCTGCATGACGGTTTTGCTGGTGGTCTTCAGCCAGGTGTTAGTGGCAGGAATGAGAGATGTTCCGTTATGATAAAGAATTTAAACCCTAACGTAAGTCAATTTGCTACCTAACTACTTACCTTAGAAAATTCTCAAGTGAAGTTGATAATATGTTCTCTCCTAAACTTGGTGGTCTATGATTGTTCTACCAGAAAATAGATGAAGACGAGCTTTTCAATTTGTTTTCTTTATATGGAAACATTGTAAGGATCAAGCTTCTCCGAAGTAAACCGGACCATGCGCTTGTAGAAATGTCCGATGGCTTTCAGGCTAAATTGGTTGTCCACTTCGTAAAGGTATGATATCTATATCGTCTATTCAATGTAATTTTGTATATTGATTCCATGTTAATGTTTAACAAGGAGCAAGGATTCAGATTCAATGGTTAGATATATAGTGGCAATAAACTAACTGAAATGGGGAGGGGGAGGGTGGGGGTGGGGGCGGAGGCGGAGACGGGAGAGGGTGAGGGAGAGGGGGAGGGGGAGGGGGAGCGGCAGAGGGGGAACGGGAGAGGGCAAGAGAGAAAAGGGGAGAGAGGGAGGGATTTTACAGCCTAATGGCTGCTATAGTTGGTTATATAGGATGTAAAGTTGTGGTTTACTTAAATTGGCGATATTAGTTGATTCGAGTTTTTTTTATCCTGGTCTAAATCAACTTAGGGGTTACTCCCTAAGTACTCTACTAACTTTCCTTTGAGTTATGCGTGCTCTACTGGCTTGAGGATATTGTTGCTATTCTTAAATTCACTTTGATTTAGTATTAGATTTAACTATGTTAGTTTGGATAAGATGTTGAATTTCCGGGAGCTGAGAGATAGTGAGGGGAATGGAATGAGGTGTAAGGATCTGAGGAGGGAGGAGAGAATAAATGAGGATTAGCAGGGTGATTAAGGGTAGCAAGACGTTATTTTGTTTCTAACGTTGACGAGCCTTGTGATTTTGAAACCAATAGAAAACATTCTTTGCCTCTATATGACCGTACACTTTTAGCCGGGCTGTGATCTGCTGTATCTAATCTGCACTTGGTGTTCGTATACGCTCATCATTATACATGATTTCCAACATTTCTATTTGTTCCTTCGTTGGATTCCACCTAGACCCTTCCACACCTGATCCCTCCTCCCTCATCTCACCATTGCAATCATGCTTGGCTTCTGTGTGAGTTGCACCGATTTTGAATTCTTTTGCTGAGGTCATGCATCTTAGTGTTGTACAAAAGTTGGTTTCTGTTTTATTTTTGGTGTCAAGTATTTTTGGCTTAGGGTTGGGTCTGATTCTTCGAAAAAAAGGCTCTATGTGGAGAGGGGGAGCAGGGGAGTTTGGTGACAATAAGAGAGTATAAGAGAAGGGGGAGGGGGAAAGAAGGAGGATAGGACAACAAAAAATGCGTTGGGTAGCAATAGGGGGAGAGTGAAGAAGATGGAGATATTGATGGAGAGTCGGAGAAAATAAAAGAGGAAATGAAACCAAGATGAGGAGGGAGATAACAGGGATGCAGGGGAGGGGGTTAGAGAGTCAAAAGAAGTAGATTAAGAGTATATAGGAGTGGAAAAAGTAAATGAAAAGAAGATAAGAAGGGGGAAAAGATGCTTTAGCATATAAAAAGCAAGAAACAGTTGAAGACTTAACAAAAACGGGGGGATGAGGAGGTCAAGTGTTTGGTTTGGGAAAACCAAAATAGTCACGAGCATGTATTGAGGAAGAACCTTAAGAAAGAGGAGGGAATGAAGACCTAAGAGAAGATGGGATAAACGGAGATGGTTTGGGAGGGCGGGTCTTGGGATGAGAAAGAAGAGGTAGAGAGCAGTGGGGAAGAAGTTCAGGGTGTTTTGAGGAAGGCATGGCAAGGGCAGTGAAGGAGGGGGGAGTGAGTAGAAAACAGATCATGAAAAGAGAAGGGAAGGAAGAGTGTTTCGGATAGAAAGTACAAAAACACTCGGGAAAGTGAAAGAGGGGTAAAAGAGCTGGGGAATGAGGAAAAATATGTGGAGTGGGAGGTGAAGCAGGACGTTGAATTGAGGTGGGAGGGAAGGTGGACATGAGAGAGTAATTTTGGATTCGCTATCGAGTGAGAAATAATGAAGTAGGACAGTTAATAGGCGGGTGGAGGGAGACAAATTTGTTCAGAGATGAGAGTGATATGGTTTTGGGGGTTAGAGAATGTAAGTGAGAGAGCCCTTGTGATGAAGTTTTTTTTTTTTTTTTTTTTTTTTTTTGGAAAGATTAGCTTTATTCTCCATTATCGAGAAAAATGAAGAACAATTACAACCTTACCAAAAGAGTAACGGAGTGTCACCCTCTCTAAAACCATAACCACTAAGCTAACATCAATTAGCTATTAGGAAAGCTCGAGCTAAATCTGTCTATGGCTCGAACACAAACTAAAAATTTAATACAATTAGCTACTTGCTCACTACTACGACATACACCCCGAAAAATTTGAAAATTCCGCTCCCGCCATAGTTCATAGATTGAACATGTAAAAGCACTGCGAATCATGAAATGCTTTCCTTCTTTCCCTTTTATTTTCCTCTTGAACCATTGAAGCTCCCTAGTCAGACTCCACGCGCTTCTTTTGTAACCAAGCCATCTAAGTACTGCTTCCCAAACTGATCTAGAAAACTCACAGCTGAAGAATAAATGTTGCACTCCTTCAGCCATCTTCACAAGCTGCATCTGTTAGGCATGCTTAGACCTCTCTTCTTCAGATTACACACTGTGGGCAGCCCATTTTGAATGGCCAGAGCTGCTATGATTGAGCTCTTTGGAAGATTACAGGAGCTCCAGACAGTTCTTGCCCAGGCAACCCTGCTTTTCCTCTGTCTGAACCAGTCGTAAACCAGCTTGCTACCCTTTCCTGCCTGCCAACTTTTAACTTGATTCTCTGCATCAATCTCAACTCCCATTTTCTCCAAAATCTCGTCCCTAATATGGAGAATACTTCTCCAAGCAGCTGAGCAGTCAGCTGTTTCTTTAACTTGCCAAATAGATTTGCCTTTTAGATAGTAAGCTGCAATCCATCTAGCCCACAAACTATCTTTCTCAAACAAAATTTTGTTGATCCATTTTGAGAAAAGAGTTTTATTCCAGCTGAGGACTTCTTTTATCCCTAAACCTCCCTCTTTCTTTGGAGAGCAGAGAAGACTCCATTTCATGAATATAAATCTCCCTCTGTGCTCACTGATTCCCCAGAAGAATGCTCTACACAGCTTTGCGATTTCTTTTGCAATTGATTTAGGCAACATCAACACTGACCCCCAAAAAGTCTGAAGACCTTGGATGACTGAGTTTATAAGCTGCAGCTTACCAGCATAAGAAATAAATTTGTTTGCCCAATGAGCCAGCTTGGTTTTGATTTTATCCAGGAGTGATTGAAACATAGTTGCCTTGAGCCTGGCTGAATGCAGAGGGACACCCAAGTATCTGAATGGGAACTTGCCCACTTTATAGCCAGTATTACCAGTAATATCCTTAGCAACTCTCTGATTTACACCCCCAAGATAAATGTTAGTCTTCATTGGATTAGCATTCAGGCCAGATTGAAGATGAAAGTCCCTTAGAGTATCTGCCACTGCCCTTACAGAGCTTTTATCCCCTCTAGCAAAAATCAACAGATCATAAGCAAACAGTAGATGGTTGAGGGAGATTTTATTACACTTTGGGTGTTGCTTGAACTTCTTATCACTACTCAGCCTCCTTAACATCCTGGACAAACCTTCCATACATATAACAAAAAGGTAGGGTGACAATGGGTCACCTTGCCTTAATCCTCTCTTGGCAGGGAAGAAGCCAACCTGAGAGCCATTAATGTTCAGAGAGATTTGAGCTGAATTTAAGCAGGCCATGATCCATCCAATGAATTTACTTGGAAATTGTAACTCGGCAAGAAGATTTCCTAGATAGCTCCAGGCAATTGAGTCAAAAGCTTTCTGAATATCAACTTTGATAGTGGCTCTTGGAGAGATGCCATTTCTATCATACTTTCTCACAATCTCCTGAGAAAGGAGGATATTGTCGAAAATGGAGCTAGTTGGGACAAATGCAGATTGTTCAGAGCCTATGACTGTAGCAAGAATTGGTTGAATCCGGCTCACCAACAATTTGCTAATAATTTTGTAGATTGTATTGCAGCATATGGGTCTGTAGTCAATCACTGAATCCGGAGTGGGTTTTTTTAGGGATGAGGGTGATCAGAGTTGAGTTTACTTGCCTGAGCATTTTACCAGAGTGGAAAAAATCCAGAACAGCATTACTCAGCTCCTCACCTATGATGCTCCAAGCTTTTTTATAAAAAGCAGCAGTAAACCTATCTGGACCCGGACTTTTCATGTCATCAATCATGAATAAAGCAGCCTTAACATCATCCATAGTGAAATCCTTTACAAGCTGAGCCTGATTTTCATCTGATAGCACCTGACCTTTGACTAGCTCAGCATTAAAATCCTCCACCCATTGCTCAGTGCCCAGCAGCTGGACATAGTAATTCAGGAAAGCAGAGTTAACACCAGCATTATCTGTGTGCAGAGTTTTATCAACATCATGAATCTTCCCAATGTAGGCTAGAGCCTTTTTCTCATTAACTTTAGCATGAAAATATTTTGTGCTAGCATCATTCATTTTGACATCTCTAATCTTTGCTCTTTGATAAATAAAGCACAACTCCATATTCTCTAATTTAGCCAGCTCCTCTTTCAGGCTTTTCACCAACCCTAGATCTCCATGTGCATTTTGCAATTCATCCTGAGCTTGAAAGAGCTTTTCTCTACACTTGCAATATTTGAATAGTTTGACTTGTGCAGATTTATCAGCATCTTCTTAATTTCCTTCTGCTTTTCAACAACTCTGAACATTTTTGTCCCTTGAACTCTTATAGACCATCCCTCCTTAACAATGTTATCAAAGCCATCATCCTTACACCATGCATTGAGGAATTTAAAGCATTTTGGCGTATCTTTGACATTCAGAATGTCAATCAGCACTGGCGAATGATCAGATAAGCCGGGCTGCAAGTACTGAACAGTGGTGTTAGTACTTTTTGCAACCCTGACCATTGCTCTATCGAGCTTTGCCCAGACTGCATCATCACCCTCCTGCAGATTATGGCAGGTATAATGACAGCCTGATCCTGGCAAATCCAAGAGCCCTGCATGTTGAGTACACACTTGAATCTCAGCCACATCCTTTTTATTCAAAACTCCTTTACTTAGCTTCTCACTCCCATCCAAGACAACATTAATATCACCAGCTAATAACCAAGCTCCGGAAAGATCCTGAGCTTCCTTAGTAATAAAATCCCAAAGAGATCTTCTGTCTTCCCCACTATTGAAACCATAAACCCAGTAAGGTAACAAACAAAATGAGTATTTTTACAACTCAGAGCGCAATGAATGAACTGGGCATCAGTCCTCAAAACTTTCACCTCCACTGTTCTAGAATTCCATAATAACCAAATCCTTCCATTAAAATGAGAAGAGTAATTATTATGGGAACTGAATCTACCAAACTTCCTTTTAAGAACATTAACACCTTTTATTTCCTTAACTCTAGTTTCCAGCAGTCCAAGCAGGTCAATTTTGTATTTTTGCAGATAGTGCATAACCTCTTGCTGCTTATGAGGCTTATTACAGCCTCCAATATTCCAGGTTGAGACAATCATCAGGCAGAAAAACCCCCTCCAGGGTCTTCCCCATCATCCATAACAATTTGCTCCATAATGTCAAGCTTGCTCTCCTTTGTTAGTCCTACTGAGACAATATCTAAATCAGTGTTCTGCAGAGCTTTGAATTTGTTATCAGCAAATTCCAACTTTTTAGCCAGAGATTGCCTAGCCTTCTTGCTCATTACAGGAGTGAAGCCATCCTTATATGGTGTTAACTTTGAGTTCCCTTTCCTGACATCCTGCTTCTCAACTGAAACCATCCCATCTTTGCTGCTTTCATCAGCCAAATTTGAATCCTTTACTGTCTCACTTTCAGATACCTTATCCTTATCATTTCTTACTTTTGGGACATACTTAGGCTTTTTTAGAGCATCATCATTCTTTTTTGGCTTCTGAAATTTGCACCTTTGGGTCATATGGCCTAATTTCTTGCAACATCCACAGAAGTAGGGAACCCATTCATATCTAATTGACTGGACAAACTCACCATATGGGGTTTTAACAGTGATAGACTCAGGCAGCTCACTAGCAACATCTACTTCAATAAGAACTCTAGCAAAATATAGTTTTGCTTTGAGAGTAGTTCTTATATCAGCAAATAAAGGTGTACCCACATAGCTGGCAATCTTACTAAGCACTTTTTGAGACCAGAAATGGGGTTCAAGGTCAGGGAAGAGGACCCAGACTGGAACCTTAGATATTGCTTCCATGTCTTTGCTTAAATCTGGAGACCATTGTTTCAAAATGAAAGAATGCTCACCATAATACCTAGGCCCTCCTCTCGGCACTTCCTCCATATCTATCTTAGTGTCAAACTTGATGAAAAACCAGCCTTTCTTAAAATATTGAATCAGTGGTCTCATCACAAAGTTCCAATGTTTCTTAGCAAACTCCTCCAGATTTTTCTCATTAGATTTAGCCCCAATTACATGTCCAACCAATGTGTTCTCCCAATAAGTAAGCTGATCAGCAAAATCTTCCAATTCAATAGTAACAGCTAGTTTATCAGTCGGAATAAATTCTAACTGCATCCCTGTTTTCTTACTAAGGGTGTCCTTAAAACCCCCTGATTTTGAGTTATTCACTTCCCGTTTATCACCAATCCCAGCATTAGCAGCATCTGAATCCTTATTTTCCCTCATCGGAACCCCATTACTCAGCTCAACAGGGTTTTCATCCACCAAATTTTCACCAGTTTTATCACCAGTAATAACATGATTATTTGGACAAATTGGGTTAACTTTTCTAGTAGCAGCATCCAAATAATCAGAGAATGTTACCTTACTAGCTGCGCCCTGTACCAGGCCCGAATCCATCACCAAGTCCGAGCCCACTGCCACTTCCGTGTCCACTGCCATTTTCGAGACCTCTAACTCTAGCTGGGTATTAGAATTTTCTCTGTTTATACCACCATTATTAGTATTATTAGTACTAGTAGAATCGGAATTTAAAGAGGAAGAGATTGATATATTTTTCTTAGCCTGCCGTCGAGTATTCGCCATGGAATTTAAGCTTTTCCGATCGTGTGGGAAGAAGCTTGGAGAAGAAGCATTCTAATTCTCCTTAATTCCTTTTTTTTTTCCTTTGTGATGAAGTTCACTAAAGAAAGCATTGCATGATAAATTCAATCTCCTCTTGACTTATGAGCAAAAGCTGCATAGGGAGTTTAGAATGACTTTATTAGTTTTATGTTGCATCGTTTTATAGGAATTATGTTCATGTAGGATCCATTATTGAGTTCTAGCCGCAAATTGACAATAATTCAAAATTAACAATAGTTTGGGGTGTGGGTTATCTGCATAGTATTGTAGTATCGTCTTACCTAATACTTCTCATTTTGTGATGATTAATTGATTTTCCTTCTGACAACCTAATAACACTGAAGTACACAATTAGTTTAGGTATTTTGCCAAGTTTTGGGTCTTTGATGTTGCTTTTTGAGGCTGGTGTTTTTAGACTAGCTCGAAAAATCGAACCTGACAATTTCTATTCAATAGTTTTAGTTGGATACCTCTAATACCAACTGACTGATTGAAAGAAAGGGGAATAGAGAAAAAGTTAAAAAGGGGAGATGGGCAAGGAGGGGGGGTCTTCGGATAGGAGAGGTGAAAAGGGACTAGGGGTAGAGACCAAGAGGATAAACGAGGGTGAAGGGTTTTTTGAGATGGGCTGGTAGGGGCAGTGAGGAAGAGAGGGAGTCTACATATTAATAATGGTCACTTCAAGTTGGAATGCTTGATGTCTCATTTTTTTTTTCTGGTTTTAGTCAATTAATTACTAATTTGGCTACTATATCTTATAGGCTATAAGCTTAGTGGTTTAACTATGTGCAGTCTCGCGCATAGTTTTGGGTTCGAATCCCAAAGCCTATAAAGTTTTATAAATACACTTAAGGAGTATTGTTTTGTCGTTTGAGGTTGATCAGGACATCTTAGCCATACCTATTTCTACCAGTTCACAAGATGAATTATTATGACATTTTAGCAAGGGTGAAAATTATACTGTCAAATCAGGCTATCATTTTTCAAGATAGAGTGAGGAGATTGATAGGGGAGCTGCTCCATAGAAACATAAGCACCCTCGCCTCCCCTATCGATCTCCTTGCTTCATCCGAGAAGATGAATGATAGCCTGGTTTAACCATTTAGCTTTGCAGGTGGTGGGCCGTTCTAGAAGTGCTCCACCTATATATTTTGTGCGTTTTTCATAGTAATTTGTTTGGTGCATGCCCATAAACATACATGTTCCATGATGTTGAAAGAAACTGCTTCTTTGTTTTGGGTTATATCTAACATTGGTTGATTATGGAGACTGGTAATTGGTTCCTCTTTCTAAGAAGAATGTATGATTTGCTTTCTCTGAATACGAGTTTTTAAAGGTTTCTCATTTTCCTACTGAACATTTCTTCGCTTCTCTCTTAAATTGGTCCAGTTTCATGATTTGTACTGGGAATTTGGTTAATGTGATTTTGAGAGTGAAAATGTACGTATTTGAATTCGTTGTTCTTGATTCTTTTTGTTAATGTGATTTTGAGAGTGAAAATGTACGTATTTGAATTCGTTGTTCTTGATTCTTTTTGTGCCACTTGATAAGGATGTCCATTGATTGTTGTAGTATCTTACACTCCTCAAAACAACAATGGAGTGCCCTCGGCTAAGAATAAGGCTACTGCCCTTATTTCCCATCTGCTCTTACTTTGGAAACCAAGTAAAATATGCTCTTCACTGTGCAGGGTAGTTCATATGCAGTAATTCTATTATAATGTTTTCTGCGCTGAAAAAGTCGTACAAAAATCTGAACAAATCTTTGATGACACAGGAGCAATATCGATTTTTTGTGAAGATTAAAAAGGAGCTCAGGACCAGAAAATTTGCCTCGAGTTGGGGCCGATTATGGCCCTCTCCATCAGCTACGTCTTAAGGCAGGGTTTAAAGGGCGCAAGTAGGGTGGACTATGCGGTTCACCGGTGAATACCTCATTTTGAACCTGCTCCGAACATATTCGGACGCACCACCGAGAGTATTTGTTGTGCCTTTCTACTCGGAGCGCACTCAGAATCTGATAGCTTGGGGCTACTTCAATTCAGTGACCTTAGGCCTGGAGTTGTGGTATTTTGTGATGCCCCATTCATATCTACTACTAAAGTGCCTATGCTCATATTGACAACTAAATATGTAATAAGCTACCCCGGCCCCAGACTTAGCATCTAAGACAAATCTTGTCTACTACAACTCGCTTTGGCTGTGAACAATTTATTGCTTTGCTTTGTTGAACATGTCTGTAATTAATATTAGGAAAAATTTCTAACTCCTACCTTTTATATACAAAAACTTCCAAACTCCTACCTTAATTTTAAAAACTTTCAAAATCCTACCTTATAAAACAATTTATTATCAAACTCCTACCAAAACTTTGTCTCGAGCGGGTTTGACTGTTTTCCGGCGGGTTTGACCTTATCACCTCTCTCATCTTCCTCACCCGCGTGATCATTTGACCCTCCCCCCCCCCCATTTCATTTCACCCATTTTTTTTCCTTTCCTTCACAAATTTCTCTATATCTCCTCAACAATCCCCATCCGCGTAACCCGAAATTCATCTTCTCTTCACTTTTCCTGACCCAGCCTCTCCTTCACGTTCAAGGGACCATCTTCTCCTCATCTCATTTGGAACGGTAATGACGAATTGGGATCAATTAGTACTTTCGATCAACACACAACTACTTTAAAAAGGTATGTTAAGGTTTTATTTACTTTCAATTTCACTTTGATTGAATTAAACCCAAAAATTTGAATCAATGGTGCTATAATTAAACCCAAAATGTGATGTGATTAAACCCTAATTAATCAGTTTTTTTTTTGGAATTATGCGTCAATTAGTGAAATAATTAGTAGTTGGATTGAGTTGATTTTTTTATGTGGTTAATTGAATTGAAATAATTACTAGTTGAATTGAATTGAATTCGACTTTTTCGTTTGAATGCTATATGTAGGTTATCGGTTAATTTCGATGAGGACGAAACTTCGGGTTTATCATGGGGGTAAGTTTGAGACCAGAAAACATACAACTACATATGTGGGTGGAGGATTGTATTTGAGTGATGATGATGATGAATTGTGCTATTTCAATTTGAAATATATAGTGACGAAAGTGCTACATTATAGTGATGTGGGACAAATGTGGTATAAGAGGCATGGTTTGAGGTTATGTTATGGTAGACAGCAGATTAAGGATGATAAATGCATTGGGGATTTGCTGGAAAGTGTTGATGAGAATGGGTATGTCAATGTGTATGTGACTCATGGTGAGAGTGAGATAAATATTGACAGGCCCCCAAAGCCAACAAACCGAAGTGATAGGATACCCAAACTGGCAGTAAGAAGGCCCATTGAGCCCATTACCACAACAAACCCTACCCCTGCCTCTACATCTTCCTCCACTGATCTCACTGTGCCTAGCATACCTGCAAACCTGTCAAATCAACCCACTAAAAAAAAAACTCCCACTTTCAGATGCAAAAGACCTAGAGTGGTTGGCAGGGGTGAAAATTCAAGCTTAGACCCATTTCACAAGGCTTTGTATGCTGATGTTCAAAGAAATGTGAGTCAAGTTGATGTTGAGGTTGGGAACAATAAGAATTATGTTGGGGTTGAAAATAGACTCATTGATGCTGATGATGCTGATGAGAATGACGAGGAGTTATATGTTGATAATGAAGATGGAAATCTGTTGGCAATTGTTCATAGAAGTTTAGGGTGTAGAGATAAAAGTTTGGAGGAAAATGCCACTGATGGGAGTGACACTGATGAGGAAAACTCCATTCATATAGAGCCGGATGATGATGTGCTTTCGGATGATGATGACATCAAGAGAAGTCGTGAGTCTGATGAGGAGGAGGTAGATCACTATCCTAAATTTAACCCTGATGTTGATTTCAAAAAAAAAATCGATCTTATTGTTGGTTTAAAGTTCCCCACAAATGATGTTTTTAGAAAAGCTTTGAGACATCATTCTATAGAAAATGGCTATGAATATTATCTGTTGCATAGTGGGACAAGGAGAGTGACTGCATATTGTAAGCATAAGTGTGATTGTGAGTGGTCAAAGAAAAAGGCTAAGATTGTGGCATGTGTTTGCAATGCAAGAAACAAGTGTATGTTTAAAGTTCATGCTGCTAAGGTGAAATTAGAGGAGACTTTTCAGATTAAAAGTCTAAGATTAGATCATACTTGTGGGTGGAGAGAAACTAATTCTAAGGTGAGTGCAGCTTACTTGGCACAAAGGTACATTGATTTTTTTAGGATTGATCCAGGTTGGAAAATTAAGTTTTTCCAAGATATTGTGACAAAGGACCTAGGTGTTCAAATAAACTATCAGAAAGGGTACAAGGCTAGGAAAAAAGCACTTGAGATGGTATTTGGGACTGGAAAGGATGAGTACAAGAGGGTGTGGGACTATTGTGAGACTCTGAAGAAATATAATCCGGGTTCCACTGTTGTTGTGTCCGTGGTATCCAATGAAAAGAATCAACCAGAATTTCAGAGGATGTACATATGCCTGCAAGCTTGCAAAGAGGGGTTCGTCAATGGTTGTAGGCCTCTAATAGGTCTAGATGGCTGCCATCTGAAAGGGCCATATGATGGTATCATTCTCACAGCCGTGGGAAAAGATGGTAATACTAACATCTTTCCAGTTGCTTGGGCTGTGGTTGAAGCGGAAAACATTGACTCATGGACTTGGTTTTTGGAGTTGTTGGTCAAGGATTTGGGTTCAATTGCTGAGACTGTGACCTACATAGGGGAGACAGAGGATGAAAATGAGCAAGAGCAAGATGTGGCTTTCATGTCTGATAGGCAGAAGGTTTTTTTCTCTCCAAAACTTCCATTATTTAACATGTTTTTATAACTTGTGCTCTTTTTCTGGTTGTAATAGAATATATATATATATATATATATATATATATATATATATATATATATATATATATATATATATATATATATATATATATATATATATATATATATATATATATATATATATATATTTGTCCTTAGGGTTTATTGGAGGCTTTTTCGAGGGTAGTACCGACTGCGGAGACTAGATTCTGTTGCAGGCATATTTGGGCTAATTTCAAGCTTAAATTCTCAGGGCTTGCTTTTAGACAAGCCTTTTGGAAAGCTGCTAGAGCATACACTAAGGTATGTTTATTACTCCTTCTGCCTTTTTTTTTTTTTTTACTGTGTGAGTGTTTAGGCTGAAACAAAGTGCATGTGTAGGTTGATTTTAAGAGAGAAATGGAGGGTATAAAGCTATTATCTGTTGATGCATTTGCTTATTTGGATGCAATACCCCCTAGACATTGGAGTAGGCATGCTTTTAGCACAAAATGCAAGAGTGCAATGTTGAATAATTGTTGTGAAAGTTTTAACAATGTGTTGCGGCCGGCTAGAAAAGAACCGATTTTGACCCTCATGGAATGGATAAGGAGGTATATGATGAAGAGAATGTATATGAAGAAGCAAGGTGTTGAAAAGCAAGAGGGTAGTTTAATGCCTGCTGTTTTAAAACAGTTTAAACAATGTAATGATGAAGCTAAGGGGTGTATTTTAGTACAGGCTAGTGTAGATGATTTTGAGGTTGATTTCTAGGAAGGGCATATGCAGTGAATCTCAAAGATAGAACTTGTGGATGCTACAAATGGGATTTGACAGGAATACCTTGTTCACACGCGTTTGCATGTATTTTGAGGAAAAGACTAAAACCCGAAGACTTTGTTCACCATGCGTATACCAAAGAAACCTACTTGAAAGCCTACAGCCCTTTCATACGCCCTATGCCTACTTTAGAAGGGTGGGAGATCACCTCTTACCCTCAACCACTACCTCCAAGCAAGAGAGATAAGCCCGGCAGACCCAAAGACAAAAAGAGGAAAAAAGGAGCTGATGAAGATGATGACAACAAGTTGGTTAAGAGGAAGAAAAAACAGAATAGGTGCCAGAACTGTGGAGGGTATGGACACAACTCCAAAGGTTGCAAAAATCCTACTGTTGATTTTCCTGGAAAGAAGAAAAAGAAGAACAAAACAGGTGCACAACAGGTAAATACAAGTTTGGTTCAAACAGGGGTTTTGTTTTAATTTTCTAATTTGTGTTCATTTCCTAATCTGAGTTCTCTTACTTATGAATCAGGAAGCGGAGGGTGGAGAAGGTGGAGACAGCAATTTGTTGGTTCAAATAGAGGTTGCTATGTCCTCAAGCCAGCCTCAAACTCAAAGCCAACATCAATCTCAACCTCAAGTGGAGTCTCAACCTCAAGCCGAGTCTCAACCTCAAGCCGAGTCTCAACCTCAAGCCGAGTCTTAACCCCCCCAAAATGCTTTAGACAAAAGGCCAATTTGGAAGCCGTGATATTGTGATGACACCACTTGTTGTCAGCCATGTACTCGGGTTTGGCACACGTTTTGTAAGCCATAGACAAATAATTGGCAAACTTTCACTCTTGTAATCACAATTAGCAATGGCACTTGTTTTGTAAGGCATGGACAAAGAATTGGCAAATTTTCAGTCTCGGAATGAGAATTTAGCAAGCTTGAGATAATTCCTTCAAATTTCGTATGACGTAAGATTCCATTGTGCCAACGACACTCCATAATCGTCTTCTTGAAACATGCATTTGGCTGTTACGAGCATTGAATTTTCGTATAGATTGTAAATTCATTATATCTAATGTAGTAAAAACCAATTGTACAAAGAACATCAGAAGAATGACATAAAGTTCCAACTTTTATTATACTTTCTTAAAATCCGTCAATTAGGTCACAAAATGAGAGTAATACTAGTTTATTACTCAATACAAAATGATTCTAAATCACTAGCTAATTAAGTATACACCATCCCTAAAACAACAACAATGATAATAGCAAAAACAACCACCTTCCTCATAAACTTTGTGCTTGATCTGGCATTCTCACACTCACTTTTCATGGCGGAATATGCTCCCTCAAGCACAATGTTCTTCTCTTTCTCAAACTCCAGATCTTTCTTCAACAGATTCACTTCATCTTTCAATCGCAAAACATCATCTTGCAACCATTTCTTCTCATCACCAAGTTGGTTAATGATATTTGTTTGCCACTGGGTCGAATCCTCATCGTACCATTTGAAAAAGTTGCAGCCACGCCTTTGGGTTCGCGAACAATAGAACTTGCAGCCCCAAAATCTTCTACCGGGGTTATCACGTGTCGTTACCGTGCGAAACGCAGCAGGTATGGAGCAGTTGCACTTGATTCCTTTGGTTGAAGGGGAGTATGAGCATATTGTGCTCTCTGACATTGCAAATGAGAGGAGAGAGAATAGAGAGTGTAAGATGTGAGAAAGATGAGAGAAAAGATGAATTTAGAGTGCAATTTGATATAGTGTGGGAAATAGGAGAGAGAAGGTGAAATTGGAGGGAGAAATTGGAGGGAAAACGAAGGAAATCGCGCCAGAAATTGGAGGGAAAACGAGGGAGAAAGGTCAAACCCGCCGGAAAACAGTCAAACCCGCCGGAAAACAGCCAAACCCGCTGGAGACAAAGTTTTGGTAGGAGTTTGATAAAAAATTGTTTTATAAGGTAGGATTTGGAAAGTTTTTAAAATTAAGATAGGAGTTTGGAAGTTTTTGTATATAAAAGGTAGGAGTTAGAAATTTTTCCTTAATATTATGCCAAAGTTTTAGGTGCTTGATATTAATGTGTGCTTGTGTGCCGGCAAAAGTAACTACGTTCCATACAAAATCACCACACATTTAGAAGAATTGTGCCAAAGTCATTGTGGCCCAATGACTAGTCATTATGAAATATGAATAGACTGTGTAGTAGCTGACCGAGTAGCACAATCTATTACTAGTATTAGGTAGTACAAAGTTATGTAGTACAACGTACAAGGATTCCATATACTATTTCAGAAGCTGCCTCTTTTGAGAGCACCAAGCCAGGTAAACGAAATAAATTTAAGAAAAATCAATCCTGATAAACATTGCACGATATCAATGACCGAGAAATTTTAAGCACCGTCGCTACGACGTAGTAATAGATTCACTCTCTTGTTTCTTCTACTGAAACCTTAGGAAGAGCAATAATTGAACATTGCTTGGGCATTGGCGTAAATAGTAAGCGGTTTTAAATTGCTTAAAGAAGCTCTTATTCGAGTCTGTTTTGTATACCGAAAAATCCTGTCTAAGCTAAGTGAGTGAAATGACAGAAAAACTTAACCTTGTTGGGAAATAAGACCAATCTCCCACGCGCAACGGAAGTAAACCAATCGACAATAATAAACAAAAGTAGAAAATACGCAAGCTAACAAGATGAGACACAGATTTTAGGGACTAAACCCAGGGCAAAACCCTCCAACTCCGGAGGTAAAACCCACCAGCAGAACTGCTGAATTCCACTATATTAAAATAGCACTAGTACAACCAACGTCTCGAATTACAACACCGAATTCGAAACACGCTACAAATCAGGAACAAAATAAATCACCCCTAGTTTCCTAGTATAATTAATAATCACCAATTAATAATACTCTTAGAGATAAACCACACCTGAATAGATGTACTAACCGTTTCTATACAGTAGACGAACCTTGTGATTCTACCCGTTTCTATTCACCAGAGATAAAGCACAGAATCACATACCCGGAGAAACCAAAGAAGTACGAGTTTTCTGGGCTGTGCAACTATTGTGGCAAAAAAGGACACAAGGCTTCTCAATGCTATAGCAAGAAGAGGAAGATGATGGGAGAAGCAAGCAATGTTGATATAGTTGCTGTGGTGTCTGAAGCAAATTTAGCTGATGCAAAGTCTATAGAGTGGATCGTGGATTCTGGGGCTACAAAACACATATGTGCTGATAAGACTTTGTTTCAAGAATATGAGAAGGCAACTGGAGAAAAGGTCTACATGGGAAATTCTTCAACTGCAGCAATTGAAGGAAAAGGAAAGGTGATTCTCAAGTTGACTTCTAGCAAACTCCTTACTTTAACTAACGTACTGCATGTTCCTGAGATTCGAAGGAACTTAGTTTCGGGTAGTTTGTTAGTGAAGGCTGGTCTAAAGTTGTCGTTTGAGTCGGATAAACTTGTAATGACTAGGTTTGGGGAGTTTGTCGGGAAGGGTTTTTGTAACAGGGGTCTTTTCACTCTTGATGCTGTATGCGAATCTTCTTTCAATAATATGAGTTCAAGTTCTGCTTATATCGCTGAGTCTCTTGATTTATGGCATGGTAGACTGGGTCATTTGAATGTGGCATCTATCTAGCGTTTGAAGTCCGTTGGGTTGATTGATAAATTATCTAACACTGATTTCAAGGAGTGTGAAGTATGTGTTGAAGCCAAATATACTAAGAAGCCTTTCCGCTCTATTACTCGTGAATCTAAAGTGCTTGATTTGATACACACTGATTTAGGACATTATCACAACTACAGAAGTAAAGGTGGTAAGAAATACTATATTACTTTTGTGGATGATTGCTCAAGATATACAGTGGTGTACTTGTTGACTTCTAAGGATGAAGCTGAGGCTATGTTTCGTATATATAAGGCTGAGGTCGAAAATCAACTAGATAAAAAAATCAAGAGAGTTAGGAGTGATCGTGGGGGTGAGTATGATCCTGGGTCACTCAAGCGATTATGTGAGGAAAGTGGTATCATCCATGAGACTACTGCACCTTATGTACCTGAGCAAAATGGCATTGCTGAGAGGAAGAACCGTACTCTGAAAGACATGTTAAATGCTATGTTGATAAGTTCCGGGCTGCCGAATAGTTTGTGGGGAGAAGCTGTTTTATCAGTTTGTTATGTATTGAACCGAGTTCCACACAAGAAACTTGAAGTTACTCCTTATGAATTGTGGAAAGGTTACGCACCGAATCTGAAAATTCTCAAAGTGTGGGGGTGTCTAGCGAAAGTGGGGATACCATCCTTTAAACGGCCTAAGATTGGTCCTAAAACGATGGATTCAGTGTTCATTGGCTACGCCCACAACAGTGCAGCTTATCGTTTCTTATTGAAAGATAGTTCGGGTTCTTATCCAACAGGTAGCATAATTGAGTCAAGAGATGCGGAATTTTTTGAAGATATATTTCCTATGTTACAATCCACAAGGAGCACGAGGGATCAACCGAGTGAACTCGACAAAGAACTCGTGACAAACCGCGAAGATTTGTTGGCAGACCGCCGAAGGGTCTCTGACCCGGAACTCCGAAAAAGCAAACGGGCACGCAAGGAGGTCGATTTTGGGCCCGATTTTGTCAAGACCTTTATGTCTGAACACAATGTCTCAACTGTGATCGTGGATACGTATATTTTAGAAGATGATCCCAAGACGTATAATGAGGCCATGAAGTCTATTGATGCGGTTTTTTGGAAAGAAGCTATACAAAGTGAGCTAGATTCCATTACGGCTAATCATACGTGGGTTCTTACTGATCTACCTAGAGGATGCAAGCCTTTGCGTTCAAAATGGATATTTAAGAAGAAGCTCAAAGCTGATGGGTCAATCGACAAATTCAAAGCTAGGATGGTAGCTATGGGAAACACTCAACGGAAGGGTATAGATTTCTTTGATAGCTATTCTCCGGTGACCAAGTTTGCAACCATTAGAGCCTTGATAGCCTTAGCGGCTATTCATGGTTTGTTGATCCATCAAATGGATGTCAAAACGGCTTTTTTGCATGGTGACCTCGATGAAGAAATTTACATGCTTCAACCCGAAGGTTATGCTGAGCCAGGTCAAGCGGGAAAAGTGTGCAAACTAGTGAAATCTTTGTATGGTCTAAAACAAGCACCGAAACAGTGGAATGAGAAGTTCAATACTACCGTGATCGAGTTTGGTTTTGAGGTGAACGAAAGAGATTCCTGCGTTTACACCAAGTCTGATTCTAACGGGTATGTGATTCTGTGCTTGTATGTGGATGACATGTTGATTTTTGGCTCTAATGAATTGTCGATTGCTAAAACGAAAGAATTCCTATGTACAAAGTTTGAAATGAAAGATCTAGTAAATTTGAATCCGTAAATTTAATTTTGTAATGCTCCTTTTATGTTGCAGCCACCATGAGCTCCATGAACTTGTTACCTAATTTGATTAGACGAAAACTTGTTTGGCACTTGCTTTGCATTCTCTTTCACTTTTGTGATTCTATTCATGAATTATTATCCATTCCCTCTGTCTTGTTTTACATTTGTTTTATGATTTTATTTTTTTCCTTTTCCTAGTATTTAGTATGATGTCTTCCCACCTCCTTCGCTCAACCGTTCTAACATCCGCATCCTCAACTTGTTTAAAACCTGTAATTTCATTTCAAACCATTTTGTCCTTGCAAACTTATCTCCTTTTTTCATGGTTTATTGTCTCCTTACTCTCTCTCAACATTTTGGTGTTCGTTCCTTATCCGATTCAGAGATTGGTTCATATGATCCGACCTCAAATGAGTTGGGAATAAAACCCGCAACTGATGTCGGGAACTTCAACTGTAGCACTCGCATGCTTTCTTGTCACTGGTCTCTGAATTTGTTTAATTCTGGATTATCTTGCAGGAGACTTGGTTAATGGGCTTGTTGGGATTCCATGCTCTGTTTTTGCTGACAGCTATCCTCTCTAGGAAGCATGTAAACTTCCAGATGTGCTTGTTTCTTCTTGCGTGTAAGTTTCTTATCCTTCTATGAGTGCAGTTTTGCCCTCTTTATCTGTAGTCCATTTATCTACCGTAGACAATCTAAGCACTTTGCAAGACTGAGTTCCAAATGCCATATTCATATGTACTCCAAGTTCTACTCTTAGGCATTTTTGGTAAATGAACCCCCACCCTCCACCAAAAGGGGGAAAGAATGGAAAACGGTACTAAATACGAATGCCCGTCCTGCTCTCTTCTAATGGAATTGTGAATAAACAGACGATGTTTGCATCTTGGATCATTGTTTTTTGTTTGTCTCTGCTCCTTGACCAATTTGTGAGCAGTAGAATATGAGTTTTAGGGTCTCTACATTGCCTGCATTTCATCCTCATCTTTGCACAAATCAGCTTTATTTTAGAGGAACGTTTTTGTGTGATTATCTAACATAAGGTGAGGCATTATGTTTCAGTGTCAGGCGTGTATCTTGCTGATAAGCTGAACGGTGTTCTTGGTAATAACTGGCAAAGTTTTGCTACTCAGAACTATTTTGATCCGCAAGGGATTTTTCTGTCAGTTTTATGGTCTGGTCCACTTCTCATAGTTGCAATATTAATCTTGGTGAGTGTATTGAAGGACTCTTCCTTTCTTTTTTAAATGTGATTTTAACGCAAAAGTCTTAACGTTTTTTTGCCCCTTTGTGACGTGAACTCTTATTGTTTCCCTGTTTGTAGATCAATACTCTCTTCTCTTTGTGTCATCTCATTATTCGGTGGAAAAGGGCTGAACTAAGACACCGTGCAAAGCTTTCCCAAAAGAAAGATGACTGAGATTGTTTCTGATACTGATCTGTAAACATCAAAGATGCCGCTGGTGATCGTTTATTGGGTATGATTATAGTAGGTGGGTTTTGGGTGTATCCTTGATTAGAAGATCAGTTTAGTGCAAATAGAGTTAGTACTTGTACCTGTACCTGTACACACTCAATTTTTGACAGTTCTAATTTCAGTTAAAAGTTCCTAGAGTAGTAGATCTTTCTTGTTGTCATTACGTTAGTGAACTGTACGAGTCATCTTTGGTATTGCTCTGATGTCCTACCTGAGACACTCTGATGATAACCAATGGAGAAATCAATCGTCTATTTCACACCTGGAACTATTTCTGTTTTGCTGACATTGCTTCTTCCGAGTTCTTCCATACTCTCTGTTTCTTGGTTACATAATGTCAGATTTGTTTACGATATTGATGAAGCAGTATCTCTTCTGTGAGAGTTGATTTGGTATCTGGAACTCATGATGCTGCAGTGAGTTATCTTTCTAGTTGGCACAATTCAGGTTTCAGGGTTTTTATATGGATGAATACTCTGTACACTTTGACCTACTATCATTTAGAGTGCAATACAGTTCTGTTGTGCCTAAAAGACACCAAACGAGTCTAGCGAAAATTTGGCAGCAATTCGACGCAAATCGACTAAACCAAATAAAACGAAAATCAACAAAGACAAACAACCAACACCAAGATATAAGTGGAAAACCCTCCAGTTCGAAGGGAAAAACCACTGGGCACCAATAATCGATTTCACTAATCAATTTAGCAAAATTACAAGGTTCAAAGTCTCAAGTTATGCCCCTAACTCGAAACAACAAAATCCCAGCTACAAATTGTATCAATCGGATCACTACTACTTGATTATCCTAATCAATTGTAGTACCAAAGAATCCAAATGAATGATACGAAATACCTGTACCCGTGATATGAATAGAGAATACACCTTCAATCAGCTCCACCTTAGCCAATCTGATGATGACTTCAAAAGGCAGGAACTCTCTGTGTCTCTCTCTCTCTGATTTTCGGAAGAACACTCTTCCTCACTGATGTTTTATGTCTTGTGTTTTCTGGTTTCTGCTCTCTGCCCCTTGCTTCTGTCTAGCTTTCCAAAAATAAGCCCCTTGACTCACTTATACAATGTGCACCACACAAATAAGAAAACACACGACACACCCACTTTCCTCCTTTTTTTTTCTTTTTTTTTTCTTTTCTTTTTCTTTTCTGTTTTTTTTTTCTTTTCTGAAATTGAAAACTAATAAAAAAAAACAATAATAAAGAATTGGGGTTGGACCCCACTCTAACAATCTCCCCCTCCAACCCGATTCGGAGGAGATACGTCTCCTACAACTCACTTGGAGACAATCCCGGCTAGCTTGCAAAAACTTGCAAACTTGTGGCCGGGTAAGACCTTAGTCAACATATCAGCCCCATTCTTGTCGGTGTGGATCTTCAACAACTTTAAAAGCTCATCCTCGATGACCTCTCTCAACCAATGGTACCGAACATCGATGTGTTTTGTTCGAGCATGATACATGGTATTCTTGCTCAAATCAATAGCACTTTGGCTATCACAATGTACAATGTACTCCTCTTGTTCCAAACCTAACTCTAGGAGAAACCGTTTAAGCCACAACATCTCTTTACTAGCTTCAACGGCGGCAATATATTCAGCCTCAGTGGTAGACAAAGCTACACACTTTTGAAGCTTAGATTGCCAAGATATGGCTCCCCCCGCAAACATGAACAAGTAAGCCGAGGTGGATTTTCTACCATCAATATCACCCGCCATATCTGCATCAGTGTATCCTAAAAGTATAGGATCAGATTTTCCAAAACATAAACACATTTTCGATGTACCCCTCAAATATTTAAGAATCCATTTCACCGCCTCCCAATGAGTTTTTCCGGGATTAGACAAGAACCGACTCACCACTCCAACTGCATGTGCAATATCAGGTCGTGTACAGACCATTGCATACATCAAAGAACCAACGGCAGAGGAGTATGGTATGGAAGACATACCTTCTTTCTCTTCATCACTAGTCGGGCAATCTTCTTTTGTCAACCTAAAATGACCCGCTAGTGGCGTACTCACTGGCTTAGTGCTCTTCATATTGAACCTTTCAAGTACACGTTCAATATAGCGTTCTTGTGAAACCCACAACTTACCAGCTTTCCGATCTCGTATGATTTGCATACCTAAAATCTGTTTGGCAGGGCCTAAATCTTTCATATCAAAAGACTTAGACAAGTCTTCTTTAAGGCTGCTAATCATATCACCATTCTGCCCCACAATAAGCATATCATCAACATAAAGTAGTAGGATAATGAAGTTACTGTTCGGGAACAGCTTAAAATACACGCAAGGATCAGCCTCTGTCCGCTTGTAATTATGACTCGTCATAAATGCATCGAACTTCTTATACCACTGCCTTGGTGCTTGTTTAAGCCCGTAAAGACTCTTCTTCAATTTGCACACTAAGTGCTCTTTCCCTTTCACTTCAAATCCCTCCGCCTGCTCCATATATATCTCCTCGTGCAAGTCACCGTGTAAGAAAGCGGTCTTCACATCAAGTTGTTCGATTTCAAGATTCAAGCTAGCGGCTAGGCCTAACACGACTCGTATCGAAGTCATCTTCACAACCGGTGAGAAAATCTCATTGAAATCGATACCCTTCTTTTGATTACAACCTTTCACCACCAATCTCGCCTTATGCCTCACTTGATTATCACCGTCTTTCTTCAACTTGAATAACCACTTGTTTCTCAACACTTTTCTGCCTTTTGGAAGTTTCACCAACTCATATGTATCATTTTTCATCAAAGAGTTCATCTCATCTTCCATTGCGCCATTCCACTCATCTTTATCGGATAAAGATTGCACTTCTTGGAAAGTTTCAGGCTCCCCCTCTTCAGTACGGAGGATGTACTCGTCACTCGAGTACCAAGTTGATTGTCTACGCTCACGGGTTGATCGCCTAAGCTCCTGATCAGCCCCTGTGGGATGAATAACGGGCTGCTCCCCCTGCTCTACAGCCCCTTCTTCTTCATCCTCTTGTGTCACATCATTGTTATCTGACACTTGTGGATTATCTTCTTCAAATATAGCATCTCCACCTTCATTTTCACCATCATCTGCAATATGATCAACAATAGGGATAGAAATAGGTGTTAAGTCGGGAGTAGTATATGTGTCGACATACTTTTCAAGTAGCATGTCGGAGCCCATCTCTTGCTCACGAAAAACCACATCTCTACTTCTGACCACTTTTCTCCTCTCCTGATCCCAAAGCCTATAGTCGTACTCCTCATCTCCATAACCCATAAAAATGCAAGGAGTAGCTTTGCTATCAAGCATTAACCGCTTCTCCTTCGGAACTAGCATAAACGCCTTGCATCCGAACACTCTCAAGTGAGTGTACGAGGCATCACGTCCGGACCAAACTTTTTCCGGAATGTCCAAACCAAGCGGAACCGAAGGCGAACGGTTGATCAAATATACCGCACTATTGACAGCTTCACCCCAAAACTTCTTTGGAAGATTTGCCATCCTCAACATGCATCTCACTTTCTCGACAATGGTCCGATTCATCCTCTCCGCCACACCATTGTGTTGTGGAGTGCCCGGCTCAGTCTTCTCATGTCGAATCCCATGCTTGGAGCAGTAACTTTTGAACTCATTTGAGGTGTATTCACCTCCATTGTCACTGCGGAGACATTTCAATTTCTTCTCTGTCTCTCTCTCCACCATAGCATGAAATTTCTGAAAAATGTCGAACACTTCACCTTTATGCTTCATTAGATGAACCCATGTCTTACGTGTATGGTCATCAATGAAAGTCACAAAATATAAATGACCCCCTGCCGATTCCACTTCAATTGGACCACACACATCAGTGTGCACTAGAGCTAGCTTGCTTTCTTTCCGTTTCGATCGTTTTCGAAAAGAAACACGGTGATGCTTACCTAGTACACAATGATCACAAGGATTAAGAGATATACTCTTATCCGTCGGAATAAGAGATCTCTCTGCCAAGATCTTTATTCCCTTTTCACTCATATGCCCGAGTCTCCTATGCCACAGATTTGGTGAGGAAACTTCTTCAACGGCATTAATTTCACCACCACACACTCTCATGTATGTCTTGTAAAGAGTGCAACACAACTCTCCACGAGCAACAAGCATCGACCCTTTGGTCATCTTCCACTTTCCACTACCGAAAGTGTGATGAAAGCCCTCTTGATCAAGGACAGTGACGGATAGCAAGTTAAGACGTAAATCGGGTATATGACGCACATTCTTCAAAATAATCGTGCATCCGACATTTGTCTCTACCCGAACATCACCAATACCAACTATGCTCGCCGAAGAACTATTTCCCATTTTCACACTACCAAAATCACCCGTTCGATAGTTTGAGAAATATTCACTCTCCGGAGCACAATGAAAAGAGGCCCCCGTATCAATAAGCCACTCACTGTTGGAATTAGTGATATGAGAACAGTCACTTGTAGCACAAATTAAAGTGACTGGCTCATCACTTGCAACTGCGGCCGTACCCGCATTATCCGCCTTTTTCATCTGCTTGCCATTCTTTAGATCCTTTTTCCGAACCCAACAAAAGTTCTGAACATGTCCCGGCTTATCACAATAATGACAAATAATATTGTCCTTGTGATCCCGAGACTTAGAACGGCCCTTGGACTTGCCACGGTTCTTTGGACCCTTACTTTTGCCCCTGCCCCTACTCTCCGTAACAAGGGCCTGAGCATTATCCGAACCCATCTCCTTCCTCCTCATCTCTTCGTTGAACATACTATCTTTGATCATATCCATCGTTAGCTTTCCACTAGGAGCGGAATTGCTAATAGACACCACCATGGTTTCCCATGTATCCGGAACGGAACTCAAGAGGAAAAGTGCTTGTAACTCATCATCAAACACAATATTCATGGACGTCAGTTTATTAATAACATCTTGAAAATCACCAAGATGTTCCGAAACTGACTTCCCCACTTTCAACTTCAAATTAACAAGTCTCTTAATCAAAGAGGCTTTGTTATGAGCCGATTTCCTCTCATAAAGGTTTTGCAACTTCTTCCACATTGCAAAAGCATCGGTGTCTCGCGATATATGACTATAGATAGTTTTATCAACCCACTGCCTAATGGTAGCCAAGGTCTTCCGTTTCATATTCGCCCACTCTTTCTCGCTCATAGAGTCGGGCTTAGGAGGAGGGTTATCAGGGGTTCCGGGATTTGCGTCAATAGGCTCAAAGAGGTCTTTACACACTAACAAGTCCTCCATCATACACTTCCACATGGAATAATTTGTGGAGGTCAATTTAATCATTGAACCCGAACTGCTAGACTCCATTATAACCTAGCTTACAACCTAAGCTCTGATACCACTGTTGTGCCTAAAAGACACCAAACGAGTCTAGCGAAAATTTGGCAGCAATTCGACGCAAATCGACTAAACCAAATAAAACGAAAATCAACAAAGACAAACAACCAACACCAAGATATAAGTGGAAAACCCTCCAGTTCGAAGGGAAAAACCACTGGGCACCAATAATCGATTTCACTAATCAATTTAGCAAAATTACAAGGTTCAAAGTCTCAAGTTATGCCCCTAACTCGAAACAACAAAACTCAATCGGATCACTACTACTTGATTATCCTAATCAATTGTAGTACCAAAGAATCCAAATGAATGATACGAAATACCTGTACCCGTGATATGAATAGAGAATACACCTTCAATCAGCTCCACCTTAGCCAATCTGATGATGACTTCAAAAGGCAGGAACTCTCTGTGTCTCTCTCTCTCTGATTTTCGGAAGAACACTCTTCCTCACTGATGTTTTATGTCTTGTGTTTTCTGGGTTCTGCTCTCTGCCCCTTGCTTCTGTCTAGCTTTCCAAAAATAAGCCCCTTGACTCACTTATACAATGTGCACCACACAAATAAGAAAACACACGACACACCCACTTTCCTCCTTTTTTTTTCTTTTTTTTTCTTTTCTTTTTCTTTTCTGTTTTTTTTTCTTTTCTGAAATTGAAAACTAATAAAAAAAACAATAATAAAGAATTGGGGTTGGACCCCACTCTAACAAGTTCACCGTGTGATTGGGGCTATCTGTTTTTTTTTTTTTTTTTTTTTTTTTTTTTTTTCGTTCTGAGGGGTGGGATATTATCTCGTCCGGTTGTGACAACCCCCAGTCTACACAGTGTGATGCTGGAAAGCACGTCGAAATATCCCATCACGATGATATTGTATGGTGAGGAGCTTCACATCATCTGCCCGGAGAGAGAATGCATCCACATCAGTAATGCATTTCACCGACTGCATTGATGGTCGAATGGTCTGAGTTGAGGCAGTCGGGTGTGAAGACCACTCGAGCAATTCTCTCCCCCACAAATCTCCAGGCCCGAGAGTCTTACATTGTCCACTGCTGTTGCCGCTAGAAACCTCTAACTGGCCACTGAAGATAAACAGCATTTGCGGAACAAGTTCAATTCAATTCAATTCATATAAGCTCAATAGTTTTTTTTAGATGGGAGAATAGAGCCGTAAAGCATACAATTTTCTACTATATAGGAACAATAGCTAACCTTCAATATATTAATCAAGCTTGTTTTGAGATTGTTAGCTAACCTCCATTCAAATCCACTTTTAACATTTGACTTTGCACACATGCCAATGCATGTTTTGAAATATTAATCCTTTTATACTATTAAAGGAGGCTTTTTTAGAGCCCTCACATTGACCGGAGATTATTAGAGAGTTTTGACAATTTTATAATATTATTTAGTTATCAAGTTTATGTGAAACTCTTTTAATTAAACAATCTTCTATTAATAATAATATTATAATAATAATGTTTATATTAGACAATCCTACTAATAATCCTACTAATAATCCTACTAATACGTAGTTTTCCAAGTCCTATGTCATAGAATTGCTATAGTACGATAATATACATTCTAATTAGGAGTTAATGTTAACAATATTCATCTAAAACCAAGTGAAGGTTGCTAAATGTGATTGGTGGGTTTTCATCTGGAAACTTTGTGATGATCTTGAATTCGTCAATTTTCATGTCTCTTGATAATAAATGGTTCCAATATGATTTTTCATCTCGAGTTAGATTGTAATTAGCCTTCTTCATTTGTTAGGATTAGCGTACGTTATGCGTTAGTGTAGAAGGTGTTTCCAATCACAATTACGGTACTAAACGCAAGACATACATGACTAAGTTCTTATCCTAGCTACGTGCATTAGTGCATATATAACTCAGCATACTAGAACTAAACGAAATATGTTATAATCCTACGTACTTTGTGCATGAGCTTTTCTTTGTTTGTTTTTTTCAAAAGAATTAGTTGATATATTTATCATTCGAAAGAACATTTCGAAGAGACTTACAAAAGTATAGCTAGCCACTAACAACTTATTGTATAAATTTAATCTAATTGTCTACTATAACCTGTAGTGCATGTCTAAACTCAAACTATCATTCATATAAAAAAACAAACAAAAAAAGATTAAACTATCATACTCATAGTTCTTCCTAAACCTTGACAAACCAACAATTATTTTTGAAAAAAGTTGCTCCAAGTCTAAATTTTTGTTACAGTTTAAAAATAAGAAACAACAAATGAGAATTATTGCGATATTTGAGATTGATGGACGCAAGGAATGTGGAAAGAAATTTTGAAGGGAATTGAATACAAATTTGAAGAAAATAACACAAATGAAGAGAAATTATGAGAATAAAAAAGGGGATTTTTTTCCCAGACATTTTAATCATTACTATGAAAACGTAACTTATCAAATTTTACCCGGCTATAATTTATAGCCTTATAGTCACTTTGTATATATTTTTTTTTATGTCACTCAACTTTCGTGACACCCCTTTAACGTTAATATCTCTCAAAATACAATGGTTGGATTATGATATTGTACACTTTTGGAATTATTTTTGTTTTGAAATATTTTTTCGTCAGACTGACCATCAAACCCCTAACTCGAAAAACAAATACGTTATACAATGTATAAAAAACTACACAGATTAATATGAATTTTTTTTTTATTATATAGAGATTTTACCACACAATATCTATATCCAAACATAAATTACAAATTTCAGTTTTAACAAGTCTAATAGAAATCATTATTAAGAAACCCGTGCAACGCACGGGCTTTCATCCTAGTATCTCTAATTACATAATAAAAAAATTATAAAAACTAGATATTCTAATTATGCTTGTAATGACGAAGTAAAAAATATCTCACATGACAATGTTCTTTTTGTATATTGCGAGAAATATTGAAATCAATCCTCAATCATGAATAGTGCCAAAAGTCAAAATGTTAAGAGTGGATTTGAATGGATGGAGTATTAGACAAATTTATCCCATTGTTCCGCAATCTCATGAAGTTATTGATCGGGAACACGTGGATAACTATAATCTGAAACACTTTCGGGAAACCCACCGACTATTGCAGGTCACAAAATGGCTTTCGGGTGTGTTTGGCAAATCCAAAGTGTCTTATAAGAGTGTGATTGTCAAAAATTGATATATAAGGGTGTGGTTCACAAAAAAAAAAAAAAAAAAAAATAAAAAAATAAAAAATAAAAAATAAAAAATAAAAGGGTGTGTTGGACAAAAAACCCTTAGTCAAATTTGATTTGTAACTTTAAAGCCATAAACTTAAACCCATAGCTATAAAACATATTTTAAAAGTCAACTCAAGTACTACTATCAACTACTATTATGATAATTATTATTGAGTCAAATATAGAGTTTGAGTACTTTGTTTTGACTTCATCTTGACTCCAATGATTTAAGATTGAACTCCATGGTACCGTTGTTGAATCTTGATCATTATGAAAGAATGAAATGGCGAAGAAAAGTCAAATGGTGCATATTAAAAAAAAATTAACATAGGGTGCATTTAACACCACCAAAAAAAATTGAAACTAAATATACTGATCGGCTCGGTCCGTTCTCCACGTGTTCGGCAAAAGTAGTGGTGTAGGTAGTTGAAAGCTGAACAACTTATTGTAGTTGTGATAACTATCTACCTGTAAGGTCCCGTTCTCTTCACCTGAATTTTGGCTGAACTGAACTGAACTGAGCTGAGCTGAACTGAACTGAATTTTACTAAACTGAACTGAATTGAATTTTCCTGGAACAAGAACAAATTATACCTACAATAATTTTTCCTGAACTGAACTGAATTTTTGTGGACTGAACTGAACTGAATTTTCCTAAACAGAACTTAACTGAACTGAACTGAAGATTGAAAAATTAAGTTGAAGAGAACATGACCTAATTGATGAGCAAATAGCTGTAAGCTGAAAAAGTAGCTTTATTGATTAAGGCTCAGTTTGATTCAACTTATTTTTTGTGGTATTCATTTTAGTTCAAATAAGTTCAGTTCAGTTCACTTAAATTCATTTCAGGCGACTTTTTGATGTCAATTCAAGTACAACTTTAATGGCGTATAAGTTGTGGCATAAGTTAATTTTTTATGTCAATTTAAGTATCAAATTAAAGGTATTGACGATACGGATCATATGAGTCTAGTATTAACAAGGTTTAAATAAATTATAAAGGCTCATAATTGGACTCAAAATATTCAGTTTAGTTCAGTTCAGTTCAGTTCAGTTCAGATAAGTTTATTTCCACAAAAATAAATTGAATCAAACAAGTCCTAATTTGTTCAATACAAGTAGATGTGAATTTTTATTAAAATTATTTTAATTAAACTGGTTAATACTTAATTAATGATTATAATTAACATCAAACAAGTGATCAAAGAAATGACATGGAAAAGAGAAGTAAATGATACGAGCAAGTGATGAAAGAAAAGAAGTTAAGACAAGAGAATACATTAAATAAGGCCCAAGTCCTCTCTCCTTGATCCAATTACATAAAGCTCAAAGGACTTTGTAAGTTGTAACACAAAGCATACCACGTTTCCAGCTTTCCGCCCTCAAACTAAAGGTTTCAGCCCTTTCTTTACCCGAAAAAGGGTCCTCCCAACTGGGCTTTTTTTAGCACATCTATTTTTTACCAAAAATAGTTAAAAAATGGTGAAGTTGATAACTGAGGAAAAAATAGTAGCTTATGAGGAGAAAACCCTGAATACCACTGTGCGAAACCTGATTAGCACATCTAGTCAAGTAGTAACTTTGTTAACCAAGATAGTATCAAGAATAGATACGGCAACGGCTACGGGTGAGACGATTTGTCAGGAACTCTTGTCAGACGTGCTTAATCAAGATCAATTCCAGTCATGCGAAAAGTTGCAGCCTGTTCTCTTCAATGGTGAGTATGGGGTAATCAATCTCAAGTTAGGTTTAAGAATTTGGAGTTTGTCAACTTTGTCGGTTTTGGGAAGAACTCTATTCACTGAGCTGAATGTCCAGCTCTTTAACAATTACGAAATTCTCGTTAAAGCTCAGAAGGCTGCGATTCATCAACTCAAGCCCGACAACAAACTATCGGATGCCGAGAAAGCCGCCCGATTGGTCATTGAGGAGGAGGGTGGAGAGCAGCTCTTGAATCAACTTGTAATTGGGTCGGGGAAAGAGTTCCTACCTGAGGATGGGAGGATACTGATGATGGGAGTGAGCCAGGACACACCACTCACTGTTGGTAGGAAAGTTGTCGTATCACTCGAGCTGTCAGGATTCTCGATGCTACTCATAGATACGGTGGTGGTGAGACACAAACTCTCGGTGGGGAACAAGATAACAGAGGAGCTTGAGCCCATCGTCGCCACTGCCGCTAGTCCTTGGGTAATTCTATTTTTATTTTTTTATTTTTTTATTTTTTTTTCCAGTTCGATTCGATTTAGGTTTTGGTAGCTTACTTTCTGGTTTGTTTGTGGTAATAACAGATTCATCAGTTGTTAATTCATAAGCCCCACGTAATGGAGGTGCTTCCGACCTTGCACAGCCTGCCTTGCAATTTTCAAGAGTTGGTTCTGTCGCGCTTGAACAAGTTCCAGAGTTTGGACACAGGCTTCATTAATCTTTTGGCTGCTTACTTTTCCAGTAAGCTTCTAACTACTCCCTCCGTCCCAGTTCAAACGCCCCAGGTGTTTTTTGTAGTGGAATAAGAAAAATTGATATAATAAGTTGAGTGGGTAATATTAGGAAAAAGGATGAGAGAGAATGTGGGGATTAATAGAAGTAGTAGGGAGGATGTGAGAGAGGATGTGATAATAATTTAATAAAAGTAGGAGAGAGAAATATGTCCCAAAATAGATGGGGTGTTTGAAGTGGGACGTCCCAAAATGGAATATGGGGCGTTTGAACTGGGACGGAGGGAGTACTCTCTACAATGTTTGAGTTAATGTGTTTGTTACATATTAAATTCATTATCTGAGGTTCATGTTGTACTGTGGAACAGATGAATTTGAGAGGCTTTTTCTTTGTTTCTTCCAATTTTGATTTGGGGTTAAGGTTGCTCTTCGTTATGGGTTTACTTCTTTGGTGCCACCGATTTAAAACCTGATGAAAAAGCAAAGGTTTGTTTAAACATCCCACAACTGGGCTCACTTCAAGGGAAGTAGATATGTGTTGCTCACTTCTGTTTCTTTATTGTTGTGATTATATTTTGCTACAATAGCTACACCTTATAACTACCCTTATCGCAATCTGACTTTTGCACATATCCTTTTTCTGTTGTACTTGATGTAAATTCACAATACTAGCATCACTCTTTGGTTCAAACTCATCTCTTTATCCATTATTTTTATTTCTTCCTAATGTAAATAAAAGAAACTTTGTAATGATCTTCTGACTTGCAAAAATATGACAGAAGATATTAACTATTGCTTGCAATAATTTATAATCAACTATAATATTGTAGTGTCTACTTACGTATTTGCCTGCTAGTTTCAGCACATATTTTTGATCCTAGTGATGCTTTATGCACAATGATGAGAGATAATTAAGTACTTAGTTGTTTAATTTTTTTATATATATTTTCAGGTTGTAGTTCCACATATAGACATAGAAAACCAATATCAGCTATATTAATCTAATTATTATTATTCTTTTTCTATAATTTTGGATCTAAGTTATAAAATGTTATCTGATTCAGATTCTAAAGCACCGTTAGGAGTTATTCTGAGGCTTATGCACGATATGGTTCGATCATATCGTTGTAAGCGCATGTCTGATGAAGATCTTGTTCATCTCCTCGTTGATCCTCTTCTGCACTATAGTGTGGAGTCAGGCATGTGCAAAGTCTTTGTTTGTCTTTTATTTTCAATAACATTTTTTTCCATTTATTTTTATTGTATCTTAAATCATTTGGGGTTGCATTCTTTATTTGATAATTGTTATGAAATTTCAGGATCTATTGAGAGACAACTTGGTCTAATTCATATTAGTGACCAAGTTGGCTACTCAATCTCTTGCTTGGATAATCCTCAGGTGTTTAGTGTGCTGCAAGATTCGTTGATCAGACGTTGGGTAAGTGAACATACCATATTTATATTAGGGTTAATAACTTTAATATAAATGGTTATTTATATTATCAGAGTTTCCGAGTTATCTTATTTTATTTTAGAAACCTAAGAAATACGTCGAACGGAGACATTAATGAAAAGCCAAATCCATGTCATTTGTAGGCACTAGATACAAAACAACAAACATTAGAGATCCAATTATGAATTTACTAAGTGCACTAGTGATGGATATTTCATGCCTTCCTGATGTGCGTGCCTCGTTGGGCACATCCACCACTCTAAAGTCTTAAGCCTTCAACCTTGAGAGCTTCAAGAAGTTCCGCATCCTCTAAGAAATTGGGTCTCTCCCTTGAGAAAATACCTATCACGTAAGTGATTGGGCTTTGTCAGCGTAGAAAGAACATCCGCACATGACCATTCCCTTTGATCAAAAACATATTAAACCATGTCATGGGATTCCTAAAGGTGGATCTATTCTCTTTGGCATTTAGCCTTTACTATTTTTATTATAGTTATTTACTAATTATCATAGTCAAATGAGCCATAGCCCGGCCAGCTTTTGCTTTCCTTCGGTTATTGGATACTCACTTCAATTGACATTGTTCAAAAAATTTTTGTACAACCTATTAAGGGTGAATATTGGTACGAGTTTGACAGGTTGTATTTTTTTTTTTTTTTTCCGTGTGTGTGGTACGTACTACACCTAAACTCAAAACTCTTTGATGAGAACTTGTTTTGGAATTTGGAATCTCATAGTTCATGTCAATCTTTTAAATCTCACAAAAAACTTATGTAGATTTTTTATTTATGTTACAATTTTCAGCCAGAAGCTACTTCCATTTATAACAAGATTGCCTTGATTCGGGTGATCAATGAACTCATGAAGAAGTTGGACAGTGCTAAAGTACATGTCACTTCATTGGTCAATATTTGTTCAGGCTATTTGGTTGACAGCTTCTCGGTATGTTCTATCAGTTTATTTTCTGGTTTACTCTGATTTGTTTGTGACAGAGTAATGCATTTTTGTTGTTTCCTAATCTGAATCTAACTTGGTAATGTTTTGTATGCAGACTATCGGCAATCCTGAATCTATAGACCTCCCTGCATTTAATGAATATTTGTTGCTTCCTATCTATTCAATTTTAACATTGGATGATAGGGTGTTGAGTGGTATGGATAGTGCCGGGGAATCTGCAATCAATTCTATTGCTGGAATAGATAATGAAGCGAAGAGGAAAAAGTTGACCTATTTTCGCTCTTTCTGTAAAAGCTGTACGGAGTTTATGTTGGTTAGATTCATCGATCATCCAAAGCGTATGCATAAAAATTGTAATCTTGCCATTGAAGTGAAAGAGTTTCTGAAGAAATCGAACCTCACCACATCTGAGAGGTAATATCTTGTCAATGTTTTTCTATTTCTTTGGCCTAAATGTTAATTGAAAGTAGAAAACTGATATACCTTGATTTTCTTGACAGTCTTTACTATAACTGATACCTGACCTTTTATTACACTTCTCTTTGTTGCCATGAATATAATTCCTATGAGAAATTCTGGCTCACAGAAAAATGGAATGTGGTGGGTATAGAAAATGGTCAAAAGGTCAGTTTGATAAAGGGCTCAATGATCTTGCCTTGCCTTGGGAGATGAGAGAACCCCATATGACAGTTGCAAATATTAGTATATTTTAGTCTGTTCCTTGCAATGTTCACATGGAGAATGGGTGTAAAGTGAGCTTTGAATTTTAGTCTAGGAGTAAGTTTAACATAAAGAAATGTGAGTTTCGTTTTGAAATGTACAGTGATTAAGCTCATAGCATGTTCAGAACGCTGGAGGTTGACCATTTTGCACTTGATTGCTTCAAGAAAAAAGATCTTAGTCATAAGATTATTCATACTATCCAACTTGTGTACAAAAGTTGCAGAGCTAGGCTATAGGAGAAAGGCTGTCCCTTCAAAGATAAAAATATTAAATTATTTAGCTTGTAGTTTGATGGGTATTCAATACGTTTTGCGAATTGCATCTCGCTGCATAGCCTTTTCTTTTTGTCCATAAAATGAATGGTTTTTATAAGTTACAACATACTCTATGCTATATTCTAATTGATGAGTAATGTTCTGCCTGTAACTATCTTTTCCCATTTGTGCACTTGACATTTTTTTCCATTTGTGCCAGGGAGGAGAAAAAGAAAAGGGACGAGAAAGAGGAAAGAGATGAGGCAAAGAGAAAGTTATATTTAGAGCCTGGGGTTAGATTTGTCTCTGTTTAGTTGTCTTTATGATTTATTAATATTCTTGTTCGAAGTCATGTTATCATATTATGCTCTTTTTCGTCTATTTGAATATTAGGGTACTATCATTGAAGAATGTGGATGGCGATCATCTGCTTTTCGTGATATTGTCTTAGGGCGGATCATCGATCAATGCAACACTTGAGTTAATGACAATTTTTGTGAATATATGTGTTATTATCATGCAACTGGTTTTATTTTCATGATTGCATGAAGGCCGTGGTACATTTCGAATATACACTGAAAAAATGATGTTGAAGTCATGTCTTTTTACATACTTGAGAGTATCTTTTATGAGTTTCCATATGGTATGATGTGTGCAATGATCTTCAGCTATTAAGCTTTAAAAGATCTAACAATGAAAATGGTCAAACTAAGTATTGATGAATCAGAGTAGTTACTAGCAACATGCTGATGTGGCCTAGCTGTTACCAGTTGATCCATTGCTATCCATCCTCCTCAGTCCTCACCAAGCTTGACCTTCGGCTTCAATTCAGGATCTGGAGATCTCTTTTGTATCTCATCATAGGTTTCCTTGTGGCATCATCTACACTTCCGCTAGACCATTGAATTAAACATAGTCATCAGCATGATTTCCTTTTCTGGCCATTCTGCTTCCTAAACTTTCACTGGATCAGCTAAATCCGTTGTAATCCATCTTCATGCTTTCTCAATCATACTCCATGAAATTTGCAGAATCTGGTAACTTCTGCTTGAAGGCAACTTGTCCGAACTTTGAACTTACCTGAAGAAGACCAAAAAACCTTAGAGACAGCTTGGCGTTGCTTCTCAAAACCATTGGTGTCTACCTATATGGCTATGAATTAGGATATACCTTGTCACGTGTGTGAAACTCCTTATTCACCCTCTTTTTATCAGCCCGTTTGCTTAATTGTGAAACTCCTTATCCACCCTCTTTTTATCAGCTCTCTTCAAGTGGAACATCAGCATCTTAATGCAGTCCCCCCTAAATCTGTTTAGTGCTTCCAGCTCACTATGCCCTTACATATAAGGAATGTTGACTGCAGGGGACTCCCTGACAATCTCATTAAGGGGTGGTTTGAACTGATGAGGGGTAATTAGTGTTGCAACCATTTAACCAAAGATATGCATGTGGCGCAATCCCTTTGTTTTTCACCTATCTTTCACCTTCAGTCTCCAAAAATTAAATCACCACTTTTGTGTGGCCATCTATTTGTGTGTGAGAGCCAAAACCATTAATAAGTCCACTTGGTGCAGTTTGAACAATTCTTGCCCGAATTTACGGAAGAAATATCGCGTCCCTGTCACCAATAGTGGTCTTTCGCATTCTATGTAGTTTAAAGTCTTGGTTAAAATATGCTTGGTCCACTCCAATAGTAGCAAACGCATGGCTCAATAATAGGAAATGAGCATATTTGCTCAATTTGTCAACAAGCACCTAAACTGTGACCTGCAGATTTGTGAAGTCCTTTAATGAAATCCGTTGAGATGTCTACTTGTAATGGGCTGTGGTTGAAGCAACCCAACAGGGTTCCTGACTAAGCTCCTCACCTCCATATTTTTCCAATAAAACATGCTAGTTATTCTTTAAATTGTAGGTTGAACCCCAAAGTGTCCACCTAAAGGAGTGTCATGCATGAGAGAAATGATTTTCCCCCTTAAGTTTGTACCGTTCCCAACTCTGATTCTTGGTTTCATATTCATCTCTCTATTATGCCATGAGCAATGTTTGATAATTTCACCACCCTGCAATTTGGATCAGTTTTTGACTTCTTGTATCTGCAGATCAATAACCCAACTGTTCTTAATTTGGCTCAGTTAATCTCCACTTATCTCAGTTACCAGCAGAGACATTAATTCATGACTTGAAAGTTGAAAACAGTAAACAAGGCATCAGCTTCCACGTTTTCTTTTCATTGTTTATACCAGATTCGTAATCGAAGCCCAATAGTTTAGGACAGCATTTACTCTGAAGAGGTGTAGTAACTATCGCTGCCAGCAAATATTTCAGACAAAAATGGTCTTTTTTTACTATTAAATGTCTTCTATCAGGTAATGTTTTCATTTCTTCACAGCAGAATTGACTACCAATAGCTCCTTTCTGTACGTAGAATAAGGTTTGATCTTTGGGGATTGCCTTACAGAAGAATGCCAGCGGATGGATGTCCTTCCTGCACAAGAACAACTCCTCTACCCTTACAAGAAAATCAAGTTTTGGCCACAAACAATGTTGTGGCTAAAAATCATTTTTTGCACCAAAAACGTATCTTTCGCAACAAAACCTGTTTGTTTCGTCTGATGTTACAAAAAACACTGCAACAAAATTTTGTTGTGGCAAATAATCAATTATTGCCACATTTCTTCTGGCTATACCTTGTGGTCAAAGACCATATTTCTTGTAGTGAATTATGAACTCCTGTGAGAAATTAGGTTGGGCTAACCTTGTAGCATGTGACATGCCTGTTTTAAGGTTAAGATCCTTAGTAGCTGCTATTGGAAGGCATCTGTTTTCGACAGTACTTACAAGTCCACACCACCATAAGAATTTCCTGTAACAACTAGTCTTTGACATGCTAGGTTGTGGCCAATCCACCATGGCTTCTATTGTGACCAGATTGGTGGCTATAACCTGTTTGGATGTGATATGGTAAAGATAATTTAAATGCAGGAAACATAAAGGTGCACTCGTATTTCTGGCAGATTATGTATGTTGTCTGATGATTCGCAAAGATGCTAAGCCTGCTCAGTCACATTTTGACCATACATCAGGATATCTTTAAAGGCACCAAACCATATTCTTTGAAATATTGTTTGATCAGGTGCTGGAGTCTTGATGGTGCATTGGGCCCACCTGCCAGTTGCAACGATTTTGAGTTAAGCTTCGCAAAGAGTTAACAATTGAGCTTGACCGTTGTTATTATTCTATGAATAATTGTTCAAAAATTTCAAACGGAAGCAAAGTCGTGTTTGTAAATAAGATCTTAACTCTTATTGTTTTACATTTCAGTTATATGCTAGCCAACAGCCTATTTTCCTGCTGACAATACCTAACTGCTGCTTTTACTACTTAGTGTGCACGTAATTGTCAAATGACTCAACTGGTTTATTGAAGGTGCTAATGTATGTTTTGAACTGCAAGGTGTTTGCTATACGATCCCAGCAGCAGAATCGGTGTGGGGGGCGATCAATTTATGCAACAAAGATCAAGTGATTCCATTCTTGTCCTTTCAACATATAGCAAATCATATAAGAGGCCAACCTTGTGGAGGCTATCACTATCTTATCTCATTGGAATTTATCCGCCTTAAAGGTATTCCGGCTGAACATGAAGTACCCATCACTGGATTACAACCAATCAAACCTCCAAAGACAGAATTGGTATGTTCAGTCTTGGACCAGCAGTGTTTTGTCAATATACTCATTTCAAGATCAAATATGATATGTTGATTATTATAAAACAATCATTGTCTAGCATTGCTTAATACTAAATATGTGATGATTTATAATGATTGAACTATCTAAGGGGATAAAAGAAAAAAGATAACTATGCAGATACATTGTAAAAAGCATCTTTTTAATACTATAATTCTATTTGTGTTTAGTCGGCGTGTTATAAAATTGTGGATTGGCTTCCGATCCCGGAGGATGAAGCAACAATCAAAAGTCTAGTGTCCAAGCAAACGATTGTGATCACAATTAAAACTGTGGAGAGCATGAGGGACCAGAATGGGGTAAGTTTCTCTTAGATTACTTGTTCGGCTTGTTTTTTGGAATTAAGATGTATTAACAGAAACTTGAGGTCTTGTGGAGCTATATCAGGGGCGTTGATGCTCTTGCAAATTCCAGTGCACTTAGAATTTACGAGCCTAAGAACAGATTACTTATTGGTGTTACTAAAGTTGAAATCCCATATATTCATGCAATTCCAAATGTACAAGCAGCTAACTACAACTCTTATGGAGTTAATAGCACTATAAGGGACTCGACTATGATTTTCTTTTGGTATAAGGGACTGAAGTAAAATAGTTTAGCAATAAGGGACTCTGTTAGTTGTGCATCCACTTTTCTGTCAACTTTTTCATTTTTTCATTTTTTTCCTCCATTCCCCTCACTTTCTCTCTCCTTTCACAATTCACGACACTTGACAGCGTCACACTTCCAAACCCATACCACCACCACCCACCCCCACCTCCTCCGCCACCGCAGCCTCACCCCACCAATGCCTCCCCGCCCAAACCCACCCAACAGGTCTCCTCATTTAGGCCACCTCATCTCACACCATGTACACTTCCGTAGGGCCACCTCCGCCTCTCTCTAGCCTCAAATTGGTTCACAAAATTCCTAACATTTACCCTTTTGTTGCCCCTCCCCCTAAAACCCGGAGGCCCACTCCAAACTAAGATCGTAGTGGGTCGGTGGAAAGAACGCAAATTTGTCTGCAATTGCTGATGTAACTCTGCCCATCTTCTCTGATCAGAAAAGCCGACCTTAATTTTCCCCTCAGAGTTTTACGGGTGGACGCGAGACGACAGGTAGCATTGATAAGGGGTGAGGTCTATAGTAGGAGGTGAACCTATTGGTGGCCAGGAGGTCCTATTCTAGTGTTTTGGGGTGGCAAGTGGTGATTCTCTACGCGGCTGGGGTGGTCAAAGGGATGGATGAGAAGTTTATTTTTTTATTTTTTTTTATTTTTTTTCTGGGAACAGTGGGATGAATCATGAAAGAGAGATTGAGGTGGGACGAAGTGGATGACAATCCCTTAAACCTAACCAATTATACTTGAGTCCCTCAAACCAAAATGAAACAATAGTTCAATCCCCTATAGTGCAATTGGTATACTGTGCCCCCGGTGGTATATTAGCTATGTACCCCAGCCCAACACGTAATGGCCATAACACAAGCCCACTATAATGGAAGTCCATTTAACCACCAAATTTAAAAACAGTGCAGCTTTCTAGCTAGTTCAACCACGTTACGGGTTTATTGTAACTTCCAATATCTTATTTCTCTCTCCTCCACCATTCTTCATTTCTCACTTGTCTCTCATGATCTTCTGCTAAATCAGTTCTCATCTCCCCTCTGTAAAAATTTGTTCGTGTTAGCTTTAATCCTGATACATCCACTCTTACCGATGTTCATTTCGAATGTGGTGATTGTTTGGTTATTGTGATTCTCATTCATTATGCGTTACTTGATGGTCATAAAATTGTTCATTATGTTCTTGTTCAATGTGTTCTGTTCCTTTTAATTTTTATCAGTTTTTACCTTACTTGTACTCAACGTTCAATTTCGGTGTACTGATTGTTCATAAGATCCTTTTGCTATTTGCTATTAAAATTTTCTTCTTTATATTATTCTCGATTTAACAATAAGGGAGTTGATCCGTGTTGAAAATTGAGACTTTTCCTTGCCGCGGGTCCCCAATTTCTTCATCCCATTTTTCTCTGCATGTTCTTACTCTTTTCTCTTGACTCTTTTCTATTGGACTCTTAAAAGCTAAAATGATTTCAAACCTTATGCATGTTCTACTTTGTCTCCTTTGAACTCTGTTTTCAACCTTCTCTTCCCTCCTAATTGTTTTTAGTCCGGTTTGTTTTTCCTCTCTATATTTCCCTATTTCCTATTTTCCCTATTTCCAATTGAAATTGGGAATAAGGCTTGTTGTTGTTTTATTCTCGATTTAAAGTTTGTTCATTATTTTCTGGTTGGGATGAATTTTTGATTAGGGGAGCCACAGTGGACTGTAGTTGTACAGAAGGCGTAGCAGTGCCGGCGAGTTGTTGTTGTTATTGTATTATTCTCGATTTAAAGCTTGTTCATTATTTTCTGGTTGGGATGAATTTTTGATTAGGGGAGCCACAGTGGACTGTAGTTGTACAGAAGGCGTAGCAGTGCCGGCGAGTTGAGGCATAAGTAGGTCTTTTCGATGGTCACGGTGCTGCGTGGGTTGGCTCCGGTTGGCTGGCTAGTTGTTGTTGTTATATTATTCTCGATTTAAAGCTTGTTCATTATTTTCTGGTTGGGATGAATTTTTGATTAGGGGAGCCACAGTGGACTGTAGTTGTACAGAAGGCGTAGCAGTGCCGGCGAGTTGAGGCATAAGTAGGTTCTTTTCGATGGTCACGGTGCTGCGTGGGTTGGCTCCGGTGGCTAGCAGCAGCCAGCAGGTAGAGTGTGGAAGGAGAGAGGAAAAAGAGATGGGAGGAGAAAATTATTTAAACAACATTCTTACTTGTTAGGACTGCTCGTGGGGTTTATAACAAAGACACCCCCGGGGGCAGCTTATAATTTGCCCCTATAGTGCCTTTAATTCCTTATGGAGTATGCAAATCCAGAGAACCAGCTTAGTGAAGGCAGTAAGCTTTTTTAAACAGAGAATTCCCTCTCAGTGGGGTGGAACCTTTATTCTGTGGGAGGGGAGAGGTCTTGTGTGTCCAAGAGAAGAGTAGGGATAGAAAAGTCACTAATGAATGAAAGGAGGTACCTAAAAACTGAGGGACTGCAAATCCCTCTTACCGTGACACTCCCAATCTATAGACCAAGGACCCAAGATGAGTTGCCTTTAGTTGGAAGAGATCAAACCAGAAACGGAAACTCCTCCCACCTATGTCAATTTACTGCATTCTAAACACTTTCATATAGATAAGTCTTTGGGTTTCCTCACCTTTCACCAAGGTTTCATCCCTAACTAGTAAGATTACTCGCCTTGTCAGAAAAAAAAAAAAAAACAAAACAAAAAAGACTAGTAAGATTACTGTATTGTAAATCGATTATGTTCCATGTACATTAGAAGTCAATGTTACTCCTTTGTTCTTTTTTCTTTTTTCTGTTCAATACCATGTTGACTTCATACTCACTAAATTGTAAACAGTTATTTGATCTAAGCAAAGTGCCAAAAACTGGTGAAAATATAGTTGAGCATTGTGTGCTCATTGCTAGCTATGGAATTCTTAAATATCCCAGTGGACGAGTTTACAATATTTGGATATGCAAGGATTCTTCTGGAGTTGATGAGAATGGTGGTTACCTTTTTATCTTAAGAAACTCTTCCATTGATGATCCATCAAAGTGGGTTCCGTTGAATCCGGCAATGCCAATTGTTCTACAAGAGGTACATTTCTCTCAACTTGAGAAGAAATTACTTTTAATATTTCAAACTCGTCAAAAAGGCAAAAGCTCTAGTATTTCTTAATTTTCTGCCAATTGCATTTTTGGCTTATTTAGGGGGAGACATGTGATTCCTGGAATATTCAGGAGATGAAAATGGAAGATCTTGCAAATGTCGAATCAGATTTTGCCTATGACATAATCATTCTCTTTTACCAAAAGAGGTGATTGTTTTTAACTTTTTGACTCAGTCCCATTCCTGTAGTACATTGTAGATTAAAAATGATGACTATTTTCTTTTTCTCTTTTGCTTGTAGAATCGAACATGTCGAGACGTTTTTGAAGGTTAGTTCTCTTTAAAATATTTTCAACTCTAAAATTTGTGTCCTCTAGATCATCCCATAAATCATTTTGCCGTGGTTAAATAGAGAATATTTGTTACTTATTTTGTTGCATGTTAATTTGCAGGCTTATAAAAGAGCTTCCCGCCTTTTCATGAATGACAGCCATGATACCGTTATCACCTATGTTGATGTTAATAATTGGGATGAATGCGTGAAGTAAGTAACTCTTGTCTATACTTTTTATACTATGAAACTAATGAGGCGTTCGGTACTGCTGCGTTTTCTATGGTTTCCGTTTTTTTTTTATGTAAAATCAAAACGAATCATGTTCGGTTGGCACGTTGCAAAAAACAGTTTTGCTTAAGTTTTCTGGAATTAAAAACGCAAAAGATGAAACAAGATAAAGACGTTTTTAAATTCCAGGTTCAGTTTTTTCTTATCTCCCTATCCTTTTAGGTACTCCCTGTAAATACCACTCTCCTTATATTTATTCTTCATCCTTTGGGAAATGTGACTTACAACTTGTGAGTCACATTTCCCAAAGGATGAAGAATAAATAGGACAGTGGTATCTCCTAATATCGCTGTAATTCTTCCGTTCATGTATCTCTTCGGCTTATAATTCATTACTCCCCAAACATGATCTATTTCTCATTTTTCCCAGGAGTACGTTTCCATCTCTCTTATCCTATCTTCATCCTTTTTAAGTCCTTGTAGTTTTGCCGTTCGGTCTGTCAGTATTTACTTCGGCTGCGACATCCCACTACGTTCTTGAAATTTTTTGAATTATTAGATGCTTCTGGGATCTGAATGTTATGTGATGCATACAATCTGAAATCTGTGATTTGGGTTGTTAATTAATGTCCTGTGTTAGTACTTTTGCAATGTATTGATGGTGGGTCAATGACATGATCATTTTGAATGACGACTAGAGGGAAGATACTCTATTCATAGTGAATCACTCAACTCACCTCATATTCTTTCAATGAATAATTCTAAATTGATGAGCAAAATTTTCTTCCATAAAGTAATGGGTAAGTACTCAAACAGGAAAAAGGCAATACTTTGGTGTAACGGGTTGTCAATAGTGTGATGGTGAAATATTTGACATAGATGACTAAGATGAGCACACAGTGGCATGGGTGAGGATCATGCATTCATATGACTGGAGGATATAAAACTAAAACCCACCTGTTTTCCGGAATACATGAGCGAAAAACGAAATCGGTTTTTGGTTTTCAAAAAACAAGAAACCAAACACAATACCAAACAAACCCTAAAGTTTTAGTGATTCTTTGATTTCGAGTTCTTATTTCTTTTTGGTGGATGAGTGCTAGTTTGTTTTCACCATGACATGTATAGCCTTGTTGATATGTAGGTATGGGGTCTATAGAGTTCCAGCCGATAATTGTGTCTTGGTGGTATATAAAAACAAGGATGCGGTTGTGAAGAAGACAAGGGACTTGCGCAGAGATGCGAAGAGGCACAAT